>JAPZDY010000011.1:14720845-14748997 GCA_029783645.1 Ctenochaetus hawaiiensis
CAAGTACATAGAAAATCTGTGCACACGGTTTACAAAACTGTCAGCATGGTTTACACATTTGTTGGCACTAATTTGTAAAACCAGAGTAAAGATTTAAACATTTTTTCCCTTTTTTCTTTCAAGATGACACAACAGGGGCTATGATTATTGAGTTAGATCCAGGAGATGATTAGCTTAGCTTTACATAAAGGCTGGAAGCAGGGGGAAACAGCTAACTTGGCTGTGTCCAAAGTAAAAAATTCACCAGCTTCAAAGGCTGACAAATTTATCTGTTTTATTTATTCTACACACAAACATTGAAGATAAAATGACAATTTGTGGTTAAAAGAAGGTCTGAGTGCTGTTACTATTTTATGGAAGTTATTATGTTCTACTTTTGTTCAACAACAAAGTAACAACTCACGGTTTCCCCCTGCTTCCAGTCTTTAAGCTAAGCTAATGATCCCTTTAGCAAAAGTGTAATAAGCAAACATAACAGTGATATTGATCTTTTCATGTACTGTTCGTCATCATCTTTAATGTTTCAACACAGATAAACATTTGGAAAAACAGTTTGCTCTCAGGGCTGCACCAAGATTCAGGACACCTTGCTGTCATCATGGAAAATCAAGCAAACAAACACACACTCACACACAGGCATGTGAAATTACGTGTGTCGGTTTTTGTGTCTTTATAGAAACAACGGCTGCATGTAAGGGCGTGGAGGCAATTATAAAAAAGGGTTTGCACTGGTGTTCCCAGGTTTTATTGTCCATTGCTGCTTTGAGGAACCAGTTAGACCTGAGTTCCCTCTCAGTAAATTGCAACATAAAGGATGTCTTCTACAGCAGACCTTCCCATTCATGCTGCATTGCAGGCAAGATTGTAATATGCTGCAAAACAAGCACTAAAAATTCTACATAGGATATGAAAAAATCTGTGAAACAACCTGTTTACTGCCTCCACCAAGGAAGCATCAAATCCTCTGTAAAGCAAAGGGCTTATCTGCACATCTTTTAAAAAATGTGTCGTCTCCTTAATTTCTTCTTTTCTTCTGTCTGTTATTTTTGTCAGCTGCAGAAAAGTAAACAATCTGTGGATGTAAGTTACAGGTTTAAACACATAGAAAGTTCAGTCACAGTCACCTCTGAGAGATGACAGTGTCCGTTTATACATAATTATATGCAACAAATTCTTGTTTTTAAATGTAGGACTTGTGCATAAATCATTGATGCTCGTTTAAGGGTGAATTTGATTTTTGTTGATCTTTAATTCAGCAGGTCAACCTCAGCATAAACACCCCCGTCTGATCTTTTTCTGCTGGCTGGATGCTCAGGGGATTATGTTTTTTAACGAGCCTCTCCTCATAGGAGGTAGATCATCCCTAATCAATATTTAAAAGCATATATTAACATTATCCAAATTGATTAAGTACCTTTGCATCCTTAAATGTTGTTTATCAAAGGAAAGGTCACTTGATGTATTTGGCTGTCCAACAGGGGATGCCATAGGAAGACATGGTGTAATATTGATCAGTGGTTCACTTTAGTGTGGCTTAGCTTTATCATCACTAATGATTCATAAGCAAATGTTTCAACATTCCTTCATGGAAATAAGACAGCAAACAACCAGCATCTGTAAGGAAATTGATTCCAATTGAAAAAGCAAAAGTTAATCACAAAAGACAAATGATCCTGACTGCAGCATGCAAATCAAAGATCAAATCAGTGAAAATCCATAAAATTCATGTTCAGAGCGCGATGACTCATAGCTCACACACTCTTGCAAAGTGTCTCACCCCTGCAGCTGTGTTAATCTGCTGCTCTGCCTGTGTTGGTTTGCTTTTCTGCATCGTTTTAGGCGACGCAGTAAAACTAACTCGGTTCTTTATAGAGCTTCCTCTGCCTCAAATATGCACCCCGCCGACATCTGAAGTTTTCTTTCAAAAAGTTGCTCAAGAAACTTGCGAATCCCACATTCATGTTATTTTAGTTGTTGCTATCTTTGGAAACCTTTTAATTTTTCATGTAGGCTGCTATTTTCCTTCTTTTCAGGGCCATTTCACCCACTTGTGATTTTAAAATGCTGTTGTTTTTAATGTGTAATTTGAATCTCTGTCAGGTTTAGATATCATGTGGCTAATCTGTCATACTACTGGACTAATTAGCTTTAATGAACATATATGACAGTATGCTCAGGACCCCTCCTGGTTGAATGGATTCAAAGTTGTTTAAAAATCAATTTTAATGACTGCTCTGTCTCACCAGTATTCTTCTATTTTACAATATGCTCTTTGGCGAAGCAAAAGGCATTTCTGGCAGTCAGCTGGGCTAAAATCAAGGCTAACCTGATCTGTTTGAGCTTTGTCGTGGCTGAAAAACTGCCATAAATTGAAAAGTTTGATCTTATCTTGAATAATACATCTACAGATTACATTCATACAAATATCTTATGAACCACTAAAGTTAGGCCTGATACAAGATGAATAAATCCCTATATTAGTTATCTCCATCACCATCTTGACTGTAAGGGAGGTGAGAGGGACGACTGAAGGAGATTCAACTCCTCTTTGTTTGGGAGGGGAGACGCCTGGCGGAGATCTGCACTCTACTGAGTGCAATCTTTTTACTTGTCTTTGAGCAGACCCCATAGCGACCACTTTGTGGAAGTAAAAGAGGATCAAATAAATAAAGAAAGAATAGAGTGTTGAGAAGAGCTCCAAGAAACAAGACATAAAAGATCTTCAGGGATGATTTGGCAAAATAAGACAGTCCTTCCTTTGTAATATCAAGGCAAACATGAAACAGGCCTTTTGTCTGATGGAGTGGCAATTCATTTTTGATGCACTGAGAGCAGAAATATGCTTGTTTTAAAAAACAGCAGTAGTATCGAAACAATATAATAGTATACTCCTCTTCCTCTGGTCCTCTTTTATTCAAAGGCTGCAGGATGATGTAAGTTCACTCACCGAGTCTGACTGAGTCCAGCAGATAAATCACTTGATTCAATTTGAGAACAGAGCATTAAATTATTAATCCTGGCAGGGATCGCATTTTTTGATGAACACACAGTGGTGTATGATGCCCGTATAATGCTCCATTTGGCACGTAGGAGGAAGATGAAGTAAGATGATGTTACAGAGTGAAACACAAGAATTTAAGACTGGCAAGAATGTTGGCATTGTATATCTCTGCAAACCACCAATATGTTGAAAATTTGTATCCTCACGTTTTTTATGTTGAAACTTAATATATCTGTGGTTTAGGTCTGGTTAGGTTTAGGCACAAAGGGCAGTTGGTAATGTTTAGGAAAGGATGAGGTTTTGGTTTAACATTTCAGTTTTTGTTGCCAGAAACTAAGCTACTAAATGTCCCAACGTCTCTTTGTAAAAAACACCTGCCGTCTCATACACATTTTGTCGCCATTGTAATGACTGTAAGTGTCCTAACAAAGGTAGTGATAGCTTTAAATTTTTATTTAGTTTTCATTTTACTTTACTTTTCATTTTACTATTTAATTTAATTTTAGTTTCTGCATGTTTGTTTGTTAGTTGTGGTGTAGTGTAGTTGGCTTAGCTTCGTTTTCATTCTTATCTGTTTAGTTTGAGTTTTGTAGTAGTTTTAGTTTGTTTTGTTATTGTCAAGTATAATGTGTCAGAAATACCAGCATGTAGCTACAAATATATACAAAATACAAAATAATGCTAAAAACTAATACTGAAATGAATTTATGTTTGTTTGTTTGTTTGTTTGTTTTGGCCAGTTTTATATACAGACAATATTGTTTTCGTGTTTATTTTAATGCAGATAAGAGAATTCTGCTTGTGTGGTCCTACTTATAATAAGAATTACGTCCCCTTGATATGAACTGTACAAACATTGACGTGTGCATCTTGTATGATTTGCAAAAACGGTAACTGTAAACATTTTTTGTGTCAAATATGTTCGAGGACAAAGAATATGTTTAAGAGTCATCAGCAGTTTCTTCTGTCTCTTTGTCGACAAGGCATCTGTGGGCAAAAGAGAGAGAAAGAATTTTGGTGAGCGCAGACTTACAAAAAAAGCTGTTTTGTATTTAACTATATGTGCATGAATCAGCATGCTGGAGTGCCAACAGCTTTCTTGCTAATCTGAGGCATAACAATGCTTCTTTGGCCCCTTTATCCTCAGATCAAAAATGCGGCCTTGGTGCTCTCTTGTCTGGAAATTCCCATCCTAAAAATCTCTCAGATGTAGAAGATCAGAACAATTGAATAAACATACATATCAGAGAATTCCCACAGGCTACACATTTGCTATTAATGCGAAGAAAAACCATACAAAAGTGTGTGTTATCTAACAGACCTGCATGGTCAACTGAGGACTGAGAAACGTATGATCATTTTTGAAAGGACTGACTGAAACGCCATCAGGGCACTGACACAATCTGCACCATCTGTGCAGGTTGTGTCAGCTGGCATGTGTGAATAAAGACATTTAATGTACTTTGATATCCATCCATGATGCTTGTAGGTTTTCTCATCACTTTCTGTTCTCTGCAAATACAGCATGTAGATCTCAGCATAAAGACCTTTTACTCTATATGTTGTAAAATGTTTTATTTGTACTGTTACAGTGTCAACAAAGATTAAATATTGACTTTTCTATGCCTCCATTCATTTAACATCATCTATACATATGCAACTTTACACAGCAACTTAATGGTATCACTTCACCTTATATGACATTTAACATCATTTAACTCCATCTGGATTTTTTAGATATGCAGGAAACGACAAAATCAGAAGACTTTTTTTTAATTTTTTGTCTTCATAGTCAGGTGACCTTTGTTGTCATAGTAGTAATAATTAAAACAGTGGTTAATGTTTTCAAATTACAGCTGTTTGGTTAGTTTTAGGCACCAAAGCAATTATAACCCTTTTCCTATAATAACTGGAGGAGCCCTTTACTTGACTGTATGGGTAATACTTTCCTCCGGTAACATGCATGCATTCACAAACTGAAATTTTCATATGCTTAGTCAGCCAATCAGGATGTGCCGACCAAATATGTGTGTCCACACAGTACAAAAGGCAGCAAACCTGTTGCCTGCCTTCCAACACCCCCCTTCGGCAAGCACTGTTGGAGCAGCAGCATCCACAGGTAGAGAGCTCCATCTGTGCTTAGAACCGTGGTTACAACATTGTAAACAAAGCTGGATGAATGTCCACCCTGCCAAAACTAATCAACAAACAAGAGGCAGCTGTGGCTCAAGAGATAGAGTGGCAACACTACTTATCAAGCATCCTCTGGGCATCCATGTGTAAATGAGTGTGTATGAGTTCCTGAGGAGCAGGTTGGCATGTTGTAGCAAAGCCTCAACCTGAATGGGTGAATTCAGACTTATGACATAAGCAAAGATTAGCATAGTCCCATATAAATGCAGTCCAATTACCATTACAAGACCACTGATCCTGAACAATTGTGATAGACTAATCCAACTTTGATCCCCTGGAAGCAGCATGCAGCTGGGTGGACTGACAAGGCATACAGCTCACTCAGTCTTAGGTGAGGTGAGCCCATTCGGCAAATCTGTCTTGGATTACAACACCTTGAGAGAGGAGCCCTCCAGAGGCCCGTGGGGATCTTTCACCTTAACCTGAAGCATCAATAGTAGTTCCCATTGAGGGGCGGAGCCACGCATCACTGGGTGCTGCCTCCTCACCCCCCTGTAAGAATCACTTCACAAGGGGTGTCTAAGACAGGTCTATTACTAAAACCCTTGTTCAAAGAAGAGAAAGCTTCTGCATGCACTTTGAAGGACACAGTGAATCCAACTGGACAAGCCAGGAGGTCCAGACCTCTTTTCCTTGCACCACATTGGAAGCCCAACTGTTTTGCATTAGAAGGGGAAGTGGAGGATCCCATTCCTCATCGCTTTGATGGTCTGTGTAACTTGTGCAGACTGTCCGGGCCAGGCCACTCTCTGGAGCCAAACCTAAAGAGGTTGACCCAGTGTGAGCATCCCAAAACCTCCAGACCAGGCTGTGAGAAAGGTAGGAAAATATAGAAACAAGCAAAACAATGTGCATTTTTTTGTATCATTAAGAAAATTAATATATCCATATGATATTTCAAATTATTCTGTCATGAGATTTATTTCTCTTAAGCCTATGAAAGCTAAAATTGGATGGAATGTATCATACACCAAATGTGCAAAGGTCCATTTCAACTTGTAATATAAATATATAGGGCAGATCTGAATTCATTAAAAGAATCACATGGTGCTAAAAAAAACTCTTGTAACATAACAAAAAGAAGGCTGTGTGTTTCTTTTCACAAACATAAACATGTCTATAGTTTGCAGCTCATTCATAAGTTCTTACTAGAAAGTGTAAGTCTTTCAGTTATGACTCAAAGCCAAGAGACGCCCTTTTTCTCTTTTCTCTTTTCTCTGCTTTGCAGCCATTCATGCCCTGTGGAGTGTATGCTCCACCCAAACAGTATCTCCATGGTGACACACATACTGTATGTAGACCAACCTTTAAGGTGTGCTGCTCTGTGTTTTTTTTTTTTATGTCATCTTTACCTAAGCGGCCTTTGAACCGTGACAAGGTTTAAAAGACAACGTCAGCAGATAAGGGGTTTCCCTCTTTACGGCCTCCGGTCGCCCAGGCAACATTCCTGAGTCGACAAACATTGGCCCAGACTTGCGCCTGCATACCAGAGGATCTCCCAGGAAGTCCAAAAGGCTTTCCTGTCGTGTTGTTATTGTTGTTGCTATAGTAGTGGCTGCCAGCCAGCAAGTGTGTACAGGTGAAAACAGGTACACCTACTGTAATCTACCTGTTACCTTCCATTAAGACGTAAGATAGAACATAATCTTTAAACTGTAAGGACGAGGACACACCTGAAAGACGTCACAAGTGATATAACTCTGTGGACACACAACATTTCAGCCTGGAAAGTTTGTGTTGTAGATAAAAGCAATGTTCAAACATGGCATGAACTGACAGTCTCTGAGAAAGAGAAACTGCTGTAATTATTTTAATTTTTAAAGAAGATTACCTCCAAAAAGAATAATTTGCAGCCTCAGAGCAGCACATTTGGAAGACTTTAGAGAGTTTTTCTGACTCGACCCTTGAAAAGCCAGCGTATGTGTGTGCGCACATGGTTTGTCATGGTCACCGGGGAGGCGAGAGGCTTGCAGCCGTTCAGTGCGAACACAAACCAGGGCCATCTGCATGCCTGGATCACCTCCAAAAGCAACACTAGCGCACACACACACATAAAAACACATCCACACACACTTTACATGATATCATGAATTGGGTGTCAGCGGCTGTAGCACCTCATCTTTCGACGTAAATGTATACAGTCTGGGGCCAAGGCAGATGTTCCACATATTGTGATAACCTAAAGGAGCTTTTGGCAACAATTTCTTTTCAAAACTCACACATGTTGAACAATTAACTTTGTTCATTAGATCATTACAGTTTAAATGAAGCTCCTGCAGTGTTTGTGACGGTTTCACATCAAAGAGATTTTTCTGTTAGATATGTCTTGCCTTAGGTCCTGGTTTCACTGTTGCTGGGTTATGTTGAGAAAACAAGTGGAGCATGTTGTTATGAAACAGTGACTGATGCTGTAGAGCAACAGGCCAAAGCGAAAATGCCTTTTTCCCTGCCAAAGATTTGTATTGGAAACCACAAATCCATGGCACAGGACCATATAGGCCTTCCTCTCTCACTACACAGATCCAGTTGCACAGGAAAATGTGTGCAGTGTGTGTTTTTCATGTGAGTGTGTGTGTGTGGTGGTGGTGGTGGGTCCAACGTGCTTAGGGGCTTAAAAAGTTTCATTTGGTTCATATTGTACTGTAGCTGTAACCGAGTCTTTTGTCGATTTTTTTCAGATAAACGACCTGTGACACGTTGCCATGGTGGTTAATGAACATCTGACGAATGTGCTGTTGTGTTAAAGTTTGCGAGTGAGCCTCGTGAAGCAACTGGCAGCCAAACAAAACTCCAGGTGAGAGTAATGCAGTTGGGCAACCCTGGAAAATGCTGGACTTTTTCCCCCCTCACATACCTAAAGGAGATGTAATCTTCACATGCTTTGGATTTCAGAAAATTTCAAGATGTTTTCTAGGACTCATACTCAAACAGTTACTTGTACTTGGTGTTTTCTTTCTTTTGTCCTCTTTTTCTTTGTGTTCTCTCATCTTTATGGAAATGTTTTGAAGAAGACATCCTTTACTAATTAAGTCTTTGGAGTTGTCCTCTTGATCCCTGTTGCTGTTTGATCCCAGCTGTATATACTGTACAGTCAACCATCCATCAAGCTGTACCTCTGTCCCTCTGAAACACTATTTGAGCCTATCACTGTGGACTGAGAAAAGACATAGTTGATAATTACAATGTGCGAGTGGGTTATTCCCATGCTTCAAGACACTCAGTACGCATACAGCTCCATATGGATCATTAGTCTCTGAGCGTCCAAATTGTGCTGGAGCCTCTTGAGCTGTAGCACAGGCCTCATTTAGTGAGGAAGTTTATTTACAAAAGGCTTATTTAAGCCAAAGTTATGCTTTTTTGTCTTTTTCTCACAATTAAATGCTGGAAGAAAATGCAGAAACACTGCTGGGGAAGAACACACGATTTTATTTGTGTAAAACTTATATTCAAAGACAGACATTCTAGGTCTTTCTTTATGTCTTAAAGGGAAAATAATTTGAGCAGCCACTGAAAATTAAATGAAAAGAACCTCTGAACTTACTTTGTTCCCAAAAAAATAACAACACTCTTTTGGCCACATGGGGCAGGCCAACGAAACAAGATGTAATCTGAATGTTTGACACACTATCACCTTACAAATAAATCAAGCAGATACTGAGCACCATGAGCTTTTTTTGAGTTGTGTTTCTGGCCACCTAGTGAATGTATGTTTTCACTTCCAGCTCTGATTTTGGTGACCATCTCCTACCAACTCCTGGGGGAAATACTTGTTTCTTAAGTGGCTAAATGCTGCAATATGTTTACCTGTTAATTGCAAACTCGATCTGTTTTCTGTTTAGAAACATCTGTATGCTAAAAGCACTCTTCAAACCTGCACTGGTTCATTTCTGGCCACTTGTGACAGAGCAGCCAGCTGCAAACACAGCACATAGTTTAGCTAACTGATGTCCATTTTTACATGTAGGCACATAAGTGATAACTCTCTTTCATTTGATGGCAATTCGATCCAATTTTTCAACATAACAAGATTTACAGACATGCTTACAGTCCCAGAGAGATAGATATCAAACCAAATTTTGTGCTAATTCATCCATAAATTTAACAAAAACAAATCTGTAAAGTGGCACTAAGATGAAAAATTGGGGCAGCAACAAATTCAGTTGCTTTTAACTTGGGTACACACGTCTTGCCTGCACAAAACGTCATGGCAATCAATCCAGTCGATCATTGTTGAGATATTTTAGTTGTGACCAAAGTGAAAGACAACCAAGTGACATTAAACCATCCATTGAACCGTGCTGCTAGCAAGGCTAAGCTAAAAATAGTGATTGGTGCAGCTTAAACACAGACGCAAGGGCTCAGTCTTATCTGAACAGTATGAAACTAGTGTTACAAAACATAGTCTTTCATGCTTTTATGTTCAGAGTTATGCAACTGATCAGATTAGATTAAATTTCATTGAGAGTTACAGCTATCTCCTCAATCTGACCTGAAGCAGTCCCTGTTTTTCCAGGTGAGTGTTCAGATGAGTCACCCAGAGGTTTTGCAGGTTCTTCTAGTTTTTTTTGTTTGGATTTTAACAGATGCACTAAATTGCTACCAGCATGTACCATACATCTGATACTACTTCTGAAAGACTGCAAAGCTCTATCATAAATCCTATTCACACTCTCATCTCTCGTCACGAAGTTCCCTGGAAACAAAGATGTTTTCATGTTACAAACAGTCTTCTCAGTGAGCATGAAACCGCCAAAACTTTCACTAAATGTAGCGTTGTTTAAAAGCTATCATTTTCAGGAATTGGGTAATGCCCTCAGTGGAAAGCAGGTATTTAAGGCAATTATAAAGTGAATTTTAATTTCTCAAATGTAGTGTAATTAAGACAGAATAGGGCATTTTTGCATTTTTCTGTTGTTGTTGTTGTTGCTGTTGTTGGATTATCCACAGTAACAAAAGCCAACATTTTCAGGCAGACTGTTTATGTTTCCATTGACACATTTTCGATGTCAGTAAATGCTGTTGACACTCTGTCTTAAGTTTCTCCAAAACAAGGAATATGTCCATCTTAACCAGCAGATTCAAACCTTTTTTTTAATCTGAGGATGAATCATTATGAACTTGTAGATTAAAGATTTATGTGTTTCATCATTTAGCTTCTTTGCTGTGAGTCAACTTTAATCTTTTCACTCTCTCTTTTACATATCATCATCTCATGTAACCTCTTTCTTAACAAATCATTGATATTTGCCTTCCTTAAGTTGAAATATGGATATTTAGCATTAAATGCCTGCCAGATACAGCAGACTCAATGATCACACCATCTGCCCAGATTGCAAGCAATCTCGGGGTGATTGTGGACAACAATCTGTTGTGTCAGGCTGATAACACAGCTGCACAATTCACGCACTTCTCCCAACATCTCTAAAAGAAACACTACACTATTATTACACCATCCCTTGCTCTCATGTCTTGAATATTTTCCTTCTTTATTAGTGCTGCTTTCAAAACAAATCATGACATCTCTACAAATACAGACATTTTTTAGTTCACAGTGTAACATTATTCAGCTGTTGCATCCATCATAATACTTTGCTCTGGTAATAACCTCAGTTAAATTGATTAAATGTTACAATAATCACAAATATTTGCCAGGACAAGACAAACACTCGGATATGTGACACTGCGTGCTGTTCTAGTATCTTATGGTGCCATCTAGTGACGGTTTCTCAGTGCAGGTAGTTTAGTCAGTTTTTTTGCATTTTGATATAAATGTCAAAGTTTGAATCTGACACATTTCAATTCCACCTCAAAAGAAAAGTGGGTCAAAGTCATAAAAACACAGGCGTCCTACACCTACAGTATACAGAGTCAGTGAAGTCTGTGAGTCTGTGAGAGGGTCCAGGTGGGAAACATCAGGGGTATTCCTGGGAATTTACACAATAAAAACCTGGTAAAGCGATACCATCTGGGTCAAAGAATAACTGTAGGAGATTTTCACTCATAAAAAAAGAATGTTTGAACTCGTTGGGTGAGAGAAGGGAAAAAAAAGTTATTGAAAGAGGTGCTGCATAACGTTAGGGTTGATTTCTGAGGTTTCACTCCACTGGTGTAATTAACTTTGTCTATGTCTCTGGAGTTGCTTCCTAAAAAGATCATATAGTGAGGGAAATTTATCAAATAAAGAAATTCAACCGGCTTCACTGACTCTGTTCCAAATATATACATACCTCAAAAATACCTTATTTTGCAAGATCCATAATTCAGATATGGAAAAACCCAATTTTATAATTACAGCCTACAGTGATTAAGCTGAATGAGTCATTTTACCATTTCACTCAAAAACATAGACGACCGCCGCCAGCTAAAAAATGCTCTTGCTCTAAAATGTTTAATAACTCCTGAACTGCTAATGTGATCCATATGCTCTTAAACTCATGTAAACTGAGGTTTCTCCGCTTTTTTTAAATGATAAATATCTCATGACTTGTTTCTAATTTTGTATTTAGTTTGTGAAGATCATCTGTATTATTAGTATTTTGTTGCACATTTGATATTAATATCATATTTGCTGTTGTGAGGATGTTTTTTTCACTATTGGCAGCACAAAAACTTACTTTTGCTTCAGTGTCCTCTGTTATGAGTTATTAACTTTCTGTTTATGCTGTCAACCCTTTAGACACATTTACGCTGTAAATGTAGAGGTTAAGGAAATAGAATACACATTTTTCTCTGAAAAAGGCCTCTTCTAGTAAGTTCTGGTGAGTTTGTCCATTTTCAGACAAAGCAGATGTTAAATTTTAAAAGGACCAGAACGAAACTGAACTTTCTCCTGAACCAAAACCTCATGAGAGGCATAATTGGTAAATGTGAAAGTGTCAGGCTTAAAGTAATATTCTTAATTTAAAGGTTGAAGTTTTACTGGTTAATATTACTATTCTCCTCTTTAAAGGAAAGGACAAATAAATTACACTAAGTATTTTTGTTAATCCTCGATACCTACTTTTTAATGTTGAGAAAAAAGTAATGAAATTTAAAGGAAATATGTTTAAGAACTTTGTCTGACTCTGGAAATTAAATAAAGGTGTTAAATATTTGCTGTGAAATGTTTAGTTCTTTGAGTCAGTGAGTTATTAAATCCAGAATGAGGCACAAAAAACATATTTAAGTGTAACACAGGGCAACAAATACAAGGTTGAAATTAAAAACCAACAATCATTCCTTTCATGGTGAACATGATTAATAATCGACAGTGTACTTAGACACCTTTGATTTTTACAAATAACAGAAAAGCACAGAGGCAATCCAGATGATCACCTTTTCACGTCTCGCTGCTGCACCCACTTTCACACTGGAACATCTACCAACGCCCAAGGAGTGACTACCCAACCAGTCATCTCTCCTCCACAGTCTGCCAAGTGTCGATGATTCAAACAATGGACCATGTCCAAGCAAATGCAGTGAGAGTGAGAGCCTGTGAACCATTATTGGGATGGATGGGCCAAAACAAAAAATGTTGCTAAGATAAAACTGAGGGGAAAAGCCTAAAATGTTTCTGTTACAGTTTATGCAAGCAGATACACGAGGGTTTGGACCAGGATGCAGATGCACAGGCAGAATACAAATGAACAAAGGCTTACAGATCATCGAGGCAGGCAAGGATCAAAAACAGTAAGGCCGTCCAAACAGTCAAACTAAACCAAAAAAAAAAAGCAGGTAGGCATCCAAAAGTCCATGCTACAGGCAAAAACTCAAAACACCGGGAAGGCAGGCAAAGGCAAGCACACAAGAACATGAGAACACAAAGGCAAGAAGCTTCCAGTTTCTGTGCTCCCGACCTGTGAAACAAGCTTTCTCAGTATCCTGAGCTCTGCAGAAACTGCCATTTCATTCAAATCAGGGCTTAAAACGTCACTGTTTATGGTGGCTTTACAATCCATTGGGTACATAACTTCTCTTTTAATCTGTAGCTATTAAAGCTCTTCTTTTTGTTAATATTGCCTTTAACATTCAGTTTCTTTTCATCTTTGGCACCTGTTTTTAGTTGTTTTGTCTTTCAGATGCAAATTTACTTGTTTTCTGATTTATTTTTAATTCTTTCATGTTTCTATGCTACTGCAAAATACTTTGAATCGCCATGTGTCTAAATAAACCGGCTTTTTCTTGTGTTACCTAAACACATCAAACAATATCCCAGACAGGAAAGATGCTATTTTATTTTGTCAAAAACAAAAAACTAAGTAGCAGAAGGTAAATCAAAGTGACTGTTTATATAATTTAAAAGGAGGGACTTGAAAAAGACTCATTTCTACAGGAAAATGCATAAGCAGTAGCATGTGTTTGTGTTTAAGTGCTTGATTGAGTTTTTTCAAGTTACATCTGATGATTTGACTGAAATGTTGTTTATGTTTCACAGCAGCTCAGATTTTTCATGATCGTCATCTAAACTCTCTAATTGTGAGGCCGCAGAAAATATTTTTTGAGCAGCTGTTGAGTTTTTTCTTCTCCTTGGCAGTCTAAAATCCTTGAGGATCAACAAAAAAAAAACTAAATATTTGAGAGATTCATCACCCTGATGTTCCTTTTGTTGATTCATCTCAAGCAAGTGCTCACAAAGCCAGAGAAAACAGAAACAGGAATGACAAGCACGATCATTGAATTCATCGATTTCTAAACGACTTGAGAAAACACTAGACTTGTCAAAAATGTATTCTTAAGGCTCATAAATCAGCTAACAATATGACTTCTAAGGCCATTTGAATGCAGTCAGTTACATCTTTGTGCATCTGAGTGATTGATGGCTTGAAATATCTCTGTTTTTTCCCCATTTCAGGTCAATGGGTTCAAAAGCTATGGTGTATTCTCCCCAGTAGGTGGCACTGGAGCACACAAAATGAATTCATATCCTGAAACACATTTCCACACTGAAATGATAATGCATTAAATTATTATGGGAGGTTGGTGCTAAATGCCTAAAATTATTATTGTTATTGTGATTAGTGACAGCAGATGAAAATATCGTCATTTTTGTCTTTAAAAGAATGGGTTTATCGTTTGTTTTAATTTATGTTGATCAGTTTAATTTTTGAATCTGAGTCACTCAGTCTCTGTGTAACTTTAGATCTCAGTCAGTCCAGCTTTAATGAGGCCAGAGCTGAAATATAATCAAAGTTTCACTGTGAAGGTCTTTGCTTTTATTCCATCAGCATCTATCTGGTTTGGATCTCCATGCACACTCCCACACACATAAACACACACACACATATAAAAAGAGAAAAAAAAAGGGGTAAAAATACAGACACATGAAACGCAGTGTGACCACTGGTAACATCAGATCAGAGCTGCACGGTCATACTGAGGGTTTGATGTGTCTTTATCTGCATAAGAGTCGTAATGCCGCATCGCTTGTCACTGTGTCTTCCTCTCTTCATGCACACATCGCAATGTTCTGATAACACTGTGTTAATTTGTCACAGATTATCAAATAAATCTGCAAACTGTGTTATAGAATTACAAAAGATGGGAAAGCAACTTCCTTCATGGAGTCTTTATGTATCTTCCACAGAAAATACCCAAGACAAAACAAAGATTTCTATGACTCATTATCTGTCTCACAGATGATTCATGGTGGTCAATTAGAGAGAATTACATAGAGACGAACACAATCGTTACACAGAGACGGTGGAGCAGCTGGACTCAGCTGCAGCAGACAGCAGGCAGGATTAAATGCAAAACTCTTAATGCGAATAAACAGAAGCTGAGCACAGACGACTCGACAGAGACTGGACTGAAAACTGTGCTGCACTTAACTCACAAGGGGATGAGATGCAGGTGGAAAAGCTCAGGTGATGAGATGATGAAACAGGAAAAAGAGCTGATTGGCTGGGGGGTAAATGGTAGCAACAGGGCAGGGCTTTGAAGGGCAATGTAGGGCAGGTGAGCAGGGAAGGTGTTTAAGGAAAAACAGGCTGAGGAGGAGCCGGAAAAGAAACAATAAAAACCAAGAACACAATAAATCTAAACAGTGACAAAAATAAACAGGTCACTTTCTGCTGCTTACAATCATATTGTCTTTTGAATTGAAACAACAGCATCATTTGCAAAACTTTCAGTTAATTTTTAATGCTCATTGTGAGAAGAGCAACAGTTATTATAGATTGTCGATTACTGATTGATATGTAAGCGAAATTGAAATTACAAATTCTGTACTTAATAATAAGCAATCGAAATTTGTTTTATTCCAGAAAACCTGCAGACATTTTGTGAAGATAAGATGACCTCACAACAGATCCTCACGATAATAGTAATTGATTAATTTACCATTAAAGGCCATTAGTTTCAACTTAAAACCCTTTAAAATGGGTTTTGTACGAGAAATTGGTAACATAAAAGAAACAAATTAATGTTAACTGATAAATTGACAACCTTTCTCACTGAATTACATTTAACAACTAGAACAAAAACACAAATAAATAGCATTTGTGTTCCACTTTACAATGTTAATTCATACTTTATTTTTAAAATGTTCTATAGCACCGACTAATGTACTTATATACAGTATTTTTCATTCTCTAAAATAAATATCTGTGTACAAGATCCGAATGTTGGCACATATACTTAACCATTTACTTTTTATCTGCCCAATAAAAAAAAAAAACTTAAACATGCTGTCTTTCAAATTTCTGGGGAAAAAAATCCACAAAGATCTTTTGATTCTTAGCCATGATACTTGGTACATATGGAAAGCTGAAAACATGGCTGTAAATCTTGTAACATGTTGTGGTTCAGCATAGAAAATTAGGAGAACAGAAACCTACATGATCAAAATATAACTGAAAACCAAAGAAGTAGAAGTTTTGTCCAGAGAACAAGGACCAATGAAGTTTATTCAGGGCCATTCAGAGATAATCTGAAGTGAAGAGGGCAGGAAAGAGGACCAAAAAATCAAAATAGACAAAGAGTAAAATGTGGAAGTGTTAGTATTGCAAAGAAAAGCACTTGAAAATTTAGCATTTTACCAAAGTTTCAGTATTTCCCTTTACGTCTGCTTAATACACAATATTGAGCTCATTCTAGATGAGACATGAGCTTGTTGACAAGAGCTTTGGCCTCAACACCAACAAGGATCTCTGCAGCACTTGAACTGACGGCCACTTCAACTCTATTCAAATGGTTTTCAATGTTCTCTAAGTCATTCTGTATCTCCAAACCAATGTTGTACTTGTGTTTCTTTTCTTTAACATCCTCTGCCAAAGTTTCTCACTTTCCTACAAATCTGAGCAAACACACTCTGGTGAAGGACTGGTTATTGTTAGAACACACTGCCTCCTGCATTGGCAGCGAATGTTGGAACTTGTCATCAGTCGTTTGGTGTGAATTCGTCCAAAACGAAAGTAATAGTGGGCTGGTAGAGCAGCTCTGGTGAAAGACGTTATTGTGAAGCCGTGCATTCACGCTGTGAGCTGCTTGGGTGGTGTGTCACTCTTTTCAAATTCTGGGTGGTGTCAGCGGTTCCAGTTTCATTTGAGCATCAGTTTACTTTTACAAACTGCTGAATGTGTGTCACACTGGAGACATATTTCTTCTTTGTCTAGATGGACTTAAGGTACATGGAGGTGTTAAAAAATGCCGTTTATATTTGACAAATTCTTTTTACATGCTGCTGTTATTTATTTAATCAAAATTACATCAGGCAACAATAGAAACAGAGAGGGAAGCTGCCTGATCTTCACACAGCTTTGCATCTCAGCCTTTTTTTGGCCACATGAATCCACCACTTTGGTTCAGACTGCAATATCAAATGGATTGCCCTTATATTTTTTACAGACAGAGAAATCCCATTAACTTTTGTGTTTGCCCATTAGTTATCTACATTTTACAACAGCTTTACAGAGTTGATAGCACAGCTGAAGACTCTTAATCTCTTTAGATGACAGCCAACTGTGTAATCAACAGTTTATTTTTAGCTTTAATAACCTATGTTGTCTGATATAAATTGCTGGTTATTGTAGTTTAGTTTATCTGAGACAGAGCGCCTGTTGCATATCTCTCTCTTTTACCCCTGAAAGCATCATAATAGATAGTGAGAGAGATGGGGGATAGGATGGCTACAGTCAAGGCAGGGTTGTTGCAGGAATGCTATATATGCCTTAACCATTAGACTAACAGAGCAATGCTACCTAGCACTTTAACAGCAAAATGTCTGCAGCTATTTCGCTGGTTAGCACTAAGTGGCTAGTTGATGGCTCATTATAGTGCCATTGTGTTCCGACGCTGCATTGTTTTGGTGAACATCATTACTGTTAAGCCTGGTGTGTTTGAAAAAGGCTGACAAAAGCTACCTACTGAGTCCCGAAAGGTGGTGAACAAATACATTGCCTATCAGAGAGGCTTGTTTTAAGGATTTATTAGACTTTATATGATCATTTAGCTGAGAGGCTTTAACTTACAGAACTAATGGAAAGGTCTTTCTGAATGTTACCCATTGAACTCATTGCTGGAGCTGGCATCTCCTTCTTGAGAAACCAGATGGCCTCAACACTTTGCCTCCTCTACTGTTCCCTAAGTTGCTCGTAATGTCCTCCCCCCCACTCAGAGCCCCCGTCCCTGCCAAAGTCTGTTGCCATGTTTTCTGCCTGTCAATCACCACCTTCCATGAGTATGATATGGTAATCTGCTCCGTATCTGCCAGGATGTCTACTGGACAAACAGGTAAACCTTGACTGACTGAGTAAAAAATGCTGGAAATGAGTGAAAAAAATATTATATATACAAGCAATAATGAGAGGGAAATGAAAGTGACCACTGAAGAGATAAGCAGTGTTTACAGTGCCAAGCATAAGGTATATTTATGTTATAGTTAGCTACAACACTGCAGTCAAATATTATTCATTTCTAGTACAAAGGATATTGTTACAACATCTGTTGGTGTGTTTAGCAACAGATATAACTTTGGAGAAGGTGCATCCGGTGCAATACACAAGGGCCAAGTTTCAGGGGCCAGTAAAGGATGGCGATTATTGAAACTCAATCACTATGGGTCCCATAGATTGAAGTCTTTATTAGGGACAAGAGGGAGGGCCCGAGGAGAGTATTTGCACTATCCCAAACCCGATTAACACGACAACAGGGTCATTAACTTCAATAATTTCTGATTTGACCGTAAGTTCAACATATGTATCAAGTTATGAGCTTGATAACAGTAAAGTTGATGGTTAAATTCAGTCAAAAGATGCAAAATTGTCATTGCAGATTTTACGTACATGCACTTAGATGCACCTCAGGGCTTTTTTAAGTATGCAACGCACTGATTAATTTGCTATTTGGACCTCAGTATGTTACACTGTTCTTGATATATTTTAGTTTAAGCCTTTATGCTAATGCTGGCCATAGTCTCACAGAACAGCCTAACAATCCCCTGAATCATTTCAGAGTGAGAATAATCAATCAGTTTAATGGACACATGACTAAAGGACAAGGAAACAGCAAATGATCAGAGGGACGTTCTGGTGTTTAAACGTTATGTCTGATTTGCATGAAGATGCATGTTACGTATTCATACACTCACAGGATCACAGGGCCGAGTCCTGCTTCACTGTGCTGTCAATCACATGCTAGAAAGCAGAGACATTATGGTCCCGTGTCATTTATCAGTAGCTGCAGGGGACAAGCCAGGCTCATTACCGTCTGTGCTGGTGAGCCCCAGGCTCAGCGCGATGCAGAGGCAGCACAGCAGCCTACAGGCTCAATTAAACGACCTGATGGATGCCACACCACACAGCAATATAACATCGAATTTTCTTTATAATAATGTTTGTAGAAATCCTGTAATCCTCCCTCGGCGAGAACGGGTGTTCAATGCACACATGTGGGAAATTTATAGGGGCCATTTGGGTTTATATGATGGCAGTGGGGGAGAGAGGTTCTGTAGTTGATATTGATTGAATCTTGTGAGGCAGCATTTAATTAGACCACAAAATATTAAAAACTTCAATGTCATTCTGTCTTTCAGCCTTTAATTTGACCACACAAACAAGAGAACAGAGAGGAGACGGAGAGAGACAAACATGAGGACAAATAGTATTTGGAAATGGCTTGAAAAAGGTCAGATGTCTTTAAAAATTAGATATAGAGTTTCCTCACAGTACTAAAGTGATTGTTTGGAATATTGATTTAAAATAACCATAACTCAAACATGACATGCACAAACATTACAGACACTTAAGATTAAATCATTGTCTGTGGTCTAAACCAGTGATTTACAACCTGTTTTTGTGTGTTTCAGATTTAGCTTTACAGCCTCCATCAACACAGCTGTCTTGCTCCAGATGTGTTCATTTTATCTGATTTTAAACTGGATATTATTTGGTAAGAGTCCAAGTGTAGCAAATTTCTTTTTCTACAATCTCACTAATGTATGGGTTTTCTATTTTAACTGTTCTAACTTCTCCTTTACTAGCTCAGCCTTTGTCAAGCTTCAATCTTTAGAGTTTAGACATGAAGCCAACATGTCACTTTTCTATTCATTCCAACTGTACAAGATGATTTTTTTAATTACTTTCTCTTTTAAATTAAGGCTTAAAGTTATGTCAAATTGAGGGCGTGTACACTTTGAGTGACAGTAGCTGCTGTCTGTAAGGCATTGATAGCGAAGCATATCCTCTCCAGCGCCACCCTCTTGTCCATATATGGTCATTCCTGGTTTCAAAAACCCAAGATGGTGACAAGCATCGTGCCAAACTGGAGACACATTCAAAACAGACTCAAAACTGACTGCACAAACCAACAGGTGATGTTACCGTGGCTCTTCCCCTTTATTTATAAACTGTCTATAATCCATGGACAAGTAATCCTAAATTAAGGATAAATTATGGATTTTAACCATTTATTCATTACTATTACCCAATAATTTTTTTACTTCTATGTTTCAACTTTTATGTGTGCAATTTATTTTGATCTTTTATTTGTAACATACTTGTTGTTGCAACTGTATAGTGTCTCGAAACCGTTTATGGGCTGGGAGCAATAGGTTAAGGAAACTAAAATAAACAAGTAAAAAAAAAAGTGTTACTCTTGATTATCTTTTTCCTCTTTAAATGCATTTCTTTTAAGCTAATTGTTTCTCTTTGCTTCTTTGCTTGCTTGCTATGTATTTCTCAGGAACATGTACTTGCGACAAAGTGTTTTGATAACAGTAGAGTTCAGCATATAAACCTATTATTTTAAATTAAATTGTAATTTCTATTTCATAAAAATAATTGATCAACCAGTGATTTAAGTTAGTAAACCAGACAGGCACATCTTAACTTTGGGCTCACTTTATATGTATGTGCCGTCGTAAAACTATGCATATTTAATGTCACTATAAATATTGTGTTTACTTTGACAGCAGTATTGACTCAGTATCCTATCAATAATTCTGATCTGCTGCTGATCCATATTTTATGATATATTTTCTGATAAATCTGATGCTGATCCAACAGTTGAAAGAGGGAGGTTTGTCAGCTGAAAGTGTGACACCTTGCAACACCTTATGCCATCATGTTTTAAGGAAGCCCTCTATATTCTTTCATACATGCTGCTTTTTACATTCTGCATTAATCAGTGGTTCTTTCTTAAATGCTGGTATGTTTTTTTCCATTTTTAGGTCAGAAAAGACAGAGGTGCAGTAAAGCAATATAATTAATCTCACTGTCAGCTGGACTCATCTACAGATCGTTAAAGTAGGCTCATTTTCACCAACAAGCTCTAACACCATAAATCATTCTGATGATAATAAATGATGTTTTTTTTTTATACTGAATTCATTAAAAAATGGTCATAGACAGATGTGAGTTTGTTTACAAAAAAAATAATAAATTCTTTATAGCTTAGTTGTAAACTGCCAGACTGAATTTATCCTTAATATTTGGTTAAAAAAAAAAAAAAATGTTTTTAGGCTAATCTATTAATAAATACTAGTGAGTTTATCAGCCATCTACTCTGTAGTTAGACATGTACAAGATATCACAGAGGGTGTTCTTAATGGTGTCTGATTTTTAAAATTCTTAAAATCTCCTGTGAAAAGAGATATTTACTTATTTGGATAAATTCATTTGGTGCTTGAAATAAGTTAACCAAAGTCTTTAGTTCACAAAAGTAATGGGATACATGAATAAAACAGCAGATACATAAATAATTCATGTCTACAATTCAATTTTGTAACAGTGCTTTATTAACTAGAAGTGTTTTCTGTCATTTTGTTATATGCCCGAATTTGAGGCTGAATAATGACTTCATACATATCACGCTTCAGGGGATGTTTCCAGATGAAAAATGAGCATTAAGCAGTGAATCAATATAAATAAATAAGGCTTAAAAGCCATAGTATTTTAAAAGACTTAAGGGTTGATTGGAAAGCCTACTGTCTGCTTTACTTTGCAGGAAAAAAATAAAATCATCACGGACCTTCTTGGGCAGCTTCAGCTAACATCTGACTCTCGTGTGGAAACACTCAACAGAACAGTTGTGTTATCTCGCGTAATTATGGTGCAGCTTAATTGGTAGTTCGGCCGCAGATGCGTTTTAAAGAGCCTGCTGCACCTATACACTGTGGATAACCCACGGGGAGAAAGAGCTACGTAATCTCTGTGCGTGAGCGCGTGCACGTGTGCGTGAGTGCATGCATGCGCGCGCGTGTGTGTGTGTGATACAGACAGACAGCGGAGCATCTCCTCTCTCGCATTAGCATCACGGGGTTTAATCGCTCCTCTTCTTCTCCGTCACCGAGGCGTAGGAGGCTGTCTGTCCAACCTGTGGAGCGTCTGTCTGACTATCTGTCTCTCTCTCTACCTCTCTCTCTCTCCGTCCGCGTCCGTCTGTCTGTTTAAAAGACACTACACACCGTCTTTGGAGTAGTTGTAGTTTGGAAACAATAAACCAGTTTTGCTGCTCTTTGGGGGAATCTCCGCTGTTATCCCGGAAGACTCATCACATTCTCGCCTTGAGGGAAGTTGAAGCGAACAGGTAGGTGAACCCACAGCTCTTTTGGGCCTATTTTTTTACTTATTTTTTCTCCACTAAAAACACACTAACAAATTCAGTACGGTCCTTTAATAAAAACCGACTACTATTTTTTCATATTTCCATATCGGATTGCACTATCATAGGTCTGTCTCCTAATTTTTATTCTTATTAATAGTAAAGCCATTCTTGGTTCCTCAGTTGGGTTACAACTAATTCCTACAGGTGGATTTTCAGCAGCCTCAGGCTGCTTGTTTCAACTCCTCACTGATTTCAGACGGTGATATTGGCTTGATAAACCTGCCAGAGAGAGAAAGTAGGGCGGTGGCATCGTTTTTTATGTGTGTGTGCGTCTTGTTAGGCGTTTCTAGTTCCGTGCGCCTTAACCCGGGAGCGCCTTCTCATTGCGCCTGTTTTGACATCCTTGCAGCTGCGGGTGCGTGCAATTTGGGAGCCAATCAAGCAGCCATGGATTCGTTGTTCAAGGGTATAAGCAAAGCCAAAGAAGGCGTCGTGGCCGCGGCGGAGAAAACCAAGCAGGGAGTAACCGGAGCAGCTGGGATGACGAAAGATGGGGTTATGTTTGTCGGTGGGTGCTGGCATTTAATTTCATTGATAATAATGTTGTGTCACCAGAAAAATCAGACAGAAGGCAAAAAAACGTTGTTGGTTTATTATTATTATTATTATTATTATTATTATTATTATTATTATTATTATTATTATTTTACACAACTCTGTCTCTTCATACACTTATGAGTAAGAAAGACAAAGGGCGTTTTGCCTATTTGTGGACTGTTGTATTCTTATTAGTGACTAATTGGGCTCCACCTGCATTTACTTTCAGGTACCAAAACAAAGGATGGAGTCACAACAGGTAAGTCAGGTTATCAAATCAGGCTTAAATGCATCTTTCCAGTCAATGGTGTTTAAATTTCACAGCTATTCTTGAAAAATTCCAAGGGAAATTTATTACACAAGCAGATCTTTCAAATAAAAGCAAGAAAAAATGGTGTAATCCTTGAATGATCTAAAAGGAAGATGCACTGTAAGGCAGGTGAGGCAGGCCATGGGCTGGGCCTCGCCATTTCTCACACAAAACAAGCAGAGAAGCCGGGGGACACTGCTTGATAGGCATCCAGGGATATGGCCCTACTGCTGGAGAGGCAAGTTAGTGTATTAGAAGCTGGGATTATAAGAGAAATAATGGCAGAATTTCATATTTAAGCCACTAAATGAGGATAGAGGAGGGATATCTTGTTTCTTAGTGGGGCCAAGCGGCTTACATTAGACCTATGACATAATCTGCTCTTAGAAAGTCCACATATGTAGGCAGAGATGATGCCTTATAGCAAAGTGCAGCTTAGTTTTGAGTATTTCTTATTAATTTTAATACTCTTGGATTCCATTGCCATGTGGTGCAAAGCATCATTTCCCCACAGTTTTAGCTTCTTGTCCCTTTAAACCCCAAGTCACTGTTTGTACATTGTGGCCAGTTCAACCAAAAACATGAACTTATCAGGTCTTATTTCCAAAATATCTTTCAAAAAACAGTAACATGAAAGGTTTACATAAAAGTAACACATCTGAAATAAAAATGCACAGATATGCAAAATCACCAATTACACAACAATGTGTTGTTCAAACAATAAAGGCGGAGTGAAACTCAACTCAGAGAATGCTTTTGAAAGGAAACTGCCCCCAGGCTGTTTCTGACGTTTTACAGCTAAAGAAATAACTCTGTGTCATTGATCCTTTATGAATAATTCTGTAGGGAACTTCAGGTAGAAAAACACAAGAGTAGGCTATTTAGTATCTCTTGTATACGACAGACTTTAGGCACAATAATAACGGCAGTAACTTCCCCCATATTTTAAACTGTAAAACGAGTAGTAAGTGAGCAAACAATAGTGTCAGTTAGTAGATCACTTTGTTCTGGGGTTTTTTTTCTGAGTTATCTTATGAAATCAAACATATTTATTAGCTTTGAAAAAATGTTCTGGCTAGATTACCATGTGACAGTTGTAACCTTTTTTTTTGTTTGTTTATTTGACTAAGATGACAATATCTTTAAACCTAAATGTTGGATTTTGGTAATTTTATCTTTGTTCCATTGTCACCCCATCAGGTCAAACTATGCTAATAGTAGTTACAGTAATTTTTATTTTCTGTCAATATCTGTAACTTAATGAAAGTCACCAAAGGGCAGTGCTACTTAACTTACATTACCTCACAATTACTGTGGAAGCTTTGAAATCAGATCTGTGTCATGTTTATTTATTTTTCTTAAGCTAATCCCTAAGGTATTGAGTTTCTCTAGAGATATACACCCACCCGCCTCCATATTCTCTTCTTCTTTTGTCCCTACAGTTGCAACTAAAACTGCAACTGGAGTGTCTCAGGTGGGCGAAGCTGTGGTTACCGGGGTTGCGGCTGTGGCCCAGAAAACTGTGGAGGGTGCGGGCAACATTGTCGCTGCAACTGGATTGGTCAAGAAGGATCCGGCAAAACAAGTAAGATAGATACTTAAATTATATCAAAGCTGAGCTAAAACTGAAATTATATATAATTTTAAAGATCCGTAGCCTATTCGTATCACTGGTCTTTGTTTTGTTGTTTTGTATTTTTGGAGCAAAATTTTAGGTACTTTTTTTTTGGGTGGATGAGACTGCCCCTAGTGTTCTCTAGTAGTTGTGAATTTCTTAGGGTCCAACCAAACCGCCAGCAAGTTTGGTGGCCTTTGATGCTAATTGAAGTTAATGGTAATTACAATGAAACTGTGACAAACAGGTCAGGCCTGAAAAAGAAAGTGCAGTTTTTGTATATGAAAAGGAGCAGCAGCAACAGAAACACTGGGTAATATATTCCAACTCATGTTACATTTGCACCGAGGTGCTGTGAATGCATAATAGGGTTGGTCTGTTACCTTTCTTTCATCAGAATGGTATTACACATCTTCTATTTAAATAGTCCTCTGTAGCAAAAGTCTTAAAAAATTTTTGCATTACTCCACTTTCCTTGAAAAAAAAGGAATGGAGAAACATTTAATGATATTTTATAATGATGCAGAAAAGTACTTCAATTTTTCAAAACCAGAAAGTGGCTAACCCTGGCCTAGAATACTGCAAAGTAAAATTTAAGTGATTTATATTGTTTATTGGATTTGTATTAAATAATGGTTGGCAACATGTAGTTGGCGCTTGACAGTATAAGCTCTGATATGTTCTACTGTAATGCAGGTGATAGCAAAACATGCTAGCTGAATGCATGTAGCAAGTCAGCCACTGCTATTTGAAACACACAGCTGCAAGCTTAGACTGTTTATTGTAAAAAATCAATGTTTTTGTGTTTATTGAAACATGTAAAATGTTACTTACATCTGGAATATCACTGGAACTTTCAAGGGAGAAGAAGAAAGATTTTCAGTTCAACAAGAATGCTTCAATTTGTCTGATCATGCTAGCTAAATGCTTACATTTCACCACTGACTGATATATTCTTACATAAACCTGTTTAAACGAGCACAACTGATCCCTCCATTTCACGTCAGTGGCTGCCAGCTATAAATCTTCACTGTGTCAAAATGGCCTCCTGACCTTGAGTCATTTCTCATATCTGCTGTGTGTGCTTCTCCTCTGAAATGAAAGCCGTTACACATTGTTAGCTTTCCTGCATTGTTCATCAGTGAGTCTGGCCATCGTTTGTCCAAAGGAGGAGGAGGAGGTAGAAGCAAATAATTTACTGTCGCTAGACAAGTCAAATATGAAAAATGATTTTCTTTCCCCTTTTTCAGTGGGTTTTTTTATTCTATTTTTTTTTTGCTGTGTGTACTCTATTTTAAACCCTTCCTCTTCTCCAATAAGGATTCGGACAGACGTTAATGTAAAGTTTTGCAGATACATTCAGAGGTCATGTCTTACATAATTTACATGTAAATATTGGTTACAGATTAAAATGATTACAGTGTTTTAGACTTTGTATTGAATATAACCTTAAAAAATGAGTTTTATTAATTACAAACAATTTAAGTCACATTTTAAATGTGACAAATTTTGAAATTGACTCATGCTTTTCTCTGATAAATGCCCATTATATTATATTTTACCTAGAAATTTAAGACACAACATTTGGAAATGACATGACATCTCATATGCATCATTGTTTCACATTTTATAAATAACACAGCTTTGGAGTGTAAATAAAGCAAGAACTAATGAAATACATCTGTCCTTTTTAGTAAATACTACTTAGGGAGAAACAAAAATAAATGGACAATTGATAAAAGATCAAATATTAACAATATACTTTAAGAGTAAACTGTAGAGTTTTTGACCACTAGTCGCACTGTTGAGAAATGTTTTTACGTGTGTATTCCTGTTTTGTTTGTCATATTTCACTTTTTTGATAGTTTCATGTTTATGTGCTGATCAGCAGTTGGTGGCAAAAATGCAAAAAACTTTAGTAATTTGCCACATTTTTAATTCCAATATTTTTTGGGATTTATTTGTGTGTTTTTAATTTTTATTTACTCTTTTTACTTTTATTTACACCAGCTATTTACGCTAGCTCCTTTCAGAAAGGAAACTTTTCTTTAATCAAGAAACACTTCACAGGTGGAACAGATGGCCCACATGTACATTTTTACACTGAAAAAAAGGTTATCACTGCTCCTGTTTTGTTGTCAAACCGTAGCTGTTACACTTCCCTGTGGTTTATATCGGATAAATAAGGTGTTAATATTCTGAAGGGAGGACTAAATTTGCCTGTAATTACCCTCCATTCTCATAACATCACTGTGAGTAGCAGGAAATGATAATCCAATCAAATTTTTCCCTGGGCAACGCAAAACACCTTGTTGAATGTTTGTTGTGATGCTCAATCTCCCGTCTCTAATTAGCGATGATACACAGGGGAACCCATGACAACATATTTGACACCAAGCAATAACAGCACACACACATGCACAAACACTCAGCTCTGCTTTAACTGGGTGCGATTAGTGAAAAGTACCATACAAAAATGATGAGATACCAAAGAATGATCAATTTATTTTCTTTCAAAGCTCAACAAATGACTCTTAAATAAATGTTTTCTGCAGTTCTTTTATAAGGAAATGAGAATTTTAAAGTCCCCACGATTTTGCTATTAAAAGAAGATGCGTTCCGCAAACATCCAGTTGAATCCTTTCATCTTCGTCAGCAGTTGTGTTATTAAGCCAGCTAGCTAGCTAATCATGGTATTCGCCCTGAGGGATAAAACACTGATGAAGCTCCACCTGGAATGTGATCAGCCTCATTATGAGGAACCTTGACAAGCCAAACTGGCAGGCAGATGCAGACAAACAGATGGACAAACAGACGTAGGGTGGACTGACTGATGAGGAGATGGCGTACTGAATGACTGAATGACTGACTGAGAAATAAACATGCGGATTAAAATGAATAAAATCCTGGTTTTCCCAGCAAGAGATTGACAAGCAGTCAGCAGGCAGATTGTCCTCATTTAACCAGCATTCCCAGGCGGTGGCGCCATTAAATGTCATTAATATTGATTTCATTTAAAAATTGATGCCAGGTTGAGGGAGCCCATCACACACACACACACACACACACACACACACACATAGACACACACCAGCAAACAGAGGATGGTGACGCTGTCTGATTAGCCCCCTCACCTAGCTGTTTCACCAATTCATCAGCTGCTGGTGACTCATCAAGAGACACACACAAAAGCCAGAAAGAAAGGTAGAGGGAGAAGAAAATGACAAGGAGATAGACGAGCAGGTAGAGCATAGTGGTAGGATGCATGACAGGAAATAGCAAATGGCCTCGACAAACACGTCTTATTGCTCAGATCCTTTCGGCGAGATGTAATAAAAGAGGCTTCTGTGTTTCACGTCCCCAGGAAGAGATTTCCGTTTGAAAATTGTCTTGAAACAATAAGGGGATTGTGGGAGA
>JAPZDY010000011.1:14754578-14765712 GCA_029783645.1 Ctenochaetus hawaiiensis
TTTTGTAACGAGTCTTTTGTAAACTACTACTAAAGCCAATAAAGGCCCATTATATGTAAGATATTTTGCAAGTAGTTTACCGTGTTAATATGGATAAACCACTCCAAGTGCTAATTAAGACAAGTTGTCACTGTGAAGCCTGAATTCACAGCTGGATGTGAAATAGTCTTATCCCTCTCATTAGTATCTCATGAGAGTGTAGGAAAAAAAAACAGCCGGCAACAATAATGCGTATGCGTGTGTGAGTGAAAGCATGCATTTGTTAGATAATTGTGAACCAATCATCTGGGGGGGAACAATGGAGGACAGCATGTGCTCATGTAACAATAACAGACTGCTGTTTTTAAGGATTTAGCAATGAGGTGCTTTGTACACTTTGATCAGAGGAAAACATGTCTCTGGGCATTTGGTTCAAAGGGAATAATAATCCTGCCTGTGACGCCGGTATGTTATTATGATAAAGAATGTTGGCTTTGACTGTGTGCTGTATCCAGCTGTCCAACAGTGGCTGTACGGTCTGAAACTACAGAACGGAGGAGACGGACGTGCACTTACAAAGGCGAACACTTGCAGCCAGTTTTTCCCTCTGAGACAGATCTGCTTCATTAACACAAAGACCACTGGATGCATCAACAGTATTCGCTCAGTATCTGAACACCTGTACTGTGTGTCTGACTATATAATCCACCTACAGCTGCAGTGCATCTTTTTATACTTTTTTCACTACATAACTCCAGCGCAGGTGTTTTGAGACAACATAAACATGTGTGCATGTACACAAAAAGATCTAAACTGCCTTTACCGGAGTTAAAAATCCTCTGTTTATAAATCGTGTTTAAAGCTACATTTCTTACAGGATGTAAGTGTGGCCTTTGTGACACTTGAATCACAGTTTATATAAAGATCAGCACCTCCAAGAAAACAGAGTGAGTCATTTCATTCTCCACTTTTCAGTCCTGTTTCTTATTATATGAAAAGTCTAGTTAAGTCCAAGCTCAGTTACAGCTTCAGTCTCAAAACACTAACCAGTAATGTTACACATAGTTAACTGATTACTATTTGGAAGACGGCATGATTAATTAAATTATTGTTTTTAAATCTGAAGATTGTTGTTTTGAGCTGAATTTTAGTGATGGCAACTTGAGATTTAAAGTCAGTTGTTTAGGTTGTTAGGCTGTTTTTTTAAATGTAGACATATATTTATTATCAGTTGCATTTAAAAATGAGTTAATACAAAATAAATCTGTTAAAAGTGTTTCATTTTTTGGCTGTAGCTCAGTTCTCAGAGGTGGAGAGGGCATCAACAGTATGATACATTGTGGACTGAGGCACTGTGACGTCATACACCAGTTTATGGACTATTGCTATGTGGCTTTGTGTTTGGCACCGTGGCTTTTACCATCTTGGCTTTACAGAGTCACAGTGAGCAAATCTGGACAAGAGGATGGAGCTGGGGAGGAAACGTGTCGGTACCAATGAGTGTGTAAAGCTGCTGTCACTCAAAACAGGCACACCCTTAAATATGCAGAAATTTAAGCTTTAACATAATTTAAACGAGCATCTGTGACCTTTTTTATTGAGCTTTACTATGAAAAACATTGCATTATGGATGTTAATTAAGAAAACACACACTTTTTTCTGTATTTAAGCCCATTATACTGATGGGTTCTGGTGGAAGAAGGAGAACCAAACTAAATATTTAAGGCTGTGTTGACTGACACTTCAACAACAGTATCTGATCATCACATCAAACGCCTACATCAGAATATCTGACAACCTGGTGTTCATTTCTGAAAGCTCTTTCTTCAGCCATATAAAATAAGTTGCCACAACGAAGCTGAATTCATCCTCATGACTAGAAAATTATCCATAAAGTCCACAGTTCCAACATGTTGCACAGGTCTTTTTCCACAGCTGGATGGCAGATCTCCATTTGACAGGGAACAAAGAAGTGGTAAAGGTTGAGGCTCTGTGCTTCACTTCCTCTTCCTCCTCTTCAGGGCCTTCCACTCTCCCTCCTGAGTGGCCAAACTTCCAAACAGTTCCTTCACCTTCCTCTTCCTCTCCGCATCTCTGAAACACAGAATGAGTAAAACATTTAGAGGCTTGTACAAACTTTTTTCATAAACATTTTGGTTTTTCACTGTGTGTTAAAGCCCACCTGTTCATGACCTCGTTGAGCTTCTCTCTGGCCAGGAAGCGCGAGTCCTTCCTGATCTCCCTCAGAGCACCTTTGAACTCCTTCTTATACTTGTGCTTTAATCGCTCCTTCTCTCTCTCCTCTCTGGTGCTGCCTCGCTTCTTTCCATAGTCCAACCTGACAAACATTAAAGAAGCATGAGAGACATTTAAAACAGATGCACTTTTGAAATTCAATTGTTTTATCTCACATTTTGGATGGTGCAGTCACTTTTTGTTAAAACCAGGTTTCTACTTACACTTCAACGATCTTGGGTGTGAGCAGCTTCAAAGGAATGGGCTTCTTCTTATCTAAAACCAGCCGACTGTGAGTCACTGGAGCACTGTTGATGATCTCCAGGATCTCGCTGTGAAGCTCCTGCAACAAAACAACAAACACCGTCATAACTGAAAAACTGAAAACAAGACAATCTGAGAGAGAAAAATAAAAAGATCAAACCCTTTCAGGCACCAACCTTCAAAAGCTCTGGTAATGTTTGGGCTGACAGGTGTTTGGAAAGCAGCGTTCTGATTGGCTGGAAGATGCATGTGAAGGACAGGAGGTCTTTGTAGAGGAGACAGCACCTCTTCACCAAGTCCAGGCAGGTAGACAAACACGTCAATCTGCCACAAAATGCATAAAATATGGACAAGAACATGAGGTAAGTATATGAAGGGACACATGTACAGGTTAAACCTTTTATATAACCTGCTTATGTTGATGTCTCTCAAGAAAAACATGCTGATTTCCTGAAACTGTTTTCTTTTTATCTCTTTGTGGTCTTTGGTTCACCTTTGGTTCAAGAAAAACAGAATAAAACTTGATTAAATGACCAGTTTGGAGCCTTGACAAGAGTCTACAACCAGGTTGGCTAGCACTGAGTCATCGCAGTGCTTTGAGCAAATACTAAAATTAACATGTTGTCATTCTCATAATAACAGAGCTAACATAATGACGGTAGGCAGTGGTCATATTTACCAATTTCACCAATCTATGTTTAGCATGTTAGCATGCTAACATGTTGGGTTTAGGATTTAACACGAAGGATACGCCTGCTCATTGCTTTTGCAGATGTTTGGTCATAAATTGTTGGATAAATTATCATTTTGAGCTATTAAAGGCTCCAGATGAGGATCACCACAGATGCATTATGCTGTTTAATAACATATACTCCCTCTGTACTGTCCTGTCAGTAGGTTGTAGCATCCTAGCAGTAATTACCAAAGCGACACATTTAACACACAGCTGCTGATGTCCAAGTGTCATCGTGAGGCCTGAAGGAATGCAGAGATTCAAATATGACTGACAAAGCAGGTGTGAAGAGCAGGAGTCACACGCAGCCCTGTTCTTCATAACAGTGAATGAGACTGAACTGGATCAGACTGCCATGAGAGGTATTTTCAAGATTTTTGACTTAGTCAGAATTTAAGGTAGCAGCAAAACTCCATCTGAGTCATAATCAATTAAAACACTTGATCAAAGCTACTACTTTCAAACACATTGACCATTTAATGGAATGTTTTGTTTTTGGTTTATGAATACAGTCAAAAAAATGCTGAAGATTTTTTTTTAAATCTTGCTGCTAAAATTAAATTGTTAAAGGAAATTTTGAGTCAGCTCTTTGTGACTCATATATTCTTATCTTTCTTTTATAAATACAGTATGGATAAATAACAAAATTCAATAGGATATTTCTCTGACATAACAGCAGTTTGAGTCTGAGCCATTTATGGCATGTTGTGAGTATTGATTTGAGCACGAATAAAAATGTATATTCTCACGAACTGTGCACAATCATGGCTGGCCGAAGCCTGTTTTCAAGCTTCGCTGCGTGCCCACACACCAGCTGCTGTGTGAAACCAACGCTGGCGACTCATCAGAATCACACGAGTGGATGTATCAGCTCTGAGCCGCACAATCTGCACAGGTAAACACAGTTCAATGGCTTATCTCTAGTTTTCATATCTGTACGATTATGGTCATGAACGCAAACCTTCATCACTTGTTAATTCTGCATCAGCACTGTGGAACATGCCATTTTTTTTTTTTTTTTTTTAAAAAGCAACAAGTTAAAATGGTGAATCTCTGCCTACATTTGGTCTTCGTTGTTTTCATTTATTTTTTTTTTTGCAAAAGAATAAATAATCTTTTCTTTTTCCTTTGTTTATAAATATAAGCAATCTGTCTCACTTCATCTCTTTCTGTCTTGTACTTTCATTTTTTCGGTGGTCTTATTCTGGTCCAAACTGAACATGAGACGCTGTGTGAAGATTGAAGGTTTTCTCACATTTCATCTCCCTCCCTCTCTTCCCACTGGGCCTATAATTGTCACCAGGCAAAGTGCTCACTGCTGTTATTATATTGAATTGTTGGACTTGATTCTCAATGGCCAATTAAGGTATTGTGAGATCTCTTGTATCTGATTGTCCTGTTTCTGGGGGTCAGCTGTACAGACAAAGACTAGCCACAATATGTGTGCGCAGGCTTTTAAATTGATTCAGTTTAATGAGGTGAAGTAATCTAATAAAAAAACAAAATGTCATTACAATATTTCAGAAAAGCCAGGGAAGGTTAAGGTCGAGCCTTTCTTGTAATGTTACTCACATGTGCCTCAAACTTTTAAAACACGTTGGTTCCCTTTAATCATCCTTCCATCTGCTAGTACAGGCTGTAAATCTGAAATCTTATCATCCAGTTCTCAGCAAGAAAGCAAATAAGGATATGAAGTGTGATCATAAGGTTCAGAGACTGTTCCTGTTGAGCACGAACGGAGCGCTGGACTAGTAAGTAACTAGTAGTATGGCTTCTGGATGTAAGTATCCAAGTTTCACTTGCTCCTCAGCATTTGAGTAACATGCCATTTGTGACCACTCATCCACTTCACAGTAGACAAGCTTACAAGCTAAACAACCAATGAAAGTGTGTCAGAAGTGCAACCAAGAGCACACTGGTGGTTTTCTTTTACATTTGCTTTGCTGTGACGCATGAATTTGTCTCCTGGGCTCAGATTGCTAATGTACCGCTGTGATGATCTGAGGCGTCTGAGGGAGAGTATTTGGTATAAAAACCTGAGCTGAGGCACGATGGCAACGTGATACTTGGACATGACAAACCACCTGCCCAGAGTGCATTGGATGCAAGTTTCTTGCCTGCAATAACACAGTCGTCGCTCCCCACCCCATGGACTTGAGACCTCCACGGTGAAATCACAAATGCTCACACACACCGGTCACCAAATGCTTGTAACTCAGGTGCTGATGTTAATCAAGTGATGTAACTTTGATTACATACTCATTAAAGTTATTGCTTACACCTGCTACAATCACATGACTGTGTATCACTCTGTTCCCGTTATGTATCCTCACACTTCCCAAAATATTTAACTTTTTCCTTTAAATAAAAAACATTCTTCTCTGTAGAAATGTTAGCTTAACCTTGCCCAAGACACTATTGTACTGACAATAAAACTAGTTTCTTTCCTTCAGGTGTACACCTTCCTACCTGTGGTGATCTCTGTCCAGGTCATTTTTGAAGTCCAGGTGTTGCGTAGCCGACAGCAGAAGGCTTTTCTTGCTCCAGCTCTTGCAGGACTCGGAGTTCGACAACACCAGCAGATCACTGCACTTCCCTGACGACCTGAAGGGCGGCACCACGGTGTAACCTGCAACACAAAGTCAAAGTCTGTCTGCTAAGTTTCACCTCACAAATGCTAATAATATTAAAATCCCCATGACAGACTTGGTGAAATCATTTGCAAAACATAAGAGCGCATCTACCTATTGAGGTCTTGTCCTGCACAGCCAGATGTAGCGTTCCAGCCAGGAAGTTGATGAGCTCAGGCATGAATCGCTTTGAAAAGGAGACGTACTCCACTGCCAGACAGCACAGCACTAATCCTGACGTCACGTCCTGTAATGATCTCACTGGACACTAAGGATGTACAAATCATGGACAAACATAAAAACAGGTATGATTATATGCCTAAAATCAAACATCAGCTCATCTAGTTATCTTGATTTTTATAACTGATTTAATTAAGATTCACTTCAACATAACTGCCATGTAAACACAAGCCATTTCAGTTGCAGCTCTGCAAAGATTACAACTGTGTAACTTACCCAGCTACTGTGATCTGAAGAACTTATAATGAATAAATAAAAATGTTTGAGGTGCATCTTGAAAGTCAATTCTTACATAAAAACAAGCTCACAGATAAGTAGATGAGGGATGAGGACGAGGGATTCAAACAGAATGAGAGATGGTGAAGCCCCTTTAGAAGTCACACACAGACACAGAGGCAGGCAGTCGACAAGGACAGTACAAACAGTACAAAACAGCTCCAACGACACAGACAGTAACACACACACACACACACACACACACACACACACACACTGAAGGCTGTCTGTACCTTTGTGAGAGCCTGGCTGATGTAAAGCAGAGCTGGAGTGGTAACAGGGTGTCTGAAGTCAGAGGTGGGAAACAGCAGAGCCGTCACCTTCAGGTAGACGAGCTTGAGACACAAAAACAAACATGTTTTATATACAGTATTTCATACACAGAAGAAAGTCAACTAAGGCTCTTATTCAAAACAAAAGGGTGAGAAACTCCCTTTTCTTTGGCTTTTTTGGCCTTTATGCCTGAATGAAAGACCAGGGCCACTACTCAGGGCTGATACAAGCATTTTTGCCTTCTCCATGTATGTTTCAGCTAAAAAAGGTCATTATTTGTAGTAAAGATGCAAACATAATATCATCTCTCCTTTGACCTGCATCCTTAAAAAAAGTGGACAGAACATTTTAAAACAAGGTTGGAACAAAAAAGAGGCTGTGAATTAAATTATAGAGCAACAATTACTGCTGATTTTATCGAGTAACTTTTAAAACCTTTTCAATTTTGATCAACCGTGGTTAACATTTGAAGCAAACAATCCCATACCATGTCCAGTGTTGGGAAAGTAACGTGTCCTTTGACCTCCAACACCTCCTCCATGCTATGGCCAGAGTCTCCGATGAAGCTCTGCATGGCCTTACAGGCTGCATCTGGAAACATCTGACACAAGGTGTACAGCTCTCTACAGAGAGAAATAAGAAACATCTCATTTAGTTTTGTTTCAAAAAACAAATATCTGAATCAAGATTGAGATAGAAAGTTGGTGAACTCACGGTATGAGCTTATCTATGGTGGAGAGTTCAGGTGGACTCCTGGTGGCCAGTTCGCCAACATACTCCAACAGGAAGCCAAACAGTTTCTGAGACAAACAGGGAAACATTCATGCAGCACTGAAAACAGCCTAAAACTGGCTACAGAAACAGAGATAACTACTTGACAAAAGTATAGAGCCTTCTCCTTTTTATACCTGTAGTTTGAGCTTATTGCCTGCAGCCAAACTAGGATGGTTGCATTTCTGAGTCCTGGCCACAATGAGGCGCTGGTTGTCCGGGGTGTGGCCATGGAGCAAATCTTTCAGGTCACTGTAGCTTTCTGGAGCTACAAGAGGAAAAAAGACAGAATATAAATGAAACAGTTAAAGTTTTTTTTTTTTTTTAATTCAGGTCACATGAAAGTCAGATTTTGCTGATGTGGGTCTTGACTTTAGTTCTGTACATTTGTGTCTGTGTGTAGTTACCATTAAATGTGTATGGGAGCTCTGCTTTTGCAGCCTCCTGTTGAGCCTTTATCTCCTCTTTGCTCAGACTCTTGTTTGGTTTGGTGCTGGTCTCTCCATCTTCCTGTTTCCTCTCCTCATCCTCACTGTCCTGCTCCGACTCCAAGTCCGAGTGACCATCTTCTTCTTCACTGCTGCCTGCTTGCTCTTCCTCCTCTTCATCCTCTTCCCCATCCTCCTCCACATCTGCACCCTCCTCCTCCTCCTCCTCCTCTTCCTCCTCCTCCTCCTCCTCCTCATCTTCTTCCGCTTCCTCTTCTTCTTCCTCTTCTTCTTCATCCTGATCTTCCTCAGACTCCTCTCCAATGTTCCACTTTCCATCCTGGATGCACAAACACAAATACATTCTGTATTAACAGATAAATCAACAAAAAAGTGAAGAATATTCCAGAAATTAAACGGTCCTCTCTTACCTGATAAGACAGGGTCTTCTTGTCTTCCTTATCCAGGATGAAGCCATCGTTGAGGTCATCAGCAGACATGTGGATCTGACTCTGTGCACTGTCCCCAACTTCTTCTCCCATCATCCTCCTCAGACGATCAGCCTGGAGCGTACACAAAGTATGTATAAACAAAAACCTCATGTAATAATGGATGCAATAGATGCACTTAGATAAACATCTACCCTGCACTGTAAACATACCTCTAGTTTCTGCAGCTTCTCCTTCGCCTCACGGGCGAGTTCCTCTGGAGTTTTCAGCTTCTCTGAGGGCTGAGCCTTCATTTCAAAGCCGAGCTCTCGAACCATCATGTCATACTCTTCCAGCTGGAGGGCAGAAAGGAAGCAGAGAAATAAAAGAGAACAGAGGAAGATCAGACTCTGCCACTGACGAAGAAAAGCACATATTCTGTTAAAAGGTCGATGCGTCTCTACCTTGGGTTTAGCCTCCGGTTTGTCAGCACTTTCAGCTTTAGGGGTCTTTTTCACCATGAGAGCCTGGATGCTCTTCCACTCTTTGTCCAGCTTCTCTGTCAGCTCCTGTGCCTCCTCCTTCTGTACCTGTCGTTCCCGCTGATAAAGTAAAAAACATAGTTAATCATTTGGACCACAAGTGACCTCCCCATTTACAATCATTATTCAGGAAAAAGCCAACATACTTAAGCATTTCACTGTCTTTTTTATAACTGGTAAAGAAAGCCACAAGTTGAAAGGCATTGGTCTTACATTAAAGTTGTTAAATATACTACAAGTTTTTTCTGAAATATGTTGACATCTATTAATATTATCCATTTGACCTTAGTTGCATGTTTATTTCATTGTTTTCAGACAAAAATAGGAGCTCTATTTCACCAAGGAATGAGATATCAGGTAAAATATCAAAATATATATATACAAAATATCACCAAAGTCATTTTTAGGTAACAATGCTCAAGAGTACATGGTAAAAAAATGTGATGGTGAGAAAGAGGTCAGTGTATAACCTAATAATCAACAGGATTGTGCTACCGGCTAACCTTCTCCTGCTTGGACTTCTGGATGAGCTCTTCAATGAGCTCCTGTCTGGATTTAGCCCTCTGGCTTCCTTCCTCCTCCTGATCTGATGTTTTCTTCTTGAGGAGACCCCCTCCTCCTCCGAAATGGGAGGCAGTCAGCTCAGCTAGATGAGAAAGAGAAGTAGTGTCACTGTCTTATACCAGCTCTGTCATCTATGACATGACATGACATATCAAGTTGTACATTAGCAGTGATGAACCCCCACCGTAAAATCATATCAATTTACATTAGATTAACTTTATGTTATTTTGGTGTTTGGACACAAAATACACACCTGACAAAAGACCTTTCTCCTCTGATTCATCATCACTGTTCACAATGTCATTGAATTTCTCCATCTCAGCCAGAGACTGGCCGTAATGAGTCAGCTCCTCCTCTTCGTTCAGATTGTATACATCCTTCTTGTCATGGAAACGCTGAAATATGAGAAAGATGTTTAGAAGTTTTGAATCAATTGTGAATCAGAGCAAATCATAAAGAATATAAAAGAATATTAAGTCATAGAACTGAAGCGAGCACAGCCTCATTTGAAGTAAAAAACGTGAAATGTTAAGTATCAGAAAGCCAAAGCTACAGAAGAAACCTGTAACCTGCATGTCACTGACCTGTCTCTCCATCGCAAACCTCTGTAGGATTTTGTCTTCTGGTGCCATTTTGGTGTCATATTCTCCAATGCGTCTGTCGATTAATTTGTTGGACTTGTTCTTCAGTTTGTATTCCTGCAGAAGGGTTTCTTTTCTCTACAGGTATGAGAAAAATAAAAGAACTGCATATGATTTCTTCCCTCATACGAACAAATGTACTAACCCCCCCACCCAACACACACACATACACATACACACACACACACACAAAGCTGTTAGAAAGTTACAAATTTGTTTCCTTTAAGTTTACCAAGAGTCAACGCTGCTTTACTTATCACTCAGTTTGATCTGATGGGCAGCATGTGCGTACAGGCATATGACCAGAATAATAAATTAGAAGTAAAATCTTCTCACAAGTTCAATTTCTGTTCATGCTTCTCTCTGTCCTCACAAAGCTCTCAGTATCTTCTGCAGAAACTCCCTCTCCCAGCATGAAACCGCGAGCACCACACTTCACAGTACAGTTAGTGTTAAATGCATGATGAGCTGTGACCCATGGCTGCCAGATACAGTGCAACAGTAGAAAAGTTTATCTGTTGTTTTTCACTTCATCAGACTGCAGAATTATTAATATTTTATTCATATTCAGTCTTCCTTTTCTTCATTTTGCTGTGTTGAGCAGATCTGTCTTACACTGACATTTGACATCTCTGTGGCAGTCTGGAAGATTTTTGCAGCTGCTGTTCCCAGAGTAATTAGTCAGTTTGGTTAAAAAAACAGGAATCAATTTCTGGAAACATCTTAAAGCAATCTTCTTATATTATGGACTTACTAGAACAAAGATGTAAATTTAAGTAATAAAATATATTTGTGATATTATTTATATAATATGACTACAAACTTTCAGGGCAACTTAATGGAACTGAAGTTGATGAGGCTTTTCAACATAACTACCTGAAATGTTCTCCTACCTTATTTATGGCCTTTGATCGAGACACACCAGGTAGACCCACATCATGTTTGCTTTTTCTCCCCAAAACATCAAACTTCTTCCTGTTGATTTTCACTTCAAAAGGATTGTTTTTTATTTCATTAGAAGTCTTGGTTTTGCGGACCTTGTCAGCAAGGCTCCTCTTCTTAGGTGGCTTCCCCCTCTGAAACAATGTGGAGGATAGGATATCATCATTGACACAACAGATTAGTAATCC
>JAPZDY010000011.1:14766010-14786416 GCA_029783645.1 Ctenochaetus hawaiiensis
CTCTGTTTTGGTAACTGGTATGGATTTTATATTTTAGGTACTATAATGATGTAAACACCCCTTCTGGATCTAATAATTGGCTAACATTTGCTAATAGTTAGCTTTTAGTAGATTTACAGGTAAACACCGACAAAAGTATCTTACTGTAATGTTGAGATAAATCATCAGAGTAAATATATAAAGTTTCATAAAAAAGGAAGATTAGATGTCAAAACTAGAACTTTATTAGAGCCAACTAGCTTCATTATGAGCCACCTACAGTTTGTAAACAAACTCTCTTTACCGCTGAGGCAGACTTACCTTTTAGCCGATGTTAATGCCAAAATTATTAAATCCAGTCAGAAGAAAACGTAGGACACTAACACTCTGCAAACGATGAATTTAATGAGTAATATTGCAATATTTTCATATCCACGTTGTTTCACGGAGTTCCCATTTCCAGCGTGCACAAGTGAGAGGTGAAAGTTCAAAATAGAGAGCAAATAGGAGATACTTCCGGTGTGAGTTTTCTCGACAGCGCCCCTACCGCATGGATGAATTATATTTTGTGTGTATATGCGGTGAATGCATTAGTACTGTCTGACAGGCAGGTGGCTCCATCACATCTTTTTCAAAGGCACTTTTATACATTTATTTAAGATGTTTTAGGTGGGAGTTTTACATTAACAGAATATTTCTACACCGTGGCACTGTTACTCTTACTCAAGTATTAAAAAAAATTGAATAATGTGACTGCTGCATTAAAAAAATACATCAGTAATTAATATCCCTGTCTCTACTCTGCCCATTGAAATACTCATTTCAGTTCTTTGCACTTGTACCAGTGGATATAATATAAATTATAAACTTATATTGTACAGTACCTTTATTATTATTGTTATTTGAAAGGTCAACATAGTAAACATAACACTTGCTTAACATGCTTACATTTTTATTTCAAATAAATATAGTATATAAAATATTTGGATAACATTGTTGAAATGTATTTGATACCAAAACATATTTGACCTTTATAGACCTTCCTTTTTTAATCTTCATATTTGTACTGTTTTTTCTTAAATGTTCATTGTTTCTATTGTCTGTTCAGTGATTGTACACTCCTTGCTGGTAATACTTCAAAATTCTATGCAAATGACTGCAATCACACAATACTGACTTTCATGGTAGTGTTTTATTCATGGCTGTAAAAGAGGCAGAACCATGAGAAAAGATAGGTGGAAGTATTAAGTCTGTAGACTGTATAATGCGAGACATTTAAATTGGAAGTAGATTAGACAGAGAATACAAATCAGCATAGCTGTGAGATTTAAAAAAAAAAAAAAAAAAGCTATGGATGACTCAAATAAAAAACCATGATTACAAGGACTCTAGTATTGTTACCGGCACGCTAAAGCTAAAATAAAATGTAATTCAAATGAAAGGGGTAGTTAAAGTCATTTAAAGGACAGTACACGCTCTAAACAGTCTACACATGCAGTCCTTCATGAGTCAGACATTCTGTGCTTCTATGTAAAGATGTAGATACACCACCTGCTGTGAACAAAGGCCAAGGTTTGTTAGGTTTCTCAGATTAGGTAAAGTTTACTGTAACTTTTACCTTGTGGTTCACCATGGGTTTGATAGACTGACCTACCCCTCACTAAAACTGGGTGATTAAGCACAACTCAGGTAGCAATGCATGGAGATGACCTTGGTGTTAATGCCCTGCAAAATGAAGCACAACTCATTTGCCATCAAACCATTAATTACACATCAGTGATATTAAAAAAAAATTGAATTGCTTCTCCAGTGTACATTGTGGGAGTGGAGTTTTACACAGGAAATTTTAAGTTGAGGTTCTCAAACATGATTGATCATGCAGCTTCGCAACAGTGACATTGTCATTTACATGTTCTGTAACACCTGTATCTATATGTATGATGATAAGACTGTGACTTTCTAACTGCAATGTTTGGTATGAGTTTCCATACAGTGGTTTATAAAAGAGGAGGTTCACAGTGCTCTCTCACAGCAAGCAATCATGGCTCAATTAACTTTGTGAGAAACAGCGCAAGAAGAAAAAACATGAAGGAACAAAAGGTAATATGTAAACTCACACAATATGTAGCATATCTGTCTGTTTCTGATTTCGCAGAAAAAAGAGAAATCACTGGGCAAATGCAAAACAAAGCCAGGTTCAAATAATTAGGATAAATGAAACACATAAAGTGAGAATGCTTTCAGACATTCCTTTATATTAAGGACTAGCCAAGAGCAAATACATTATGAACCCTTGGAATTATCAACAAGCACGCTGCTTGCTAACACTTCCCAGGATGACTCACACTTTTGTTGTATACCACGCTCAACATCACCAGGTTCAGACAATATCATCTGCAGGTTTGCAGCACTGCAGATGAATCTGATTTGAGGATTATTAAACCAAACTTCCACATCATCTGATGATATGAGGAGCTATACAACAGAACTGCATGTTCGGGCTTTACCAAATGCTTGTTCTAAAAAAAAAAAAGTCATCAAACAGTCTGATTTAATTTAGCTTTTCTGTGAATGGTTTAATCAAAATATTGGATAACGGAAAAATTAGCATGATCTGGATGACTGCATTTTCCAACTGTAGTTCTCCTGGCCTGCTTACATGTACTTACATCATTGCTCTGCTTCAGAGGTAAAAATGTGCACTTTGCAATTTGTTTCTTCCTCACTGTCAGAATATAGAAGTTAAATGAGAGGGTACAAGCTTCTCTTTCAGCATTCACTGTTTGTAAAAGACACTTGGACATATTTTTGATACAATCCCAATACATTCTAGTGGTTACAACAATTTTAGTAATACTCTTTTTTTTAAAAAAAAGAGGGCAACAAAACCCTAAAACCTCACATCAAGTGTGTGGGCCTGTAGTAATAGACATGCACAAAAGGCCAGATGGAGAGGACAGAATGCAGCACTCACTCACAACAAAAGCCTCTAATAATTAAAAACCTTTATGCAATCAGTCATTTTTACACTGTATACAAAATTGGCACACACTAACGAGGAAAAATAGGTTAATAAGCCAGCGACAAATGATATCAAAACAACAAAAAGCATAACTATATGAAGCCGGGGCTTGCTCGAAGGGTGCAATGATAGTGGACAGAAAGCAAAAATAAAAAGAGGCAGAGGCCAGCCTTGAGGACCGATCCACATTCTCCAATCTAGGATTCTGTCTTTTTTTTGTTTTTCTTTAGGAAGGAAGGAGTGCGGAACTTCTTTTTCTTTTTGGAGGGTGATTTGCTGGGAGACTCTTCGCCCTCCTGGTCGCCAGCGTCAGCGGGTTCCTCCACCTCGGCTGCTTCTGCTTCAGCGTCTGCATCTGCGGCGGCAGGGGCAGAGGCGGAGTCTTCAGCAGGAAGCGCTGGGGCATCAGAGGGGTCATCAGGTGTTAAATCTGGAAGGGTCTGTCTCAGGGTGGCTGCGTCACTCTCATCCTTATAAGTTTGTTCCGGCAAGGACTCTGGTGTGAGGAGAAGGGAAAGAGTTATTGATCACAGAGGACGAAGCGATGGATCTGCGCTGCTGAGCTTCCAAACCACAGAGGCCACTACGAGTCTACCAGCGGGTAAGCTGTAAAATCAACATGATTTTTTTCCCCCCAAGTATCCATTTATCACTCCATTAATTCACACAACTATGCCTCTTTAGCTAATGCCATTTGTGATATTTATTTAAATCAGTTCAATAAAGTGCAAATTTCTAGCACTGTAAAGACTACTTATGCTCTTTAGTTTATCAAGGCCTTAAAGCAAACAAATCTAATACTTCCATGAGAAACATACCCTCTAAAAAGCAAAGGAGAACTTAGCAAAAGCTCAAATTAAGTAATATACCAAAGCCAAAAGCCAAACCAAGATCCACTGTCTCCTTATTTTTCCTATTATGTCAGGCCCGAGCTTGTAGCATTTTTGTTTTACCTTCATTTCAACAGGCAAATCTTAATGAGTGCAGTTCTCTGGTTCATATGCACCCTGTGCACAAACAGAGAGAAATGATAATCTACAACAAAAACAATTGCAATTTTTATATAGATTGCATTGAGGTTTCATTACAAGTCAGGTGAGGAGATAAAGTTTAATAAACTCCAAACTGGTGCAGCTCTCAAGGATAAATATGTTAAAATTAGGCCTTCAGTTATCAATGTGTTAGAAAGTTTAAAAACAGTGAGTACAGAATTATATTTGACTGAAAATCAATCAATTTGCTGAGAGTATAGAAACTACAGATGTTTCCTCTGTTTAAATAAGGAGTGCTAGAAGAGTCTTGTATAAGTGAAACATAATTTTAGAAATAATATGCAGCTAACTTCTTAAGAGAGGGAACAAAATGGCATTCTGACTTAACATACATTTCCTTGTTATAATGCAACCTACTTTTTTAGTGAAAAAAAGTTGTAATAATGGTCGAAGCAGCCCTGCAACATCAGGTGCCCATCAAAAAGCCAATTAAGGACCTTTTTTCAAAAATCTGGAAATCAATCTGTTTTACTTGCAGAGCTAGATTTAAAAGCTTTACAGGTCTATCAATATGCTAGCCTTTTTGCATTAATAAATAAACAACTTTAAGGGCAGTGAAAGTGAAGAAAGTGGTTAGATGTTTTGCTCTTTTTAGCTCAAGAAGGTGGATTTTTTTAGATTTTCTATTAACTATCTAGTGTCAAGTGATTTAGTCCTACTTTAAATTACTCCCAGCAAAAAGAGTTCTGAACAACGAATGATTGTGCTGAATTCACAAGGTCTTCTTTAGTATAACTTTATGAATCAGTGGCCCAAACAACATCCAAACCACTAACACTTCAATCCCAGGCAGAAGCTCACACAGTGCAGTCAGGTGCAAAACCACTACAGCTTTGTTCTTACTGCTGTCATGCTTCAGAGACTAGCCTAAAAAGCCTTTCATCAAGACCTGAGAAAATAACAACACATCTGTCTTCATTTAACATCTCTCATGTCTGTCAGAACAGAAATGAGGCCAAACACACACAGACAGATAAAATGGAGACTCAACAACACAACACAGCCAAGCATCGGACCTCAACCATCTTTTCAAGCTAAACCTACAGCGAATCTCAGCACAGCCAACAGCAGCAAGTTTGGTTCAAAAGCCACACTCAAATAAAGCACTGATGTACCTGGTAAAGGACTCATCTGTAAGACAAAACAACATTCAACACATTTTCAAAGCTTTTCTTGATTTTTCCTATGAAACAGAAATATATTCAGTGTCATATAAAATTGACAGGATGTGCGAAGGTGCAAGAGAGGTTTGGTTAATTTGATAGTGAATCATTGGCAGGAAGAAAAGAGAGGTTATCTAACATAAAAGTTTAGAGGGTTGTAAGGTTTACTTCAGGAACATCCTCCACTTTTGTTAAGACCAGGTCACTGTCGTTTGGCTAGATGGGGGTTTAATGCATATTACAGATCTAAGAATAACCAAACAGATTGAACATTGCAAAGAAAATATGTCAGGCTAACTATTTCATTTGATTTCTTGCCATTGAGGGTGATTTTTACTTGTTTTTGAACAGTAACTGAAATATCACAGCTAATATTTAGACGGAGGAGCTCTGAAATAACCCCCATCAACCCCAAGAAAGAAATCCAGAGGAGTTCGGAGAACTGAGTTAGAATCAGCTGAACAGTTTCAAACCCCAGAAAAAAAGGGTTAGTTCAGACCGCAGGACAGCTCTACTAGGGAAGCCATGCAAAGAAACAGGGGAAATAACTCAAACACAGGCGTGGAGGGTGGAGGGTAAATAGGAGGATGGTGAGGAGGTGGAACAGTACGTACTTACTATGGTAACAGGTACTCTTTTGTATTTCCATCTCCTGATTGTAATCGCAGCCACAAAGAAGAAAAAGCACAAGTAGAAACAAATGTCTATGCAGATCAAACCACAGGCACCGTGTTAAATTAAAAAAAAGAAGTAAAAATGTGAAATAGAGGAAAAAAAAAAAATAAAACACCAGAGGAAAAATTTTAAAAAGAATGGTTTGAACCATTCTTAGTAAACCCCAAAAAGATGGAAAATGGAAGTGAAGGGGTAGAGGAGATACAGTACATATAGACATATGTTATATAACAACATTTCATTTTTATTAGATTACACCTGCAACCAAGGCTACTGATCCTCTTAATCCCCACTACTGACTACAACTGTGCATTCAAAAAGAAAAAAAGTAAAAATTGGAACAATCTCAATTATTGTTTGAATTAAAATTATTAAGTTTATAACTTCCTGGTATTTTAGGGCCAGCATCATGGACGATACTGTTCATATAGGTGTAATCCAATAGTAATAAAGACCAAGAGGAAAAAAATAAACATGAAGGAACAAAAAAAGACGGAGACGTCTGCACTGGGGTCCATCAATAAAGGCTTAAATACTTAACATATAAACTATTTCCTGCATGGAAACTGTCCTTTAAAGAGGAACTCTTGTATTTTTGTATTATATACTTGCACAACAAAACATGTAAAAATAGAGCCAAGTTTAACAATAACATAACCTCCTTTTAAACCTTATCTACATCTGGGGTTTCCCTCTTATAGCATAAATCTGATTTAAAAATTAAAACCTCTTGGCCTGTTATTACAGAAAACACAGCACAGCACCCATAGTAGTATTATTAAAGACCGAGACATGAACAGACCCCAAGACAGACAGGCAGGTGGACGGGCAGGAGCCTTGGCATTCCTTCTGTAGACCTGAGAAACCCAGCCAAAGGACTGAAGGAACTCATGCTGAACCAGCGAGCCAGGTGTGTCAAGTGTGTCGGGCCAACCTACCTTCCTCTGCTCTGACTGGAGTGCTGGGTGGCGTGGTGGTGGGTTTCTGGCCTTTGGGCTCCTCCTCAGGCTCTGCTAGCTCCTCTTGGTCTGATTTAAAATCAAAGAAATGGTAAAAAAAAAAACAATTCACCATAGTTGAATAAGGAAATATCACTAATATAAACAAGTTTTTAAATCACTTAAGGGCTAAAATTTTAATTGGACCCCACCCCACACTTAATCTCAAAGACTCTTCAGAGGTCAACACCAAAAACATTGCAACATAAAAGAAACGGGAGGACAACACGAAGAATCAAACCAGGGAAGAAGCCTTAATCAGAAGAACACTGCAAAATCATTTCAAAAGGACAAAAAAATCAACCTTAAAATATTCCAAACAAGCCTAAACTACCATTAGGTTTATTGGAAATCAATCAAAAGACAAGAGGGAGAGTGGACAGCAACAGATATATCCAGGACAGGTTAGCAGGAAGAGAAGACGGACACCATTATTCATGTCCACACATCAGATGCTCTGATTGGATGACTGAGCTCAGACACAGCAAAGCACTCCACTGCAAAAGCAATATTTTTTTAAGACTTGAGGAGAAAGAGCCCTGAAAGACAGGAGGAGGCTTGAAATCTCACAATGAGCTTTTTTTTTTTTCCTCCTCTCTGCTCAGCTCTTCGTCCAATCAAACTGCAGAAAGGTATCTGATCTGCCACAACTCTAATGCCTTTGCACAAGACATCAGAGAGAGGGGATGGAGGGGGGAAAAATAATCAAGAAAAAGGCTTTGAAGTTTGAATTGTGGGTAGGGAGGACGCTTGTGCGTGGCAAAAAAAAACAACAGCAGCGGACTCCAAACCCCCAGAAAAAAGGAGAGGACACAGCAGGCAGGGATTCCCACAACTCCCATTGCAGCGTTATGTAGTGAGACGGACCAAGGCTGAGCAGGGGAGGAGGGAAGCGGAAGGCCAGATTTTAGGGCAGGACTCCGCTTCATCTGGTGTACCTGGAGCCTGATCTGCCTTAGCCGCCTTAGCCGCCTCTACCACTGATGACTCCTTGCTGAGGGCTCGCAGCACAGCGCAGTGGAACTCCCTATGAGGGGAATCTTGAGGGGAAAGAGCCTCTTCCACAGTTGAGAAAACATCATCTACAACCGCCTCTGCAGAGTCGGCAAAGGTCCGAGCTTGCCCAGCCTCACCGGAGAGGCCAAGGGACGAAGACCCCGGCTCAGAGGCTGGTGTGACCGTCATGGCAGTTGTAGGTGGGGCTTTCTCTAAGCTGGATGAGTCGGTTGCAGACTGGAGAGGTGAGGAGACAGAGGCTTGCCCCCTCTGCAGTGTTTCAGGATCACGACAAGGTACACTGGAGGTCGATCCCTCCATATTTTTGTCTCGTCTCCGCACTGCAAATTTATGTGGATTTATATGGGTATGTGTGTGGAGAGATAAAAATCATTTTGAACCTTCCAAATTTCATTAAGTTTTTGCAGGTTTTTGCATGTTTTGCAGGACGTTTTTTCCCCCTTCATTACAAGTATCTTACAAAAAGGTCTCCTATTTTTATCATGAGCATGTTTAAAATAGCTACACATAACTTTAACTAAAAACACAGGCTTTATTTTGATGTTATACTAAAACATGACCTCATGATCTCATTTTCCTTTTGCTTGTATCAATTCTTGCTGTGCAGACTTATCTAAGTGACATTACCGCTCGTCTCTGTGTAATTTTCTTTTCTCAAGAAAGGTCAGCATAGTGAATACAGACAGAGAGAGCTGTGAATTAAGCAACTCCCTGTGGTATATGCAAAGCAGTTTTACTATGAGAAGGGATTAAAACATTGGAGAAATTAAACTCTCATCTGCATTAATATAATAATCACTATGTACATTTAACATTATCAAATTAGAGCTGATTACAACCACAATCCATGTTTCAGGACAAAAATAAAATCTGCCACACACAACGTAGGGTTTTTCTTACTTAAATTTGTTAAAAAGACTTTAAATTGCTGAGAAAAACTACAGGTAGGTAGAAGGGAAATGTAAAGTACTTTTCAGATTATTTTAACATCAGTTCGTCTTCTCCTCTCCACTCATCCCCTTTACCTTCAGGCCCTTTCTGTTTCTGCTCCACCTCCTTGCGATACTCCTCCAGCTCCTGGTCGGTGAGTTTGGTGAAGGGGTTGGGACCCTGCTTGCTGACGATGACCTTGGGCTGGTACTCTTTTTCAATGATGGCCTTGGATGCAGTCACTAGCTCCCCCTAAAGGACACACAAAATGAAGGCAGAAAAAGGTGAGAGCTCACACTCTGTTAAAAGGCAAGTTAATGCAGAAAGGAATAAATGCATTCAAACTGGCTGCAGTGTCTAATGCTTCCTGAAAATCTCATATGGTTTTAAAAACTTGAACAGGGTTGTCAGGTTGAAGATTTAAACACATAACTAAAATGCAGCATTAGGAGAAGTGCCCGCCATGGATGAATAAATGTAAATCCTCAGAGTTAGAGCCAACAGGCCTTTACAGAACTCAGGAGCAATGTGTTATAATGTCAATAAAAAATGGTAGTTTAATTATATCAGGAAAGAGCAGTATTTTCCTTTTTTATTCAATACAATAAAACTGCTACATAAAAGCAAAGCACTGAGAGATGTGAGATAGCCAACATTACATCACCAGGCACACAGGAAGTAGTCAAGGTGAAGCATTAAAAAAAAGCTTGACAGCAGTAAATTGACATAAACTGCTATAGTTGCGTTTTTTCATGTACTAACTTCACTTACCCTTTCAAGGACTTTTTTTTAAACTTCTTTGCGCAATACATGCAGCAAACACCACTATTACTGGATCTAAAACCTGCCCCTCTTTACTCCCCACTTCCACTTACATGTTTTTTGAAACAGTTAAAAAATCTCTCCTGCTGACAAACTCATGATACAGTTTTTCTCCTCAAAGATTCTAGCTAGCACGAAAACATTGAAGGCTCTTGAGTGCACAAACGTGTAAAAAAACATACTAAAGGTCACATGACTGTACGAACAAAGGGGAGTGAAAAAATGGCCTCATTACAGCACTATTATTCATTCCATCTGCACAGACCCAGACATAGTGCCTATCTGCAGGCTCATAGGAACACATGACTGGAGGGTGATGTGAAATACGGGTGAGTAGTATTTGTGACTGGAGCAATAAGTACCTTTCTAATTGATTTAGCAGGACTATAGGACCCCTCGGACACATCGAGGCCATCAATAGTGTCTGTACAGTCAGACAGAGGGGCGTCCTGCAATAGTAAACCCAGTGAGGGGGAGGCATAACCCAGCTCTTAAAACACCAGCACATTCAAATCCACAGACTGTCAGACAGGCATGAATGTGTGTAAACATTCAGGAACACGCCACCTTTCACACATACAAAGGTGCAAAGAGTACCATGATATCTCAGGTACAAATACTACAATCTCAGTGATACTCGAGCAGATGTGCAGCTACTTGTGTTAAAAAACATGCTCAATGAAAAAGTGCAAACATTCTGACACTGTTTATCTCCAAAATGTTGAGTTTGAGGAGAATCACTTTCAAAAAAGAGGCTCAGAGCGAATATATCATCCTGGTTGTAAAATAATACACAACTGCAGGTTTATCTGCAATTCTGCCCGTGAGAAAATTAGCAGCACTATTTTACTTCATCTGATAACTGTGAGAAAAAGTTTTGTAAAAGCAGGGTCGGTTACTTTCCACCTCTGCACACACACACACCATACAGACAATCAGAAACATCAAAAATGCATGCAAGGAGGGATGGTTCTGGAGATGTGGAGCTGTGAGGAGCATTGCAGTGATGCAACAAATAGCCAAGATCATGCCTTGTAAAGACAAAGTATACACAGGGGGGAGCTGTGGGTCTCAGTGGAAAAAAGCACATCAAGGACTCCTTTATCTTATCCAATAACATGCTGGCTAAAGTTTTAGGTATCCCTAAAACTTGTCTAATGCATTTAATAGTAAAATAAGCAGCTCTGTTTCAAATTAAAATAGTCATGCTCCTTGTAGTGTTTGAATTTATGTCATAAAAGTGGCAAAGGAGCGAAGCAAAAGAGAGGCAAACCATGCAAACTGAGTTTGAAAGTAAACATTTTAAAGCACTTCTTCATTTTGCATTTTTAGGATTAAGAGAACATGCACAGAAATAGTTCATAAGCACATCAGGCCGTCTAAGAGTTTTGTTAAACACTGCAAGACACCAAAATGACCAGCTGCAAATGCTGAGACAGATAAAAGCCTCAACTCTGAACTACCAAAAATATAAGACAGACTAAAGAAAAACCACAACGAAATGAAGAAAGAAGAACTGTATGAACATGGACACAACCTGAGCTGGCAGGTTTGGAGAGCAGAGTGAGGTTACCTCTCCCAAACACTACTCACCTGCCAGATTGACAATTTCTGTGGTCAAAGAATAACGTAAAAGTTACAAAGTCACCCCATTGTTATGGGACACAACATGGAGGACATGTTTGCTCTCTGTTATTATCAGCGGTGAAGTTACTCCTTACGAAACTGATGTCAGATCAGATAACAGCAGAGGTTTGATTGTAACCAATTAAGCTTAGCGTCCAGGACAACTTCACGCACAACATTCACATGTGCAGCATTTTGGTATAAGGAGGTAACTCCTGACCTGGAAAGAATGCATCACTAGATTTTTAATTTTTCTTAACTAAACACACTTAAATTAATTTAAAGAGGCCAAAACAGTATAATAGGAGATACACATTCATCTCCAGGTCAGGATAGCTGTGGCAGCTGGAGTTTTATATATTAACAGACTGACCTGGTTAAAGGAACGTTCTGCCACGGTGCCGGCACACAGAACCTGAGACTGGGGCCCCGCTGTCTTTATGTCCTGCAAGTTCTGCTCCCGGATCTAAAAACAACAACATTTACATCAAAAAGAATAATAAATAGATAGTGTATCAGGTGATTCAGATGATTCTTGTGTCTGAAAAGTAAAAAGCAGTAAGTTGGGAGAAAAAAAGTGATACCTTATTCCTCATTTCCAGGACTTCTTTTGGGTTGGTGTTCATTGGGATGAACTGATTGGCTATGGCAGCCTGGCGGAGTCCATCTTCCTTTGTCCACTGTAAACACCACATGGAGTGTTAAAACAAACAAACAAACAAACTGAGACCAGACAAACTGATTAACATCAATTTTTTTTAAAAAATTAAAAAAAACAAACCCAAGCACAAAAATAGATTAGACAAAAATACTATGCAGGCTTTACAATACAAGAGTCATGCTGAACTGAAAAGGACAAAGTTGGATGGCTTTAAAAAGGTTTAAATGTAAAAAAAGAACCAATGATGATGAGGCACATTTAGAAAAATATGTGAAACATTTAATTACACTTTAATTAATAAGCTGGGACTGTTCAACATCAGTAACTACATAAAGAAGGGAAATCAGAGTTGAGGCTATGAAATACATTGATATTATATCAATTTCATGATACAAGACTAGGTTTTTCTTATATTTTGAATATCAGTGTACCATGGTATGGTAAAAGTTGTCTTTCTCTGGTTTTAAAGGCTGCAATACAGCATGATGTAACACCAAAAGTCATTCTTAAAATAACATCACAGTATTTCATGTATTGTTAAATTTTCACAGTATGCAGTTGTATATTTTTAAACAGTTAGGGAATCTTGTCTTTGTATTTTATTTTAATTTTTTAGGATTAATTCAAAATTCACAGGAATTCAAGTACTTGGGGCATTCTTAATGTGACTTTGACTTAAAACTAAATATTTAACCCATTTGATAAAATAAAAATACAAATATTTATAGAGTATGTTCACCATTCAGCTAGAAAATACCAAGATTTTTCCATCTTCGTTGATACATTCTTATGTTTTTTTTATTTTTTGTGCAGAGGAGCTGCAAATTATTTCATGAGCATACTGGATTTGAGACTGAGTTCATGATTAATAAGCTGCCAGAAGTAAAGCTTGTATGACAGGTTGTGGGAGCCCCCCCTGAGGGGGAACACTGAATTTTAAATCATTCACATGGTTATACATCCGTTTAGGCTTAATATTTCTGGTGATCTGTGGCAGCAATGCTCAGTCAAAAACTGATTGACAGACCTTGTACAAGATGACAGCCACATGTTGCAACAAGTAAAGCCTAACAGTGTATTTTTATGACTTAAATCCATTTGTCATCATCATTGATATACTAGTAGAATCAAAAAGAAATAGAAGGAGCACACTCGAGTTAAACTGAAAACATCACAGAATGAGAAAAAAGGTGACAGGTAAGGAAGGGAGAAGTGAGAAGTGGGTGGGTGGCAGGAGGTGAGGGAGAGTGAGGGATGACCAGGTGGGTGACAGATGAGGAGTCTGGCTTACGAAGCGAGAGTGGCAGTGAGGGGTGAGCTGGCATCACCAAAGTCATTTCCCAGGCTGATACACAACAACAAGGACGACAGAGATAAGAGAGAAACACACCCGGAGACACTCGCCCACGTTTGGACAAAATCAAGCCAATGTCACAACGCTTCAGACTAAGACAAGAGTGCATCTTTCCCTCAAAGAATGAAACCTTTTTATTGTCTTGACTTAAGTTTAAAAAAAAAAAAAAAAACACCCCGTTTACTATATTTCTTTGTAAACCTGGTAATGCTCAGCATGGTTGAAGGAAAAAAAGTCTGTATCCATTTCTTGCACCAAACTAAATGAGCAGCGGGTGAATATACAAATCAAATCTTCAGCTTTCATGCAAAAATATATTGTCTAACCGTTTTCAAACTAGGCATGTAAGTCGCAGTGGGAAGCGTAAGCTCATGACTTCATTCCTGCATTTACTTAAAGCTTGGCTGGTTAGCTGAGAAAACCAGGCTAGATGAGGAAGGGTTCTCTGGATGGAAGTAGCTGGGTTGGGTTGGTTGAGTATGAGATGAACATGTAAACACGATATACTCACTGAGAAAGAGTCTCACAACACAACATTTCCTACTTTCCCAACAGGAGATAATTGATTTAAAAGTCAGGTCAAATTTCATGGCTTTTTTTTTTCTGTTGCTGTTTTTTTCACTCATGCAAGCCTTGAGGTGTTCAAAACCATTTTCACAAGAAACTGAAACCAGAAACTACAGAAAATAAACAATGATAGAGGAAACAGAAACACAACTAGAAGCAGCTGAAAGCGTTTGAGAAAAATAAGTATAATACAAAACTCTAATAAAGGTTCTGCTTTGTTGTTTAACAACATTTTTTTTTACTTGTCAAATATCTCTAAAGTATCTGGTGTTATTCTGGATTCTCATTCAGACACATGCCACCTCCCTCATTTAACACTCAAAACTCTTTGTGACACAGCATTTGGTTGGTACAGCCTCAAATCAAATCACTGTACTTTCTTTATCCTCCTCACTGAAACTGTTTGAGCTACTGAACTAACTTTAAGATGAAGAAAAAAGCGTGTACTGCGGGGCAGTAAGTGATAGTGTGGTCACCGTGTCTTGCCACATTCACCTGCCAACTTGAGGAGTCATGCCACACCCCTGCTGCCCGCTCCTCTGGGAAAAACATCAACACCAACAATGCATTTCACTACTACACATGCAGTGGGGCATGCTGTGGGCAGCTGGCCTGGCATCGTGAAGCATTAGGAGACCAGAATGGAAAAACAGTAAGGAGGGTCAATAAATAATCACAGCTGTGCTGCGAAGTAATTAACAGAGCAGAGTTAAGTACATTTGAAAGGTGGGTTAATAGGACATCTAAAATTAAATAAAGTGTGAGTGAGTCTGAAAGGCCTAAAAAAAAGTGAAAAGCAGGAGTATACTGGCTTCAATTTTTAGCCTTCATGTCTTGTATGTTTACTCCTCACTGTCCCCAGAACATCAGGATGCCGACCATCTACCTGTTTCCACCAACAAGGTAGCTGTAAAATCTATACTATGAACAATAAGGTAGGCACAGACCAAGCAGTTGGTTATACAGCTTGGCACGCAGACACCAGACGAGAGAGACTGCAGCAAGGGTTTGACGTGATCGTGTGTTATGTTCGTCCACACCTTAGGCTTCGACTTGGGGCTGCTGCCGTCGGGCCCGTCCTCGTAGGGCTCATCGGGCCGGCCACCGGCATTGAGCCAGCGGGTCTTGTCGCGCTGGCCGCGCTGGAAGCTGTGTTTCAGCGGGGAGCGAGCACCTGAGTCACTGTCCTCGCCGTATGAGTAACCACCGTGGGCGGAGGAAGCGATCTCCGCATCACTGTACTTTTTAGCTTTGTCTCGCAATGCCGGGCAGCGGTAAGGGTAGCCCGTCCTGTAGCCCTGACAAACAGGAAGACCAAAAACAATGACAGTGGTTATTATAAGGCTGCTTAAAGTAAGACTACATGTTTGCCTTCACATCCTCTGAGAGAAAAAAATGACACGTTGTGGTTCTTACAAACAAAACATTAAATTTGAAGGCAAAAAAACCCACATTGATCAATTTAATAAATAAAATTTTTACTTCTACAACCTTTGGAAGAATTCATGTCTTTGCATTAATGATGTAAAGTCATTTAACAGGAGAGGTGGTAATACACATCCATTTCCATGCGGAAGTTATAAAAATGCCTCCTTTTTCTTTATACTCACCAAATTGTCAAGCATTCTCATGAGAGCCTCAAACTCCTGCTCCCCGACTTGCCACTTGGGGTGTGTGGAGGACCCATCGCCCGCTGGCTCTGGTACTCGTGGACGTGCTTTGTATTTCCCCGGGTCCAGCATCACCAGATTATCTGGCCCTCCAGCGCTGGCCAGTGTTCGCACCTGAAAGAGATTGGAGTGGGGTGGGGGGTGGGGGATACAGACAGACCAACCACAGACAGGATCCAGAATAAAGACGGAAAATAAAATGAGGCCATACACAGACACACAAATACAGACATCAAAATGGAGGAAGATGAACATATATAAAAATGTAGAGAGACAAGAGACAAAGACAATTGTTATGAAAAATGCAGACAAACATATGGCACCAAATATAACAACCCAAAGTAAAAAAAAACATAGTTCCATTCATCATAACACAGTAAAAGCAAAGTGATATTCCTTAAAGGTCAAGTGTGCAGGCTTTAGGTGATCTATTTGTGTAATATAGCAGAAACTGAATATAATATTCTTAGGGATGTTTTCATTTGCAAACAATTTTTGTTTGTTTGTTTGTTTTTTACAATGCTTGAAGGTACTGTTAGTTCTTCCAAAGTCAATTTCACCCCCAGATGCCACTTAATCCTACACACTGTACTTTCAAGATTATATGGGAGAAATTAATGTCTGTATACTAGTCACTATTTCCAAAGAACTTCCTGTCCAGGGTTCAGTGTTTCATACCTGGATCTCACAGGCGGTGACCAGATTGTGGATGTAATAGAAAGCTTCTTCCACTGTTTCACCTACAGACACCAAGCCATGGTTCCTCAGGATGAGCACCTGGGTAGAGAAATGATAAACCTTAGCTACGAACAACCACATAAGAGCACTTTCTTATCCTTCTACATATTTTAGAAATTCTAAAATCAGAGTTGACCTGGTTTTATAATTAAATGTTGCTATTACCTTGCTGTTTGGCCCGAGGTTCCTCTGTATGAGAGTAGTTTCTTCCTCATCCACCAGTATGCCATGGTAGTCATGATAGGCCACCTCCCCCAGGGACAGTGCCTCAGGTGAGATGGGCAACAGGCCGCATTTCATGGCCGACACCTGCATCCAAAAAAGGTCACGCCACATATGAAATGAGACTGTCCTGCCTCCACATCTGTGTTTGTGTTGGGTTTAATTACTTTAAATATACTGTTGCTTACCGCAGCACCTGCAGGTGTGTGTACATGCACAATACACTTGACATCAGGTCGTGCAGCATAAATGGCAGAGTGGAGGATGAAGCCAGCCTGGTTGACCCCAAGATTGGTGCTGCCTCGGTCCACTATCTCCCCTTGAAGGTTTATCTTCACCTGAAAAGCAGGGCAGACAACAAGCAGTCAGTTTAATGACTTCAGCTGTGAATCTCTTGCAGACAACAGGCTACTATCTCAGTGTGTTTTATTACGAGAGAACTGAACTAAATCTAAACATGGATAAAAGGAAAAATATTCAATGATTCATACCAGACTGGAGGCGGTGACTTCACTGTACAGGAGCCCGAAAGGGACAATGAGGAAGCGCTCCTGGTCTGAGTTCACTCTGACCTGAAGATCAGAGAACAATCGAATCAGATTACAGTGTTACATGGCATCTGGCTCCAACTGGGTTGAAGCTTTTGATCAATAAAGAGGCCAATGGCTGACTGTAAAGTATTTTTTATTTAAATTTTTTTTTTCTTAACCAAACTGCTGAACAACAAATTCTACCAATATGGTCAGTAGTATTTTAAAATATGAACTCCATCTTACTGTGAGGTGGTTGTAGATGAGCTCAGACCAGCCGAACAAGTCAGCGAGCCGGTAAAAGGCAGCAAGTTTGCAGCGAAGGAGCTTCTCGCCCTTCTCATAGGAAATAGAGTCTGAGCCTCGCAGGTCATTCACTGGAGTCACCATACCCAAACCTGAGAGGGAAAGAGGGATGTGCAGAAAGACAGGGGTCACTTATTGGGTAAAAATTTAAAAATAATAACAATAGCAAGGAGAAAGAGACACTGTGAAGTAAAAATCCAGTTATCTTTACAGATAAACGTAAGAACCAGTCTTGAGTCTTTGGAAACAAGATTGAAAAAACTTTGGATTGCCAACTGAAATCAAACTGAACTCCTTGTTCAGAAATTAACTTGAGCATACCCTGCATTACTCACTGCAAGCACAGACATAGCAAGACTGAGGTCAAAAAGTCACACACACACATCCTCTTCTCTGCTTACTCATGTTGAGCGCTGCCATGCCTCCTTGTGGTGCAGCAGGATACATGGAAGGCATGCTGGTGGTCATGAAGTCTGCAATCTGCTGCAGAGCCAGCAGGCTAGTGGGTGTCTTCCCCTTCTTCAGCTGATCTTGGATCATAGTCTCCAGCTCGTCACAGAATGCCTGCAGACACAAAAATGTAAAAAAAAAAGTAAAGGCACATGAGAATTACTTCCTTTTCCTATACCATGAAAAAAACAGACTCATATATGTAGCAAAAAAATTGAAGGTATTATGTGTTTTTCTGTCAGTTGAGCATAATTTCAGAGCCGACATCCAAGTGAAGGAAATTAAATATTCTGAAACAAGGTTTATAAGCTTTGTAAGCTCTTCAAAACCACTTCATTCTTTTTGCGTATTTCACCCTAATTACTGCATATCCCAAGCTAATTTTCTTGAAATGTTTGACCCTTGACACTGATTTTTGAGACAGGTAATCCATCACAAGTGTGCTGCTGAAAGGTGTGAACAATCACAATAACAATAGTTTTGAAAAAAAAAGTTGTATAATGTTTAATTTTTGTTGAAACCCTTTAAAATTCAACTTGAACTGTATTGTGTTATACTGACAGATGTTTCTATTATTTTATCCACATCATTTTTATTAATGAGTGTTGGCTAAATAAAAAAAAAACACTTATGTATTATGCAACACAGTTGAACAACTGGAAATTTAGTGTATCAGCTGTATTTAAGGTAGAAACATATAGAAAGGTTATAGAAAAAAAATAGCTTGATGTCTCTCTAAGCACTGACCTGAACTCAACAACATAAAAACCCAACACAAGCACCTCTCTGCGCCTTTTTTCAGGACCTGAATACATCAGTGCTTTTCATACGTACATACAATGGGCTGTCAAACAGTGTTGTTCTCTAGTATTCAGCTGGTCACAGACACACACTGTTGATGAGGAATAAACTGGATCCATCATGTGATGTTGAGGCTGCTGCCTTTACACTAAAAGCACCTATTCACATGTTAGACTGCTGGTTATAGCAATGTGGTTATAGCAATAACCACAGTATTCTGTGAGTTAATGTACAAATGTAGCGTTTGTTGAATTTTTTAATGATTCTGTTCCACTGACCGGGCTCTGTAGTATCATCGAGACCCTCTTCCTCTGTTCCATCATGTTGAAGTCCTGACGCAGATCAGGTGCCATGTTTCTCTCCCTCTGGTACTCTGGACTGCTCTCATCCACCCGGTCGAAGTACCGCTCCTTGTGGGGGGCTGTGGTGGGAGGGGGGGCCGTCACCACCCCGGCACCTGACTCGCCGTTCATCCTGGGTTGGCCTCCTGTAGAGGGAGTGACAGAAAGTCCATATAAAAACAAAACAAAACAAACACCTGAACACTTGAGAAAAATACAGCTCAATCCATCTGTGCGACAGCTTGTCATGCAATATAAATACCCCAAATTAAAAAGATAAATTAGATAGATAAAGGTTTTCATTATTAGGATTTGTACACTAAAATTTGTATATGATCTGAAATACACTTTTTCTACAAAGTTATAATGGGCTTGCTTTTAAAATGTAGGAAGGAAATTTATACACTTCATGAATTAATGATAAAATTATCAAGAGTGAGACCATAAGATGCTGACAAAGAAACATTTAAGTTTTAAATGAGGAAATGAGCCTTGCAAGTTATTAGACCAGAAAGCCAATCACACAGACCACACTCTCTTCTACTTCCTGTCAAGATCACGTGACCAGCCATCCCAGATCAGATGGGCTTTCATTGATTTCCACAAGGTGTTTCCTGGAAGCACAACACCACTCAGCTGTTGAGACCGGGCAAAAGAAAGTAAAACTCAAACTGCTGAAACTGAATGTATACATTAGAACCAAACACTCTAACTATCACTTAAACATTTCTAATATATGTTATAGTCATGATTTCTAGGGATCCATAATCAAAATTTAGCTCAAACATTATCATGTGATCACTTTAATTGACAATAAGACGAAAGGATTGGAGACAAGAATGACACATTTCCTATAGATCCACATCCATCCAGCTGGCTGAGTGTATTTGAGGCTAAATAGTCTCAGCCTGTCTGTCACAGCACAGATCACTCAAGCTCTGACTCTGAGGGACATAGACAGACTTATAAGCAAAGGGAAATGTGTGTGTGCAAGCATGCATGGGTAATGGGGGTTGCTTTGGCAGAAAGTGATGCAGCCCATTAGCTCGCATCAATACAAATGTTCAGCCAAAACTACCATGACAACAGCAGACCAAACCCAAAGCCTTCAGTATCACACTGAGAGCTGACAGAGCCTCTCTGTTTCTGTCCGCTTTGACTACTGTTCTGAGGTTTTCCACATCAAACACAACATTTTCACAAATCTCAGGTCACCTGCTTCAATTAAGTTTTTTTGAATGCGTGTGTTTTCATGCAGGTTGGCTGTTTCTAACCCAGGAATATTTTTTCCATTTTCACCCTATGAATGTAATAAATGAGGTAAAATGAAATGATCACATCATAGCAACATGAAAGAGGAAAAGAAAAAAAAGGTTTAAAGTTTTCAGGCTGGCTGGGTAAACTATAGCAGATGTTAATGATGTAATGTCTTTAAAAACTGGCACGGTCGACCGATAAAACTCATAATTCAGGAATGTTTTT
>JAPZDY010000011.1:14792725-14841705 GCA_029783645.1 Ctenochaetus hawaiiensis
CACAATGGCCGAGTATATAAAGAGTCAAATCTAATCTTAATTTTAAACCCATGATATAAGGGGGTTCCAGTACATCTGTGCACACAAAAAGAAAACGGAACAGGATGCTGTTGCATTAAACAAGATATCAGATTTCCTCTAGATCACAGACTCAACCTGATGTTTTGAACTTGCTATGACACCTCTCAGTACAGATGTTTCCATTCTCCATGAGCCAATGCTGAGCAGAGAAGTGTGAAGAGACTTTACATAGAGGAGCAGAAGGCTCTATGCTCTCTCACAGAGTATGGCTTGAAAATTTAAAGTGCTGGGCGTACATTGTACATAATTCAATTTTGTCATAACTCTCTTTCCAGGGACGGAAGCTTTCACTAAAGACATCTTTTCAGCATGACTAAGCTCTCTGAAAAAGTAAGGCAATCTGAAAAAAGATCCATTTAGTTGGTTCCAAAAATATGCCAATCAAGCAGTGGAGATCATTATGATGCAAAAAACAAAAAGATAGCCTTGCAGCCTCTTTCTGTGACATTTTATGTGTGTTTGCACGTACAGTTGGTGTTTCAAAGCAGTTTTCAGACATTTGAGAGAAGCTCTCTGACAAGGCTCTTTATATCTCTAAGGAGTATGCCTGTCATTACTCAGGACGAAGAATCCACAGACAACTGCTCTTTAGTGTGTGTAAGTAGAGTGTGTGTGCATGTCTGTCCTGACTGGCAGGAATGCATTAGGTGTCATTTTAGCACTGCCCCATGTATGGTCTTGTGCACCATACAGTACACGACACTTACAAAGCTGGGCTGTAAATCTATGTGAATGTCATGAATTTACTGTGATTCAAACTCGATTTTTTATTCAAATGATTCTCTATCGAAAACAGACTTTTTTAAATTGAATTAACAAGAAGGGACACTAGTTTCAGGCTCTTGCTCTGTATACTGTGTGCCAAACCATTCACTGGTATCCTCAATCCACTAAAATACAGTATATGGTTAAGAATCTAAACAATATAACAATATAAACTTAAAAGGGGACGATACGTCAAGGTTGAGTTTACAACTTGTTATGCAGGTCCCAAATGGGCTAAAAAATCTTCGGGTTAAAGGAAGCTAGTTCTACTCAGTGTTAAACCATCACTACTTCAGCAAATAATGTGTTTTTTCCAAGATGTTCAAACCTTTTTCCACACCTTATGGCTTCTCACCGCCAATATGTTTTTAAAACTGTACTGTACATAAGCCTCACCATCAGTGGAGCTATCAGCATGGAAAAGGTATTATCAACTGCAAACTACCAAGGCCAGGCCAGACAGCGTGTTGTGTTAGCATGCGAGTACAGTGGCTCAGGGTTTATCTGGCTGTCGCATGTCATATGGAACAGAGTGGTGAAAGATTGCTCTCTGAAACAACACACCCCTCCCTGTACAGTTTCCCTCCTCTCACACTCCGGCCTGTCCTATAATGTTTGCATCTGCATAGCTTTCTACTGGATGATTTTTGACCCAAACCTAGATGCATCTCTTGTCAAGATATTTTCTGACCTCTGTAGTGTGAATGAAAGTTCAAGTTTCACATCTCTACCTTAAAAATAGTCGCCGGAAACCCTGCTAAGTGATCACATATGGGGAAGAAGGAAGGAAAGAATGAAATAGAGAGAATCAGCCTGAAATGAGGAACACATTTTCAGCTGCACTGCAGTCAAGGGTGTGGGCGTGGGGAGTGGGAGTAAAACAAACACTCTGTATCTCCAGTGAGTGTGTGTGTATGTATGAATGCATGTGTGTAGTAGTGTTGTGTGTGTGTGTGTGTGTGTGTGTGGAGAGTGGCAACATGGAGCCAGACTAGCAGAGCTAAGCTCCCTCCTGTGGGAATTTCACTCTAACAGAATTACCAAATCCAGGGAGTTACCATCCCTTAACACACTCACTCACTCACTCACAGATTTTTATCTTTGCAGTTTGGCTTTGCTAATCCTCGTACAGTATGAGAGGTAAGGGACTTAACAGTTGACTTTAGAAAGAGGAGAAGCACAGGAACAACTGAGTTTGGGCCCAAAAACAGACTCTTGGATTATTATCATATTAATATCCATCTACTGGCAGTCCTATTAGAGCTGGACAACCAAAGCTGCAAATAACATTTACTTTCTATACATATTATTATGTCAGTTATGTCATTTACCCTGATGTTACTCTATAAAATGTTAGAGCAACGTGAAAAATGGTAATAAGAAGCTCCAAGAGCCCACCGACACTTTGTTAAATTTCTTGTTTGGTAGGACTAGAAGCTCAAAACTTGCTAATGATAAATTTATAATTATGTAATACAGAGAAAAGCAGCAAATCCTCATATCCAAGATCTTAGGAATTTGGAAATCTTGCTTGATCATGATAAATGTTGCTGATTCCTCAACATAATGGTATATCTGTAATTAACATTGCACTATTGATGGACAATGTACACCATGCATTAATGTTGGTTCAAGTATAAAATTCATCTTTGGACATGTTTTGCTCAATGCACTTAACTTATAGGGGGTGTTACCTGCCAGTGTGCCATGGCATTGCAGAGCAATTTTAAAAATTAATGTGTACAGTTATTAAACAGCATAATATGCTCTCTGACCAACAGGAAACAGCTCTATCACCACACAACTGATTACGGCTGAATTCATTCCGCTCCAAACACGCCCAACAGGATATAAAAGAGACTCTATCCTGTGCATAAATACTTCACAGGACAACATTTTCGACCTGTGCAGCAGGAGACTCCATATTAAATATCAGCAGAGACTGGGCGCACGAGCATGAGCGCGTGAGATGTAAAATAATAACGCTACAGGCACGGGCCTGCTTGGGCAGTAGGCTAACGGTACAAATGCACCGGGCACGAAGTCTTTGACCCCGAGCTGCTGTGGTTCAACACATGAGACCGTCTGAGCGGAGGAGATTTGATTTAACTACACATAAAATGTAGTCTTTTTGTGAAATACTCGTGTTACAGTTGGAAAACGTGCACCGCCACCGCCTCTCTGCAGACCGAGCAACATCTTAGCAAAACAGTGAGAGCTCGCCACACGAGACTAACGTTATCGCACAAACATTTTAAAAACAGGCACGGGATTCCGATCAAACACTGCCACTGAGGTGCAAAATATATCGATTAATTTAGTGCTTACCCTCTCTTTGATGTAGTGATGAAATTTGATCAGTGCTCGATGAAAGCGAAACAGCGGGTTTCAATGTTTTTATCCCCGACCCTGGTAATTTCAGAGTAGGTTTATCCCTCTGCGCTTTCGTCCCTGCGTCGTGCTCCGCCCATCCACCATCATCCCGTTTGGGTGCGGCAAATTGGTTGATCCAAGGCTTGCTATTGGCTACCTGTAGGCACGTGACAGCACCGAGGACAGTGATTGGAGTACGGGCTTCTTTCCCGCCCCGCAAAGAAAGGGCTTAGTTGTAGGCTAATTCATTTAGCCTATGGTTATTAATGCTAAAATTGAACCATAGCTTATGAAATTTATCTCATATCTGCTTGTCAATAAAGTCGAAGAGGCTTCTTTTAAGATAATCCATCGTTGTTATCCTGTTAAAACACTGTTGGTAAATTCAAAATAGACACTGATGTTACTTTCACTTTTTAAAATATGCAGCCAGATATTGTTTACACTTATTTTGGACTTGGGAACACGATCGTAGCCTGTTGCAAAGCATTTGTTGTTTTGTTTAGGATAACCTCTATAGGAATTTTGTGTTTTGTCTAAAATATGTCATTTTTGGGCCTAATTAAATTTGAGAGAGAACAAGAACATTTATTTTACTTACTTACTTTTACTTGTAACCTCATTATACTGTTGGTGAAGAAGTCCTATATATACAAGTGTAATGTGCTAAAAATTAAACCCTGCCTTAATGATTGAGGCTTCTCAATTTTCAACATATTTTTCAGCCTCTATTTAGTTGGGACAGAACATTATCAATAATAATCTGTAAACTGTCAATATTCATTGTACAGACTATAACTCTTTTTCCTTTGTATGGTACTTTTGTTTTACACCTGCACCCACTTGGGGTTGTACGTGCACACTCTCCACCTTCTTTTGCATTGATTTGCTTGCTTCAATCATTCCACAATCAGTTGTGTATCAGTAGCCTAAGGCAAAAGCTGAAGGTACTCCCGAGGTCACCCTCCATCAGCCTCTCTCACATCAGTGCTTGTGTAGGAAAATGGTGGACTGTTAAAGGTTTGCTCTCCTGTGATCTGATAGTCACTCTCAGTGTTCTTCTGTCAGTTGTCTCCACATTAATATCTGTGTGCATACACTCCTCTTATGAGCTTCTCTTCTTTTGGAATCTCCAGGTTGGTGATGACTGATGGTTTTGCTTTCTGGTTCTTTTGCAGGCTGTTCGGTAACTGGAGCTGCGGAGGGACTCCCAGGTGCAGGGACTGTTCTGACACACCTGGGTCTATTTTAGGAACCTGGTTGGCTGAAGAAGATGAATATGAAACACAGCACAGAAATTTGTTAGAAAAATAAAAGGAATATTCAGTTTTAAAGAAAATTTGGTGTCAATTTTTTTAATTTGTGTACTAAATGACCCCAAAGATCTATTTCTACTGAGACCTGTCCACTTCAAACCAGCAAAAAAGCAACAACAGAAACACATAAATCTCTCATGTGAAATAACCAAAGTTGTTCAAAACTGTGCATTCAAACAGAACCCCGTCACCAGTATCCTGTTAGCTGCTAAAAGCCAAATAGCTTTTGTGATGTCTTGAGAGTGCCTCTAATTATTAGCATTTTATATTGTATATCTGATTATTAAAAATGTGATACAGTGTTGTATTTAGATTTTGCCTGTTACTATCTGCTAAAAGCGCTTTTACATTTGCCGTAAGATGGGAATTGTCATGTAGACAGTCCTCTTCCAAATTAGGGTAAAGTCTATTTGGTGACTGGACAGCAGAGTTCCTCAGCTTATTTGGTTGATAAGGAAGGGCAGGTAGCTAATTGTCTTGTGAAAATGGGTGATTGACACTTGGAAGTGGGAACTTGTTTGGCGGCAAACTTGTGTCAGAGTTCTAAAGTCCTTGAGGAAAGTAGTATATATAATTGGCAAAATTTAATTTAGGTAGGCATCTTGAAAGTGAAAGTAGCCTACTTAAGGCAATTGCAGTTCAACTGCATTTACATATACTTGTGACATTATTTCACATTTTTCTTAGGGCACTAGATTATTCAGGTAAAGTAGGTTAGGAATCCTGTGTTGGAAGTAACTGAGGTAGAGCTTATTTTAAATATTTGCAAGGACAGGAATTCTTTTAACTGTGTAAATCTGATGATTGTTCTATCTATTAATTGATTGATTTAATCAATGATGGAGTGATTGGTTTGTAAAAATAGTGAAAATAGTGAGAAACGCAGTCATAATTATCAAGAGCCCAAAGTGAAACATTCACAGTGCTTGTTTTGTCCAATCTACTGTATAAGCTTGAAAAATATTCAAGAGTAAAATGATATAAGTAGAAGGAAAAGTCAATAATATTCGTGTTTGAGAAGCTAAAGGCATGATTTATTTATTTATTTTTTGTTTAAGAAACAGACTTAACTATAGTAATAACTGCTTCGCCAGTGGACTAATGTTTCAGCTGTATTTTTTATATGTACATACAGATATGTTTTGTATATTTTAAATGAATATTTTCTTCTTTGTCCCTGTGCAAACTTGTGAGATTTACCTATAAGTTAATTTGTACATTTTAGGTCACCAACAGCTTCAACTAACTGTAACTTGCAGCCAACTTTCACTTACAATTGTCCTCCTAAAGCACTGTTCTGTTACAGGAAAAGACATTGTGTTGACTTTATGAAGTCAGGCTATTGTAAATCTTTCTAATGGCAGTCGAGGTCAAGTGTATCACACGGATAGTGTTCCCAATGCAGATTCGCAAACATTGTGCAGCATGATGTGCACAAAAGTAAAAAATAAAGTTGTAACTGCTCACCAGGGGGCGCAGTTTATTATGTTTTTATGAGGTACGAGGCGGGACTTCCGGTGAAAATAGCCCATTCTGACAAATATAAAACCTCCATCGTTTTCTAATAGAACAATATAAGAGATACTGTAGAAGTACAAATATCACTCGATATAACAGAAGTAGAAACGCCTTGAAATAGAGCCGCTTTAAGTGTCTGTGCAGGCGCAAAATATGACGCACGTGGAGGGCAATGACTCAAAAACAAAAACAAGGATGACTGTTTGGAATTATGCCACTAGATGGTGCTGCTTTCCCACACTAGTGTTGGTAAATTTGTACTGCTTCGATGCAAACTAACAAGGTGAAAAATATGAAATACCCACCCTGACTCACCTAGAGTTTTATACTTAGTACTTTTATTTGTTTAGGAAAGGCAGTTGGTTAATAATTAAAGGATAAAATATAAAAAGAATAATTGAGGATAATCATTAAACTTAAAAATATGTCATGTGTGCCGTTGCATTTACTGAACAAGGAAATGGAACAGTAAACTTTGAAGAGGATAAGCCTTGCAGAAACTAGGCCACAATATAATGAACACAGTGTTGGAAGGTAGTACTCTTCAATCTTAATTAAAAGCATCAATACCATAGTGCAACAGTACTCTGTTACAAGTAAAAGTCCTGAATTCAACATTTTACTATTACTGACATATTGGCACAAAAACAAACTTAGAAAATATTCATTAACCTATTTCTGAAAAAGAAACGATTATAATAAGTAATAGGTGTGTCACTTTAATGGTGCAGGTGGTTATGGTGAAGCTAATTTTAACTGCTTGGTTTCAGTGTAGCTTTATCTATAATACATTCGTTTTTTAGTTGATTTTCGCTGAATATTAGTTGTATTCTTAATTAATCAGAGTGCACCTTTGCCTTAAGCTGTAAGACATTACTCCATTGAATTATTATTATTAAAGTCACTGTGCATTAAAACTTAGGCTTTGCCATATCTTTAATTAAAAGTCATTTGAGGGTAATTTCTATCTAAAACTTTATGAGCAACACAGAATTCTTTTGACATGAGTGGCCCTGACCTCTGAGTCTTGTGGTGTCAATCCTTTCCCGTACCAGTTGACACACGCATGCACTTTCCTCTTGACTGATTTCAGACCAGCGTTGGCCCTACCAGAGTTGTGAATGATTGTGGTCTGCCTTTTAGCATGGATACACCAGCAAGGGACTCTAAATATATCCAACTGGTGTGTCTGGAGAGCTCAGGCATGAAGATCATATAGTCACTGGAAAACTACACCTAACTCTATTACTTTCTCATCTATTGTGTGTGTGTGTGTGTGCTTCCGACTCTGTCACATTTACATGCTTGGCATTTATCTTTTTTTTTTTTTTTTATCTAGATAAGCATTCAAATAAGTTTCAATGTGTGGTGTCTTTGTGTCCCTGTGTCGGTCTGTTCCACTTCTCTTGACATCTATAATTCAAACGTTAAAATGACATTTTAATGCAGAGTGAGGGTAACTGCACCACTAACACATAAAGAGATAAGAACAGAAAAAGCTAAAGAGACAAAATCAGTTAAGTAGGTGAAATATGTCTAAAAAAAATGCAGATCTGCCTAAGTGGCGACAAATCATTTGAGCTCCAGTATTAAGTTTGGGTTTCAGCACACATTCCTCGGTCACCTGTTTTCTCTTAGCAGCACATGTCACAGAGCGAGTGAAGATAAACCCAGCTGCTTTTTGTATTCATTTCAGGCAGCACTTACCATCCTCTTTTAACTCCAGCCAGCCTTCAACTCTAAGCTCTCAAATCACCAGGGGCTGATATGAAAATAAACAATTTGTACTACAGCTGATGATGCCTGGGAGGACTGGCATTTTTTAGGGATAAGGCCTAATTCTTCCTTGTTGAAGTAAAAGGACATTATAGACTTACTGCAGCTCAACATGGGTAGGTGACTTCTCAACATTTGTCACTCAGTAAAAACCACAAAGCAGCCACAGAAGTGCATTGCGACGCCGTTCTATCTTCCACCAGCAGCAATCTGTCTTTTACTCAAAGATGGTATTGTATTCGTCCCTCAGTGCCATGGAAAGCCCCTCTCCCTCCTCCTCTGCACTGCACAATGAGACAAGGGTCAGCCTGTCTTTCCTCCACTGCGTTTTTGATTCACTCCTCCTTTAGGAAAATGTTGTATAAACTTTGACCTGCAAGAGTGACCTTTTAAACCCGCCAGCCCCACCTACAGAGTCCCCTCAGCCAAAGGTTTAAGGTAACTGATTCAGCGCTGCAGCTAGCTGCCACACAGGATACTAAGGTCACGTCCTCAGTCATATTTCTGGAAATCTGTTGAGTTTAACGACATGACAGGGGGTTGACATTGTATGGTTATACGAGTGTTGTTTAAGGCTGATTTAATACTTTCTTTAACTAAACTGATTGTTTTTAATAATGACATTAAATGAGAGGGATAAGTGTTCGAGATGATTTATGCACCCATAAAAATGGCAGAGAGGTACTTATGCAAAAATGTTGGGGGAAATAAAAATATACATAAAAACACTTCAAATGTTTGTCTATTTTAATGGACTGAAAGTCAACAACTTGTTGAGTGTAGGTTCAGACTGTTGACCTGAGTATTTCTAATATCCTGGTCTCAGACCTGAGTGGCATACAGAGAAACATCCCAGAAAGAAACAACAAATAAAACACAATATTAAAATGTAGCTGTGTATAGCTATAATATAACTGTGGGAGGTAGTTCACAGATATATAAGTTACTTTACTTCATTGGCTTTAAATGGCTATGATTACGAAAGGAAAGAAAAGTCCAGATTGAAGCTGCTTATGAACTTTCTTTCCAATAAAGAAAATTAAAGGTTAAGTAAAGTACAATTACTCAAGTACTGTATAGGACAGTTTTTAGTTACTTATCTTGCATTTTACTTCCAACATCTTGCTACTTTATACTTCCTCCCTACTTCCTCTGGTGATACATATTGTAGCCTCATGCAGAGGCAAATGTACTTTTTACTCCATCACCATTTACTTAATAATTTAAGTTCCTAGCAACTTTGCAGATTGGGATTAACAACACAAAACACAATCATACTTCACTGATCCATAGAGAGATTTACAAGATGTACAGAAATGGTCAAAAATATCTATCTGCAACTGCACATTACTAATAAACATATTAATGCATCAATAATTTTATTCATGTAATATATATGTCCTTCTGAAATGCGCCTTTCTGCAGAGTACTTTAACTTTTGTTACTTAAAGCACATTATGGTGCTAATACACATGTGTTTGAATGCATAACTTTTACTTCTACTAAAGCATTTTTACTGCAGTAAAAAATCGGAGTACTTCCTCCACCATCGAGTCTCTCACCACCACCACCACCACCTCCCCCTTGCACCCTGCACCATGCACCCTCCCCCTGTCTGTTGATATCACAGCCCGGAGAGGTTTGAATCCAGTCGGCCGCCATGCTGAGCTGAGAGAGAGCGACACACCAAACTTTGTCACGCTGCTGCTCCGCCGCCGCTCGCCTCCGTTCACACCGGGACAAAGAGGAAAACTCTCCCCACGGTGAGTTTGACTAAACATTCCCGCTTCTATGCAAAGTTTGAGCCGCTGAATGACCGTCTTGATGTTTTTTTTTGCCTTAAATCGCTAACTTATTTCAGCCTGTGCCGCGCTGCTCGTATTCATGCGTGCTGTCGCGGACCTCAAGCGCAGCTGCACTTGTTGCACTGTTATGTTAGCCAAGTGAAAACCTCCGCTGAAATATAAAAGAAAGTAAAAGCGCAGGGATAAAGTTATTTTTTAAGCTCTATTTTGGCGCATAAAACTTTATAAACTAGCCCTTTTTTTCCCGCGACGTTTCAAAGCTGAACTGCATCAAAGAATAAGATGTTTGCGTAACGTGCGACTAGTTGCGCAGAGTCCACCCTGTCGCTGTCAACTGTCCTTGAGGCGCAAAATAACTCGTGAATATAATATCACGCGTCCTCCAGCCGTGCTCACGCAAATCTTTTTAAAGATTAAACTCCCTTTGCACTTTCAAAATGCCATTTCTGGCACGCAGAGGTCATTCGGAGGTTTGTAGCCTTGGCATGCATAAATCAAGGGTTGCCTTTCAGTGCAACAACAAAAGACTTTTATTGACAGCACTGAAACGCATATCCACGTTTGCACAGTTTATATGAAGGTTGTTAGAGCATCCAGGAGCAATCAGAGGAGCTATATACCTGCAGCACGCACTGTTTCTGCCTCCAAAGGTGTGTTTTCGTAGCTCTTGTGTCAGGGCAGGAGGGCAGACTGGTGCAGCTGGGCTTCATCAGTGGATGCCCCTAAACCTTTCACCTGCAATGCATGTCTAGTCTTTGTTGGTGTGGAGATGATCTGACCGGAGGGAGTAATAACAAGTTATGGAGCTGCTTTCCGTCTCACCATTTGCCCTCTGGCCTGGCCGGCTGAGGTCCTGTGTCTGTGTGTATGTGTGTGTGTGACTCTCTTGGCCCCGTGCAGTATAATTCAAACTACACCATCATCACAGTGCTCCTTTTCTTGGCCTCCTTCAGCCTCTCAAATCAAGTGCAGGCTTCAAGAGGCTGAAGGAGAGACAGATGTCTCCAGAAGTCCCAGATCTTTAAAGTGCTGCAAATTGAGAGCCAGAAAATCAATCTGCTCATATTTTTAAGCAGTTTTTTAATGCAGAAAGGCAAAATGTTGGATGACTCTACTTTTCCAATAAATTTGTGGTTTCTCCTTGTCTTAGGCTACATTACAATAAAAAATCAATATGCCGGGGTTTTGGACTGTGGCTCAGCTGATTTTCTCATATTCCATTATGATAAATTTGAAGGCCGCAACTTACAGTTATTTACAGCATGATCAATCCAGACTTAAAGTTTCTCAATCAGTGAAGTTTCCTGTCTATAAAGGAGCCAACACATATTTTTTAAATTTTTTTTTTGAACAATGTCTTTATTCATTTTCCTCTGCACAGACAACAGTGTTTTTATGCAATATATTACACTGTAAACATATTTTACCTTAACAAACCATCATCATCCCCATTCAGCAACATTAATGATGATTTTGAGGTATTAATTTTATATCCTGAAATCATATTTTTTAAATTTGAGGCAACGGCTTCATATCGCCAACTTTGTCCAGACAACAGTTCAAACCATAAACTTTTTTTTTTTTTTAAATTAACTATCGTAGAAGACTGAGAAAACCAGAAAATATTAATATTTGAGAAGCTGGAAACGTTGTGTAGTAACTTAAACAATGAATGATCATTTTCTGCCCACATCATTTACCAATGATGCCTCAAATCGCCAATCATTCAATCAGCTTATTGTTTTTGAATCAGTTAATGGCTGATCAAGTATCTACAGTTTGATGTGGTGGAGGAGCGAATTAATCTTTTTTTTTATTATTTATCTGTCTGTTTAAACCAGTGTTTGTCAGTTGTTTTGTTTGGTCTGGCCTGCAGTGCAAAACCTTTTTTCAGGAAGAGGAAATCATCAAATGTTTGACAGCTGAGAAGATAATTGCACATTATTATCTTCTTCTCTGAGAAGAAGATAATAATAATTTCAACTCTATAATCACTGATTTTTACCAGCTTCGATGCAAAACATTTGATGATTCAAGCCTCTCTACCATCAGGTTTGCTGATTTAATGGTCTTACAATATAGGTGACTGATTATTTTAGACTTTTTTAATGCCTCACCTTGGGCTCCAGGAAATACCATAAAACAATATAGAAAACAACTTACAAATCAAGTGATAATGCAAATTATCATGAATTTCAGCTTTTTCTCGCTAAACTGAAGAATTTGTGATATTGCAGCATTTCTTTCCCACATGCTGTTTAATATTTCATATAGACTTATAAGTAATGCAAAAGAATGAATGAACCTTCTTCTCTTACGAGTGCAGAAATGCCCCTCGCATGATATACAGACTTCGTTTACATTGCATAAGCACTGTGGAATCTTGGACCACGCCAGCTATTGAGTGTGTCCCTAAATACAGCTGTTGTGTTTTCTAAATTTGTTTTCCACTACTTCATTAGTGACATTAATCAGCCCCCCTGTTCTTCCTCTTCTTTGCTCAGCGTTTCACCAAATGCATTGGCTGTGACATCCCTTCCCTCGCGGCCTCAATAAGTAATTCTTCTGCCTCATCGAGTTTGATTCCACAGGTCCTTTGCTGGGTCACATCAGGCATGAGGGCAAACGCCCGGATCTTGTCAATATGACAGGCTGGCCGGCGCTTCAGTGGCACCAGCGCCAGCCAGAATCATGTCAGCCAGACCCTCAGGGGGCCCGGAGAACTAGCCAGAACAGGATATTGCAGTGTGATCATTCACCAGCAGCAGACAAATCATTAAACCAGCGGCTTCGTGCTGCTGAGCAGTTCAGGCTTTTTCTGTCTGTCAGTTTGACTTTCCCTCAGGTTACAGTTTGGGTTTGCATTGTGAGGGTTGTCGTTGCTTCTTGCAGGTTTTGGAGTTGACATTTGAAAGAAGATTAACTATGGTAGATTATTTTATATTCTGTGAAAATAGAGAGGTAATCTGTCTTCCTTCTGCTGTGATATGGTTTAGTCTACAACTTGATCTTTAGACTTTGACATTTCTGCGCTATTTGTGCATTTTACCTTTCCATACCTGCTTTAATGGGAGGAAAACTTTGCTCACATACAGCTTTCCTATTTAGGAAAGTAAATATGTCTATTTTTAGCACGTGTGTCAGTAGGAGGTTTATTTAAACTCTGTTAGTAGAGAGGTCAAACTTCCTCAAAGCTGCTCTTTTTTCCCACATTGATTGGAAGCACAGGACTCACATGTGCTAAATGAAATTACACAGAATGCCCCTGCTTGTTAATGACGACTACACATATGCACGCAAGTCCTTTTTCAATCAGTAATCAATTTAAAATGGGTGGGAAATGGGAACTCAGTCTGGAGCTTTGTGGCTGAAAGAGAGCTTTGTGTTAAACTTGAACTTTGTGCAGAAATGGGTCTTGTTTTGGACGACGGGGGTTATTTTGCTCGGATGCCCTGTTGTGTTTCTGCACAAGGTCTGGCTGGTTGTCACATTTCTCTCTTGTAAGAAGTTGGACATTTGTTGTTACTGAAGCGCATCTAGTGTTGCATATAGGGGCCCACATTAAGCACACATGCCGCGTCTGTGTGCTGCTGTTTGAATCCAAATGCAATAATTCGAGCACTTCAAAGGAGACCCCGTTTAAGGAGACGTCAGGCTTCTTCACATGCCTACAGAGGGCGACTGTCAGGTAATTGAATGAGCTCTTAATGGATGTGAGGCTGAGCATTCATGAGCCTTCAGAGGCTTTCTACATATCCTCTCTGATGGGTTTGGTTGTCAGCCAGCTCTTTGGTTAAAAAAGGCTTGAATACCTGTAAATGGATGTGGGCTGGAGTACTGCACCTCCTGCTGTGGAGGTCACTGTAAAAGGTGCTAACTTTGACACAGACACGTACGACCCCTCGTTCTTCCCTGCAGCTCATTGGCAGTCTAATTATCGGGAGTCTTCTTGGAGTCGAGTCAGCAGAAAAGAGATGCTTGCTTTAAAATCGTATGCACTGCATCCTAAAAGATGAGTCATGACAGCAGCGGTGGGCTTTCAGACGAGTTTATTTGATGTCTTGGTTTTAGGAAATGAGGTGGGCGAGTTTGATGTATGACTTGCAGCAGCCTCATTGTTTTGGTCCTGCAGGAGTTAAAGGTTAGAGGTCAGGGGCCACGTCTGTGGTGCTCTGATGTTGAGGTGTGCTGTGCTGGCTCTGTGGAGCAGACATCTGGGACAACAACCCCCCACCTTCTTTGAAACACACAATCACAACGCTACCCAGCCACACCCAAGTACCCCGACACCCCCCTAGGCTGGAATAATTTCCTTTTGGCATAGAGAGAAGCATCTGGCTCCATATCAGCAGCAGACAGTGGCATGTGTGGGCACTTTTCTGTGCGCTCGTGTGTTACTGGCCATGCATAATGCATTGCTGCATTCCAGAGATGTCTCTGCAAAATTGACTCACGATCAAATACTAGTTTTGAAAAGAAAAAACACTGGATGTAAAGCTTTATTTCCTGTCTTTTGTCAGTTCGCATGTTGGGTAAGAATAAGGGTAAAGAATAGTCCACACCCTGCAAGGCTCAGCATGTTTAAGCTTTTCATTGGCCAACAGTAGTTTATTGTATTAGCATCCACTTTTTTTTATTAATGATAAGTTTACAGGAAATCCCAAGATGCTGCACCCATAACAATAGGGCTTTTTTTTTTTTTTTGCTGAGAGTGCAGGAAGCTTAGTGATGCATTGCTGCAGTGCTATTGACAGCTTACGTGATGTTTTGAAAAGGTTCCCAGCGTTGTGTAGCTGAGAGCAGGGAGCTGGAAGGGAATGGAGCAGGGAGCTAGCCTACATACAGTACATTCTGTTACTGTGGAGGATATCACTGTGTGACACAGCTGAATGGAGGAGGTGCTCTCTGCCTTTGTGCACCTTTATAATCTGAAATAAAGCGGTTCACTGGTTTAACGCCCAGTCCTATTTGTTTACAGATGAAAGTTTTGCATAGGGGAGGTGTTGCATGGCTGAAACTTTATTTGCAGTCCGCAGATTCTAATCAGTTTTCCTTTTAATCAGCTTGTTGTTGCTCTCCTTGTTTTTTGTTTTCATTGGGAGAAATGGGTCTAAACATCAACTCTCCACTGCCTGAGGGTGCAAACTGTCATGATTACATTGTGTGTTTTGCAAGTGTATTGTAAACAGCTGGAGAAAACTGATGCATGCTAAAGCAACAATCCTGCAATAAATCAAAACTTCATGAAGGTTATACTGCTTGATTTTTATTAAATCTGTTTGAGAGAAGTGTTGTTTCAATATTACAGGGAAATGTTTCTATGATTTACTCTTCCTTCATTCATAGAAATTGGTTGGATATGATATTTAAAATATCTGTCAGTATGATGCAACATAATTTTACGGCACCACAAACTACAGCTTCCAGAATAACCATGCATTTATTTAAGCACCGTGCTAAAATAGCTTCAAGTAACGTAACATTTTAAACTTCATGAAGGTATGATTTATTGCAGGTCTGTTGCATTTGACTGCACAGAACAAACTTGCAACTTAGTACCTAATTAACTAGCAACTAAGTGTTCGACACACAGGGCTGAAATACAGTGCCAAGAGAGTGCAGCAGCTGGACCTGCAGCCCTCACTCACTTCTTAAAGGAGAGAGGGAAAAAAAAAAACGTCCCCACAACAATAGACACACTCCCACAGACGCACATACACACTGCCCTAACCTCAACCCCCTCCCCCCTCTTCCCTCCCGTCACCCGCCACCCCAAATTCCCCCTCCCCCTCCTCAGTAATTGTGAGCATTGATGCTTTCCAGAGGCGCGATCTCTGCGCCGTCGCTCCCTCCACTGGCGAGCGGCGTTTGGCTGCAGTGACAGCGGGGGGGGGGGGAGAAAGGCAACCCTGTCCGTTTTGTCAGACACTCATATGGAGACAGAGTCAGCCACTGACATGCATTGATGTAAATCAGGCCTTTAAGGCAAGCATTATCTCTCCACCCTTGTGCTCTTTTTTGTGTATGTTTATCGAGCAAGAAAGAGAGAGAGAGAGAGAGAGAGTGAGGGAGGGTGTGTTAGAGAGAAGGAGCATGACCGGGGAGTCGGAAAGGGAGGAGGTGACAGACTAGTCGTGCTGGTGATCATATTCTATTTTTTTTTCCTGCATCTGTCATGCAAACCAGTGGTGACTTTCCCAGTAATGACAGTGTGACTGAGCCGCGTTGGAGGAGCTTCTCTTTCAGCGTTTCTTCTCTTTCAACCTGCAGGAGCTTCCCACTCAGATTATGGTAAGATTCATGTCGCCAGCAAGCCTGCGTGGAGTGTGTTGACTGCTGGCGTCTCGCAATGTCAACACCTTTTTTCCTCTGCGGTAGCAATCAGATATGTGTTTATGTTTACTCTGTGCAGTGGAAAGAGTCTCCACTATGGTGCATGCTATTTTTACCAAAATCTCATCTGGGAGGTAAATAATTCAGTGTGTTCATGATGCAGAGGGTGGGACTCTGCTGAGGAAATACCCACACAGTTCATTTGGATTGGCTGTTTTTAGCTTCATGTTGGCTGCATAAACTAAGATTTAAGATGTTTAGAGAAGAAGAAAGGTGCAGCATTTTTATTATTTTTATTGTAATTGATTGATGTGTTTACGGTAAAATTGGTCACATGCTGCATGATTCACCATTGTCTCATATAAGAGTCAAGCCAGAATTCTTTGGCTTATTGTCTTGGTTTGAAGTGCAGATAAAGGAGGATCATGACACATTGTTAAGCAGCTCAGTGATCCACCTACTGAATGATCAAATTGATTTCTGGCATATCCGATATTCTGGTCAGCTTTTTTTTGCAGTCTAAGCAGTTCCACCTCCCAAATTTTCTCGTTGCTGACTTCAAAAGATCTGATCCAACCTGAATTGACTTTTTAAGAACATATTTTTGAGTATTATTTTACAATTGAAACTATAAAATATAAATCCTAAATACTGCTGTAATATAAAACTGATTTTGGCTGCAGAACAGAGAACATAGAGGCTTTCTGCATCTTCCAAACATCTGCAACTACACATTTTTCTTTTTTTACCAACTCTGCATTTACTATGAAACCAAACAAAGCCACATTGCCTTTATCTCTTTTTGTCAACATTGATGTGGCCATCTTGTATTAATAAACTTTATTGGAACTGTCTCTAGATTTGACCAAGCAGGAGTCTAATACATTTAGTTTGATCTGACATGTCGATGATGCTTAAATGTTTCGTACAGTGAGTCTCAAAATCTGGTTCTTGTTGTGTGCAGAAAGGCAGATAAAAGCAAATATAAGATCAGTGCAATTATACGCTGCCAGCACTGCTTTATATGCTTATTTTGCTCGTTTGTTAGCCTTATGCTCAGGTAGATCAAATCCACTTCAAAGAGTCTTGGCTCTGAGCAGGTCTCTATCTCCGCTGTGCACTGACAGAAACCATCATCTGTCATCATTCACGTGACTTTGCTCAAACCACCAGCTGCAAAGTTTCTTGCAGCTCAGTTCCTCTTCCCTGTATTGTTCTGTGCATTCAGTTTTGTGTCAAACACCATTATCCATGCACTACATCATCATCATTTGCGTGAGAAGGCATGAGTTTAATTTGGGGTTTTGGGGAAGGAGCTCCTCGCTTTGCAGGACAACTCTATATAGCTCATCACAACAGTGAGCAATGGACATTTTTCATATATGGCTCTCATGCTTGGGTGGGTTGCCACATTGCGCAAAGGGCATGGAATCTTGCATATTTCAAGAACTGAGTAATGTAAGGAAGTGGATTTATTGTGATCCAAGAAAAGAAGGCTGTGACATCCTATCCATAAGATTCAAGTGCACAGTAGCCTCTGTTTTTAACTCAGTGTGGAATAAAAACATTTGGCAAACACTTGCACTTTCACGTTCATTCATTCCAATACATCACACAATTTTGTTCAATTTTCTCTCAAGGTCTTTCCGTAATGTTGGACTTTTCTTCTACTGAAAATATTTCCCATAAACACAGCGGCTGAGAGACCAGAGGAAATGGAACTAAACTGATTACAGGAGATTACTTGGGTGTATGCAGCTAATGCCTGTTTCGCTGAAGACAGACACAGACAAAAGTTCATTGAGCTGCACCTAGACAGGAGAATTGAAGAGACAGACTGACATGTAAACAAATGCACCGAAGCATCAGCCCAAGTTCAGAATTTAAGGGTGTCGTCATGTGCAGAAGGTGAAAGGAAAGTGGCGAAAAAAAAGGCACATCAGTCCACTGAGCCACACATACAGGCTGTTGCTGGCTGGCTACGAAGCTGCTGGCTGGCTGGCTGTCTGTCTGGGTTTGAGCCTGATGGGATTGGGTGGAGTTGACACCCTTCATCCACTCTTGTGTCTCCCTCCATTTATAGCTTACATTGATAAAACCATTAGGTCCTCTTTGGTTAATCAGTGTTGGATTTTTAACTGTAGTAGTATGATTTTGGTGGCAATACATATGATTTAAAAGCTTCAGGTCTGTTGCTTGACTGTCTGAATTGGTATCTAACATTTTTTATCTGCTTATAAAACCCAAATCCCACTCTGGCAGGTCACAATCTGTGTAATACCAGTTTATTAACATATAAAAGGGTATAATCTATAAATCTGATGTGCAGCTTTTATTATCTTTTAAAGGCAGATAAGCTGCAGAGCTAATGTCAGGATTTGGAGGTTGCTCATCAGGCGACAGGGCCCAGGATGTGCCTCGCCTCGACACCTCATTAAAATTTAAAAATCAGAATGCTGGCAGTCAACATCTACTGATTTATGTGCATTCCCTAAAAATGCATCATTAGCAGAGATGTGTTTTTTATTCTGAAGTCAGTTGATAATTGGGAAGTTATCTGATCTGTTGATGCAAATGTGATGCTGGGCAAATATCAGCTGCACTGATGCAAAATTGCCATCATTGCTCCTCAGTCACACAATGCATTCCTCATCAGTGCCTGGATTCACACTGTCTGTCTGCTACCAGGAGGATTTCTTGGTGCACTCTATTTATGCTAGCTGGCTGCCTGGCTGGTCGGCTGCCTCGGTAACTATGGTAACAGTATCCCCCAGAATGTTGGAGAGACCCAGCCTTGCTAGGCTAATTGTGAGCAACTGAAGCATGTCTGCAAAGTTAGCTGTGCAGTTGTGGCATTGACAATGGCCTGTTGGCTGGATTTTTTTAAATGTCCTCACTGATTGACATAATGCAGGAGTCATAACCATAGAGATCATTTGCAGAGACATTGGTTTTAGAAAGTATTTGTTTTTTGTCACTCTAGAGCATTGAATCATACAGCTACTTGACCTACATACAGGTAGAATAAGGTAATATAACATACTTCATGATGAATAGACTTAAAGTTAGGACTAAATCACCATTATGAGATGTTTTGATAATATAGGGCATTTTATGTTGTGCAGTTATTCTCACTATCTACTGTAATTTAAGGACTATAAGCCGCTACTTTTTTCCGACGCTTTGAACCCTGCGGCTTAAACTATGATCGACTAATTTATGGACGAAAATAAATGAGAAAGTGTGTGACGAAGTAATTCTGAGGCTGTTGAATTCCAACACTGAAGAAGACAGCTTTAGTGGTTTTAGCTGTTAAATTTAGTGGGTGCGGCTTATATTCAGGTGCTGCTTATAGTCTGAAAAGTACGGTATATGCTGGCTTTATACATCTGTGGAGAAGTGTATTTAAGTGTAATTACACTGTCAATAACATATTATTTCATTAATTTTTTCCAACAAGCTTTGCCTGGTTCCTCAGGTGCAAGGATATGATGTTTTTTCTGTATCTTTTATAATATGAAACTATTATTACTATTGCTATATTTTAACTTATAAAATTAAACTTTCCGCTTAATCTCTGAGTTGAACTGCACTAGCATGTGACAACAGCTCCTTCTACCTCTGGCCATGAACAAAACAATGGCCCTTCGTGAGGTTCATTTATGCTCTTTGTCAGACACACATACAAATACAGACCATATGAAACTTTCTTTCCATACTCTGCATTCAGTTTGTCTGTATTTCTGCATGTTTTCTCCAAGCTTACAGATACGGTCAAGGGTTGCAGTACCACCAAGAAAAAACGGGGGCAGTGTTGCGAGTATAGCCGGTAGTTCAAACACAAAAGAAAATGAGGACAAATGCTTTGAAAAATGGCAGAACTTTTTGAGGAGAGGTTGAGCAAATTGGTACCAAATTATACACATATCTCTAATATCTCCTCCAATGTTGCTATGTTTGCAGTTATCATAAATTTTGACTCTTCTGCTTCTTCTTCAGGGTAACTTTTGACTCTAAGCAGCGCTCGCTAGTGGATATATTGCTTAACATCCATTTTAAAATAAAAGGATGCATTCAAGTTTGAGGGCAGTGACAATTTTACGGTTTACAACCATATAACTATTTTCGTATTTAAGTGGAGTATAAATAAACAAGTTGGTGTGAATAAATGATTTACTGTAATCTAACATGTTTTTTTCTCTTTCTTGTAGACTGGTGTTTTGACATCAGCCCCTGGGCCTCTACTTCAATCATTTCCATTCGTGTAAAGACAAGAAAAAAGGAGTTTTAATGAATCAGTATTCGCTAGCCGATGCCATGACTGACAAGTAAGTGGGTTTATCTATTTTTTCTTTTTTTTTTCCCGAAGGTGTGTTTGTGTTTGTGGAAAGAGCCAGTTGTACTGTGGCCTATTGTTCACTGTGAAGTAAGACAATGATGTTGTCTCTTGTGATTACACTTCTCTCGCTCTGCACAAGATTGTCTCCTGGAAGTGTTTGTGTAAGTGTGCTCCAGTACAGGATTGGAGGGGAGTCTGGGGGCTCTGGTAGCACATAGAAGTGTGTTGTATTCAAGGGGGGGGTTGGTATAAAGACAGTCTGTTCTGCCCCCGAAGACGTATGACATTTGCATCAGGGCTGATTTGCATTCTCGTTCACTGTGCTGGTATGTTACTGCTGCTGCTGTTAGTTGGTCTTTATTTCCCTGACAAAACACAGTCATTTAAAGGGTTTTGAGTCTTTGCCGTACTACCTCTTCCTTTCACTCCTTCCCTGTATTCTTCCCTTTTTTTTCTTTTCTGTGGTTCCTTCTTCATCTTTTCCCTTCCCCCTTTTCATTTCAGACTCGTTCTCTGTGCTCCCTATCTCTTCTCTCTTTTTGTCTCTTTTGTCAACTTTGCCTTTTGTCTCTCAGTCGGGTGTTTGTCGGATTTTATCCATAGAGGATGGAGAATTTGGGCGCAGTAAGCAAAATAATCTGCTGTCAGTGTTCATAATAAGCGGAATAAGTGGTGCAGGCCAGTCAGCTGAAAGGGATAGGCGCAAAACACGGTGAAGGCCAAACAAGGCCAGGCCCATTATGTGCTTGAGTTACAGAAAATGAATGGGACAGTTAAAAAAATGTACAACCAGCAACAAAACAAAACAAACAGATTATTGTTTTTTTTCAGAATGATGAATTGTAGTGATTGTGGATGCTTTTGCAGGCAGAGGGTGTATGCATGCATAAAGTTTCCAAGGGAGTGTTGGTAGAGGTGGATGAAATTAGATTGATGTGATTCACTCGACTTATTACTCATGCACCTGTTGACCCTTGTGAAAGAGAGGGAGTGGGGAGGGGTCTGGTGACTCATTCAGACTTTCTGTGAAACCCGCCTCAGGGTTACTCCCCTGGAAACACCATCACGCCATATTGTCAGTGTAAAATATTCTGCATCATGCTTCTAGTTAGTTAGTAGAGCAGGATAATGCTATATTTGCCTGGAGGGGAATTTTTCTTGCAAATTAGAAGGTTGCACCACTTAAGCCGTTCCCTTAAGGATGCATTGCAGTTTTTTCGCAGAGCCAGATGTTTACACTTGGAAGATTTTAAGTGTTTTGGATGAAACTTAAAGGAAAACAAGAAGAAGAAAATGTTCCCTTAAGGCTCTGCTGGAGTAAAGGAAAGCAAAGTCGGGTGAAGTTTGGGAGTTTCTAAGTAAGTGATGATGTTGTTGACAAGCTGTCCCGTTGGATGAAAGGTATCCTAGCAACCAGAAAGGGGCGAAAAGGGGGGAGGGTTGTTACGTTTATTGTGCACTAGATGCTAGTCCATCTTGTAGGATGATTGTTAGTTGGGGAAGAATGATAAATGTTATGCCAAAAGGAAGTGAGGAGAGAAGTTGGAGGACGTGCCCCCCGACAGTGATGGCGAACAAAGCCCCCCTCAACATGCGACTACTTAAGATTCATACAAAGGCAGAAGAAGACAGCCACTTATTTTCTCTCAACGCACACACACACACACTCCTCCTTTTTTCTCTGGCTTGCTCTTGTGCAAACATTTACACATAGTGGGATATCAGTGGACATTCCTTTAGATACATCCATTCCAGTCGGTATTCCAAGAAACATTCCATCAAAGTGTAAATGACCCTCATCTTCACACTTGTTAAACACAAGAGCTTTGCTTCTGTTTTTCATGCAGATGTTTCTACTAAAAAAGAAGCTCTTATTTAACGGCAAATAAACTCATGCATACTCAAGAATGAACATTTTTCAATTGCAGGCTTTTAAGTTCAGCCTCCTATTGTACTAGGATGCTCTGTGATGGGGAAAGCCTCTAGAGCCAGATTTGCTCCATAAAAGGAGATTCCTTCTGCTAAAATTCAAGCCTACATAATCCTCTTCAACACACTGCTTTGTGTGCAATGTCTGTACATGTTTGTGTGCAGAAGAACAAACTCAATGCGCCTTCCAACCAGGATTTAAATCAACAGGAATTTCAGTCCTGTTTTTATTCAAAATGGTTTGCAGCAGGGTTTATTGTGTTGCATCATATGCAAAAGTAGGGCAGAAAGAAATTGATCCAACAAGGAGAATGTAATGTATTAAAATATGTCACTTGAAAAATTAAAAAATGTTATTATGTCTGAAGCACAAAAAGTGCAGAACTTTCAGCTGTGACTTGTATCTCCAGCTTGGTTCCTCCGTTCTTGTTCTTTGGGGAAAAACACTAAAGCAAGATGTTGTTGCTGTAGCCCTCAAGCCATACGTTCATGTTTCTTTATGCAACGGTTCCATCATCCTCCTACTCATTTCTCCTCGTTCTTTTCTTTGTCCTCTCTTTTCAACCACTGTGCGAATTTGCACGCTCGAATATCCTTTTCTCATAGCAAACCCTCTTCCTCTGTCCCTCTCATTTTTCTTCCCTCCCCCACCTGTGGTGGTGCATGTTGACAGCCCTGTCAGAGACTTGGGATGTTTATAGATGGACAGTAAGGGTGGCTGCACAGAGGAGAATGTGTGCGTGTTTGTGTGTATGAGGGCATGTGTGTGTGGCTGGGTTGGGGCTTTTTTACTGGAATGACCACAGTGTCATAGAGATGAGAAGCCTTTCCCAGCCTTCTGTATATCTGTTTGCTTTGTGTATCTGTATCAGTCCCACATGTGTATTCATGTCAGCCTCAGGGAGTTACGTTTCAAAACCACCATTGAAAGCTGGTTAAGAGCTTTTCTAAGCGTCACTTATACAAACCTGCAACATGTTTACTAGTTAAAAAGCTGTTTAACTCCCAACTGTTTTGTCAGAGGTTGCATCCTTGGGAGGAATGGAATTTAAGACTTAATACAATAGTTTGTTTTGGAAACATGTTTAACAGACATGTTGTCTCTTGTGCAACTCAAGATGATAGCCAGAGGTTTTGTTAGACTTGTTGTCTATTAAAACCCATCATTTAAAAGAGACAACTTATAACATTCCCATCAGTTACTAGTGAAAGTTAGCATGCTAAAATGCTGAATAAAGATGATACTAAGTATCAGAAATTTGACACTGTTTTTGTATTGTTGTTATGAAAATGTTAGCATTTTGGTAAAGAGATGCTAGCATGGCTGTGGACCATTTGCATTGGTTTGTGGTTCTTAAATGGACAAACAACCTTTAATTGAAAAGTAGTTCTATATTTTTTTTTTACATATAGCCTTTTGTTAAAGGGAAATTTACTAACATGAAAAAGCCAATTAAAATGATAAAGCTCTTTTTTTTAAGTTTGGGGTAAAATAAAGACTCTGCCTGTAGACTTGGTTGTGATTGATAATTTATCTGGAGACTTTGTCATGGTTAAAGTGAAATAAAATGACCAATGCTTGAGGACATAGGGTATTGACAGGAAATAGAGAATTGGAGTTGTGGTTGTCATGAGATACTGACCTAAGCTCGAGCTGCGGTCTTCTCTCAGCTTGCAGGAAAATCAGGTGTCACAGTGGCGTGAGTTCAACAGCCCCTCCTGTCAGTATGTTTACCATAGGCTCGGTTTCTGAAGTAGCACCTATTAATAAATTAGTTCTGGCTTGAGGAGTCTTCAAAGACCAGCTTTGCCCCGGGTCTTATTCAAGTCCATTCATCAATTAAAAAAACCCAGACCCATGACATCTCCACTTCCTCTCTGTGCCCTCTCCAGACCACAGTGTCACCGGGGCGTGGTTTGGGGCACCGCTGGGTTCGCACCCAGGCTTGACAGCCACTCAGGACATCTTGAATTGAGACGTGAAGGCGTGGCGTGATCGGTGTCATTAGGATTCGTGGGTGCATGGTAAAAAGTCTGTATCAGCTGTCACAGGGTTTTGTGGGAGCCGAGGGAAGCCAAGTCAAAGTGCTTCCTAAGGATGTCGAGGGGGATGCACCCTTTGGCCTACGGCTCATCAATCTTATCCAACTGTCATCTTATCCCAGCGGTCCATTGACGCTGTCAGATGAGGGCAAGGAACAGGGACGCTTGCGTCGTGTATTTGTGCTTGCTTTGCATACATGCATTTGGTCTTTGTGAGTGTCTTTTGGTGAAAAAGGGACAGGAGAGTGGGAAAGTCTGGCAGAAGACGGACAGGGTGATACATTGTGCATGTTGAAGGTTGGGTTGCAGCAGTACGAGATTTCTATAGAACGATAACAATCACAAAAAATATCTGGATCACATGGTATCATGGTATATAGTGATATAGGACTATAAAATTATCATTATTATTAGTATTATCTTTCACAGTGACCCTGAAAGGAAGTAATACAGGAGGTACAAAAGCTTTATCATAATTTCACAAAAAATTCTTACTGTCATAAAATTAATGTAGCAAATTGTAGGAAAACCTTTATATTTTTTAAGCAACACTACTGAGGCAGAATTCAATGCTTCAGATAAGCAAATGTAGATGGTATAATAACCATCAATTTACAGGGTTACCGCTGCAACCCTAATTGAAGGACTGCACTGTCTTAAAGTGGATACACACTGCAGCTATCAAGCATGGCTTTTGACCTTGATCTTGATGAATTGCCGTCCTCTGTGGCTTTGGGAAACTGATTGTAACCTTGAAACTGATCCAAAGTGGTATGTTATTATTCATGGTCAGCTAAAATCTATACTTGATGTCTGAAATGCAATGAGAAATATTAATATGCATAAATATCCCCCACCACAATCAATTCATCACAGGATACAGCGGTGACGGTGTATTAATGTGATACCACAGGGCAGACAGGAGCATACAGTTAATGTTCATTCTCATCCAAACCTCTTTTTTTTTTTTGTCTTAATATGATTTGTTGAAAGTGAACTACACACACTTGTGGTCTGGTGTGTATCATCTCTGCTTAACGTAATCTGATTATTCTTTTATGCAGGAGAGCAGGGGGCCTGCATTACAGTAGCTTACCCCACCAACCAAATGCTAATGAATCTGCATATTTGGGTTGATTTGGGTGACCTGAATTCAGTTGTCTGGAAGATTTGTCTCCTTGTTCTGGGACAGCATTTGTTGCTTCACCAGCAACATCTTTTTCTGACAGCTTCAGTCTTTTATCCATTGATTTGTCTTACTTTTGTTAGTCTTTATTTATGAAGCAATAAGAAATATGTTGAAGTATAGTTAATTAAGCATTGATTCTCTGTTAAAGTCTGTTAGAAATTGAGTCACAAGCTCACCTATAGTTGATGTGGAGTAAATATCAAAGTCCATGTTTCCCACTCAGACAGAGCTGGATTGTAGTGGACTGTGGGAATAAAGCCTGTGTACTTGTGCAGGGAGAATGTATTCAGCCTTGTTGTAAAGGTTTTCATTTTGCTCAGGGAAGCAGTCTAAGGGAACAGACTGGAAAGTGCAGTGAATGGAGGCCCAACCATCTGTCACGATGGCAATAAGAAGATTTCTACTTTCCCCTTCCTTTGACTTATGAAATCTTGTTTTTTGTGCACAAAGAAGAAAAGCAAAAGAATTTTTCCAGCTGACTGTTCTGTTACTGCTGGTACAGATTATTCCCAAAAGTCTTTGTTCTCGTTTGGATTCATTAGTGATGCAAGACTCACGTGCTGACACTGTACAAAACTGTAAAAGCCCTGGAAACCTGTTTTCTCAGTTGGCTTCTTTCAGGGAGAAACATGGTTGAAAATGCAAAATGGGGACACAAATTTTCTGCCAAAATTCTAGCAGATTTTGTTGTTTTCACTTGAGAGATTTTTGTGTTTTTTTCTCTGTGCTCCTCTTAGTGGTTTGACGTAGGCAAGCCTGAGTTAAAAGAAAAGAAAGTCGCATATCGCTGAATCAAAATCTGAAGACAGTGTTTCCGTTGTTTGCTCCAGTTTCAAGTGCTGCCACTCACATGTAATCAAACCACAATGACACAGTTCTCATGAAGAGGAGGGTTTTAACCATTTTAGTTGTAATAGTTGTAGCATGATAATCCTTTATTGATTCCCCTGATCTTAACATATAAATAATTGAAAGTGTGCAAAATGATTATAGCATAAAATCTCAGTGATGACAGATTATTAGTCACTTGTGTGTGGTGAAGTCATGACATTTTTACCTTGCACTGTCAACAGATAAAGCTTTTCATTTATCCAGTAAATATATAAGCATCTTCTGCATGGACCCTAAATACTTAAAACCCTGATTTTTCCTCCAGAAGCACCATGTGATTTTAATTGGAGGTTTGGGGTAAATGTCTCAACAGCTGACTTGTGCATGCATTCACATTCACTTATAAAAAGGGCAAATATTTTCTGTTTCTTTCTATTCAGATGTGACAGCTTTTGACTTTTCTTTGTTATACATGCTAATTAAAGGAATATCTTTGAGGTTTGGACTGTTCTGACATTTTGCTCACAAATTATTAATAATTAAGGAGAAAAATTCAACCTTTAGAGAAGTGCTTAAGATTTTAAAGCATTCAGACCAAGCCAGGCATTACAGGGAAAGAGCAAGTTCTTTTACTGTTATGCCACTAACATCATTTAATATTTCTGAGAGAAAAATACTAAAATAATTAACTCTCCATATTTTAGTCCAACGTAAAGCAACATTTCTTTGCATTCCACTATCAAATTGATTATCTTGAACTTCTTAAAGTAAAAGTTGTGCAGATTTAAGGCTTGGCCCTGTCTGACCTCTCATGGGATTAGCCCAGATAGAGCAGCTATAAGTCAACAGTGTTTAAGAGAGAGTGCTTTCATTTCATTTACATCTGGTCGATCCTCACACGAGGCTGCCCACAGCCCTATATTTGTTCTCATTTCACACACAGACAAAGAAGCAGAGGAGGAAATGAATGTAGCTGCCACAGATCTCAGGTTTCTCTGGTGGCATTCACACAAGATAATGTTTATCATTTGGCTGCTCACCATTTATTTGTCCTTGGTTATAAAAAGTTAGCACAGTATCCAAACAGACATCATATGATATCACCGGCTTAGTGGTCAGAGGATATTTAAGTCCCTATGTAATTGTTTTGTCCTTCCCAGAATGCTTATCTACCTCACATATGTGTATTTGTGTGTTTGTATGTATAAACAAGTGAGGTTCCTGTATGTATTACAGTATTTTGTCATTGTACAACATGTGTTTTCATTGATTCATCAAATCTGTCTAACCATGGTCTAGACGACTAACCACAAACTCAACATGCACACACACAACTTTTTCTTCCCCCTTGGAAGCACATGCACGTACACACACACACTCGCACACACAAACACACACACAAACACACACACACACACACACACACAGAAATACACAGAAACACACACACAAACACACACCCTACATAACTGTCTTGTCTGATCTTTCTGTCTTCTTCCCCCCTTCCTAGCTTGAGGATTTTATAATTCTCTCCGGAGGAAAGAGCGTCGCATCTTGTAAGGAGCCACAGGTCAGAGACTCTACTCCTCTTCCTCCTTCCCTCCCTCCCTCTTCTTTTTGCTGTGCAGGCCGACACTGTGCCGCTCGCGGGCCCGCATGCTCCAACATGAATGCTGCATGCTCATCCAACCCCCCTTGTAATCACCTCAAGGCTTTACTTTCTTTATTCCCCCTGCATGTCCACACCTGGGCAATCCAGCTTTGATTTGATCCTGCTTAGCTTTGGTGCTTATTGTGCAAATTATATGTCTCGCAGTGATACTTTCCTTTTTACTTAATCATTTTGCCTTCACCTTGTGATTTGATTTCCTCATTTAAGGTTGTGATTCTCTCTTCTTTTTTTTTTCTTTTTTTTTACATCTGTGTGGTAAGCAAGCTGAGGTGCTGTGTTGTTTTATTTTCAACTAAAGATGTTTGTAGTGACCAATAGCTACTTGCTTTAAGTAGCCTTTTGGACAACCAGCTTTGCTCTGAACCTTTTCTTTTTAATTTGCTCTGCATTTATTATCCAATCGTGGCCTAGAAAATGTAACAAGGCGCAAAAGGCCTGTTAATCTTTGGATATCTTCAAACTCCATTCACAAAAGCATTGTGAATGGGGCTCTAAATTCCAGGGTTTAAAGATGGTTTTCTACCAACTTACAGAGTAAATGGAAGGTAACTAGTTGGGTTGTACCAATTTTTTATTTTTTTATTTTTTACAATTAAAGCTTTTATTGAGGTTTTGAAATGAAGCTTCAGATGTCTATCTTTGTTTAATGTGGTATAAAAAAGTGAATTTTCATAATTTGTTTTTATTCAACCCAAGTAGCCAGAATACCGTATTTAAGCCACAAGCTAGCAAGCTAGCAGGTACTGCAGGCGTGTCTGCAGTGTTCGTTTTCAGTTCAGCCTCTGACTGAATTCAGCACTAAACAGACTCTGGTTCTTTCTGTCTTTTCTTTCCCTCTGCCCTCTCTGTGCATTAGTAAAATAAATTTCCAGTACGCAGTCAACAAAGAGAGACTAATAGAAAAACAGGTTGACACCACCAACAAGTTAAAGTGAGAATAAATCAGCTTTAATCCCAAAAATTTAAAAAGTAAGCTCCTCACTCCTCCTCCCTGAGGTTAAATGGCTCAGGATCAGAGCAGAATTCAGTCTGCCCCCAGCTCTCTTTTTTTTGGGAGCACCCCAGCTTTCAGCAGCTGTTGGCATCTGTCCCTGAGATTCACTGAAAAACTCTGCAAAGCCCCTTTTCATGCACATTTCAAGGTTGACTTATAATGCAGTCATTAGGAATGAAGCCTCAAACTCCTGGATACAGCCCTGTAAGTTAGCTAGCTACTGCTAATTGAGTAAGTTTGTCACAGTCATCATTTCAGTCAACATAATCAACCATCATGGGTTAGAAATTAAAAGCCTGCTTTTGTGTATCAAAGACCTCTTGTTTCAAAAGCGACAAATCTGCCTGTTATTGTAAACCTGCATAATGTGTGAGAGTAGAATTCTTGACATTCATAGCAACAGTAACTAAGGGAGGAGGGGCTTTGCAGAGGGTCAGCTGATGCCAACATCTGTTTCCAAAGCACCAAAACTTTTGTATGTGCTGCCTATTCCTTTTTTCCTAAATTACCTTTATTTTCAAACTACTTTCCTTCTGAAGGTGCTTAAATTTGATCATATTTTCTTAAAGTTCACCAGTTTTTTTTTTTTTTTTTAACCACAATTGCTGAAGTTTGCCCTTCATCTGCCCTCAAGATGAGAAATCTGAGTGCTAAGTTTTCAAAGTTTTAGTCTTGGCTCTGTGTTGTTTATCCCTCTCTGTGCCGTGAGGGAAACGGGGAAATTAGTGTTTTTATCTCTTGGTATGCCAAGTTCAGGAGGACACACAGTTAGTGTTGTGGCAGCCTGTGGGTGATGGGGTGAGTTTTCACACAGCACTCCAAAGGAGGTTTTTGTCTCTGTGTGCCAAAATTACCACCATGAAATCGGTGCCTGCTGAAGACTGCGCTGAGAGAAAAGCACGGGAGAAAGGAGTCCTTCTTAAAGGCAGAAAAGAGAGGAGAAAATACAGCAGGGTTTTCAGTCATGTTTACAGCCCCTTCAAATGTCTCCTGACTGGTGGGAAAACCTAGTAACTGTGATTTGAATGACAGTTTGTCTTGTTTCTTTATTTCATCTCACCATATTCTTCACCTGTGCACTAAAAAATCTGGAGACTTGCAAGTCAACTAAGGTCAGTCATATTTAGATATTTCTGCTCCACATCAGCTGATTCAAAACCCAGACCAAGAGATTTGTTCCACTCTGGGAGCTGAAGTCACCTGCCCTTGGATATTGCTGTTTGAAAAGCTTCTACCAATGCGACCGCAAGGCCTTCAGCTGGGGACCACAAGACCTTCAACTGGGCTTTCGCAGCTTCCCAAAATAGTCCCACATTATACGCCCCAAGGCCTGGCTGGCATCACAGTAGCCTCAAGGAAACTACATTAACTGAAAGGTTTATGTCACAGTGGCTTTCATGTGACCCCAGACTGTGTGTTGTATTCCACCACAGATTAGAGACAAAACAAAAGTTTTTCACTGGGTTTTTGCTCTGCTTACAGCAGCTCAGCTTAGTTTTAAAAGTTTTTAATGTCTTCCTCAAGGAAATATTTTTTTAATGCATTTACTGCCATGTGTGCATTATTGGTAATGTTTGCATTTTGCATCCAATATGCCAGTCTTGTATTGACCAGGGGAAAGGCTTTTTAGTGCAGGATGCATACATAATTTGGCTCCAGGAAACTGCATTTAATGCTTTCTGGCAACTATGTGCTCCAGGATGACGACATAATGGACATTTTTAGATGTGTTTATGCACAAGTTGATTCCTCTCTAGATGATCCTCGTAAGTCCTCTTATTGTTATTTTTGCCGTCACAGATGTAAGTAGTAAAACTCCACTTATTTTCTCCTTTTTAATTAAAAGAAAAAGCGCATGGTGATTATGTTTTCATGTCAGACTGCAGGGTTACACATTCAGTGGATGGGGAACACCACATAGCAATCCTTGTTCCTCTAGTTAGCTTACTTCACTCTTCTGTATGTTTTATAGGGGAAGTTTTCAGGTCTTCCAGAGCCATGTGACTCAGGGAAAGGGCGTGTTGTTTTTAAAAAGCTTGCCATCGGCAGACTAAATATACCCTTTACTGGACCTGACCCCTCATTTGCCTTTGCTGTGGCCACTTTAGGTCGACATGCTAGCTCAGCAGGGGCCCTACAAGTAGTAATTATGTAGGAGGGTTTTCATTTAATGTCCCCTCTATAGTGTTGCCTTGACACAAGCTCTTTTCCTCAATTTAGACATTTGGTTTGTCATTGATGGTTTACCTACTTCATTTTCTGTACCAGTTTTTAGCCTGTTAGGCATCAGAAATTAGCATCGTGTGCTCTCTGTCATCACGCAGCTGTAAACGTAGATGCACATGCAGCAGATCATGCTGTTAATCCAGGGTTTGGCTTTTTAAAAGTTGAACTTTTCCTCCCATCTGTTATCCGCTGAGCTCACCGTGGATAATGTACGATGACTGCTGCATCATCTGTTGCAGTTTTCGGATGATTTTCTCCATATGACCCAATAGTCAGCTGTGCAGTGGAGGACTCACAGCTGTTCACTGGCTTTTAGATGACTTTATGTTTACATGACATGGTGGCTTTGCACTTCACAAGTGAGGGCTGATGTCTATCTTCACTGAGTTCCACATGGTTTGGACACGGACCAGAGCTGCAGGTTGAACCATTGTGTGTTGATTTATCCCTTTAATTTGAGGAATTGAATGACTTTTCTTGAAACTAAGGGGAACTCCAACAGTTTTACACACACAAAGTTACTAGTCTTTGAGAGTTGTTGAATAAGGCCTTTTGATCACTATAAGAGGAGCAGCATGAAGTCTGAAAAATTGCTGTTAAGGTCCACTGTGTGGGATTAAGGGGGATATTTATCCATAATACAGCATAAATGGGAAAAAAATCATCAAAAGTATGTTTTCATCAGTGTATAATCATCAAAAAAAGGGCATTCTTTTTAATTACCTTTGATTAAGGCCTACAGAGGAGTCCACCATGCTTCCCTGCCATGTTTCTATATTAGCTTGTAATGGACAAAAACTTACTTTAGAGAGAGCATTTCACCTATTTCCCATGTTTCTGCAGCTGCCAAGGGTTCTCCTGAAGGCAAAAGTAAGCTGATTAGTATTCAGTCATGTGCAATCTGCCTTTTCACATGGCACTAAATCATACACGCTGGGCCTTTAGGTCATGTAAATTTTGTCAACTTTAGTTTGAGCTACAAGCTTGAAATGGGGAAAACAGTGGTTGTGAAGTGAGGAAGAAGTGAGGTTGCCAGACTTGTGTAGCCTGCTTCTCACCTCTGTTTTAGCCTAGTGGTTCAAGGCTGCATTAGCTGCTACTAGCATTACACACCCAAATCTTTGGCTTAACTGCTGGCACTTGAATAGCTAAAGTAGACGCCAACTTTAGACGAGGAAGCATATTGTGTGCAATCAAAAAGACAATCTGGCTCTGCAACATTTTTTTGCCATCCATTGTGAGTCTGACAGTGTTACAGGAGCGCAATACTAAATCCTTGTAATCAGAGTACTCTTTTTAAGATGTTGCCCATGAGACTGAAGCCTTGATCATCAGATGGAAATGTAATAGTCAGCTGCATTCTTCATTCATAGCATAGCCCATACTGAGAGACAGTAAAGCCTTGGTTGTCTTCACTTGAAATGTCAAAAACAGTTCATCAGCCTGTGGGGAAACGCAACCCAAAACTCTGATGCAGCTGGCAGCATTTAAGATAGACTCTTGGTCCCTGTCTGGTCGTATAAGAGGGATTTGATGCCCACAGTTGGCATTATCGTCTACACGTACGAGCGCGCTCGAGTCTCTGCCACATCTATGGCCAAACTCCATTAATCTGCAAAATGACATTGAAGCAGACATCTGTCCCCATCAGTGTGTCATCCTCTGTGGTCCCAGTATTTTGTTTCAAGTGGAGGCTCTCCAGCTCACTCACTTTCTCATACAGGCAGGGCTCCAAATAACCCACAATACCCCTGGCGAATGTAAGAGCAGGCCACAGTGCTGCTGGAGAAATAAGTGCCAACAGAAGAAGTACGAGGAGTTCTAGTCACTTACGTTCTATTTTTTGCTTTGGCAAAATAAATCTACAGATGTATAATCTAAAGACAGTTTGTTCGTACTATTGCTAACAACCCAGAATATCAAGTCATAGTTCTAAATTTAACACGGATGCAGATCTGCACTGCATTTATTTATGTTGTGGTGACACTTCTGTTTAAAATAATATTAGAACTACAATAATGTGCAGATTATTACTTGGTAAATTCATTCTATAGAACATACTCATGACCATTAGAGTCTTACCATTTATGATGTCAAATTATATGACAGATTTGTTAGAAAAAAGTTCAGCAAAGCACCCTAATTAGCATAAACTGACGGTGCTGTGTTATCACCAACCCCCACAGCTGGGTGGGAACTGTACAGATGGTCCGGTGGATTAAGTCAGCAGTCATACAACTAAGAAAATGTGGTGTGTGCACTCAGTTTTTAGTTGATTATATGCACTTAATAAAACTAATGCAGTCCAATCCCATCTGTTCACCTGCAGAAAGGTTATAAATGTTGAGCTTTTGTTGATACTTTTAAGAAAGGTGTTAATTTAACACCTCTGAAATTTGATCATTTTGTTGTGTGTAAGATTTTGTTGCTGTTATTAAAGGAGGCATTTCTGTTATTGAGTCAGCCCTTTAAATGGCGTGAAGAAAATTATAGAAGCACCAGCTTTGAGTGTAATGCATAGTTCAATACAGGCATCACTGCAGCCTCCAAAATGATCATAAAGTTGAACCAGCACCTTTTAAAAACTCAAACATTATAACCCTCATGAAAGTTGTGTAGAGAGGATTTTATTGCAATAGTTTAAGCTAAGTGTACCTAATAAACTAGAAACTTGAGTGTGGTTTTGCCATTGTTTGTCTCAGCTATAAACAAATTAAAAAGTTCTGGTACATGCAGTAGATTAAAAAAAGTTTGACATGTAAGAGGAGGACAGAGGAGAGCAAGTTGTGACCTGCAGTGGTTCCTGTCAAAGAAACAGCTGCAGCAACACAAAAGGACGTTTCCTCTTCCTGAGCGCTAAATTGACAATAGAATATAGACTTTTTACAAGGAGGTAAAACAGCAGCTCGACAACAGCAGAACATTAATATTTTTTTTATTAAGATGAAGAAAGTTGGCGTGCAGAGCAGCATGGAAATGTCATGCTGAACTGCCAAAACAGACATTCTTTCCACAAATTGAACACATTTCCCATTGCACTGTTTGTTTGTGCGTGGTCAGGCCCGTTGGTATTATAGCAACAGACGTCTCGGGGAAAAAAAATGAGAGGCAGCCTCTTGGCGTGCTGCAGCAAAAGGAAGAAGAGCATCTCTGTGCATTGATGCTGATGATGAGTGAATACATGGAAAAGGGGGCCAGGGGTTGGAGTCGTTGGCAGGCACTGAATGTCCGACTCCCTCACATTGCCCTCCATCACACTCTGTGTATCCTCACATAACTCTCTGCTCACAGGATGTGGAGCTTCTTTTCTCTCTGCAGTAGAAATGAAATGGCCACCGTGTGGTCGTCCCATCATTTCATCAGGGAATTAGATCTTTGAGTCAGACGCAGTTGGCATAGTCAATCCACTTTATTATTTGCTAAGTAGCCCTTTTTTAAAATCCGTTAAGAGATGATTACCGCAGACAATCTCAAATTATTGTTAGGCCCTTTGAGTCAGTGCAATAGGGTGTCATCACAAGGGTCAACAGAAAAACAATGCTGAGTCGTCGGGCGAAAAAGTGGATCAAGGCTGAACCTTTGCCGCAGTATTGTGTCATCCAGTGAAATGCTGATTCGGCCAATCAAGTGAATGCAAGCTCACATTCCTAACGGATTACTTTGTAACATTTACAGTGTATTTGCTGTTTTCCCAGCAATCCTCGTGTGAAAAGAAAAAAAAAAGTGATGACTTTTCTGAGCTGAACTGTTAGTTGTGACTTGAGAAAAACGTAATTACTTATATTTACAGTAAACTACACCAGTGACAGACATTATTATGACATCATACAAGCCTTCATGGTTCACAGTACCTTCATCTAATACCAGAGCTTTAAAGAAAACTGTGTCAGCTTAAGTTTGTTGTAGATACCTGAAAACATTTGACAGATTACATAAAACAGTTTCAGTACCTTTACTGACATTACAAAACAGACTGGGTATTAGCATTATACATAACCATCCCCATTAAATATAATTTTTTGTCAGTGACAGTTTAAACTGTATGAATCTGCTATCAAAAAGTGGAATATAAGAGCACTTTCAAATAACTGACCTAGTGAGATAGATGGATTTTAAATTTGGGAATAAGAAATCGCTGGTATCAGATTTGCACTCAGATACCTCAATACATCTCTTTCATGGTTTTCTAAAATGTGAAAAAGGTAAAGGCAAATGGCTCAAAAGTCACAATCAGGTGGAAATGTTTGAAAAAACTCATCAAACAAACAGAAAGAGCAACTCGTCAAGTATTCATCCAGCACAAAGCAAAATGTTGAGAGAGTTTCAAAGAGCTCAGGATAAGTGAAAGCTATCAGGTGCTTCAAGCTGCTCAGAACTGAAAGTTTGTGTCTTGGTGCATATAGACCAGATTAGTCTTGACCACAGCTTAACTTGCATCTTGCACTTTAGCCTGACATTTCGGGTGGCCTATTAATTTGACTGAGTACTTTATCTGCTTGAACCAGAAGGAAGTAGGGTTTTTTTCTTTGGGTTTTCCTGTCATACAGACCCATTTTATACACCTGTTGGCCTTTAAACAAAGGCCGTTGCTCAGTTAGTCCTTCACATGAGCACTGCTCTGCCTAAGAGGGGCAAACAAACTTCTTCTTTTGCAGTGATACTGGCAAATTGCAAAAGAGTGTAGTTGTAGTTGTAGTAGTTGCCCTGGTAAACCAGCAGTCATTGTGGTCGTGCAGTGTGTGCCAAAGGGAAAACAGTCATCAAGGCATTTATAGCTGCAGACAAATCTAGTTGTCTCGTTTTTATTATAATGACCAACTCCAGTCTAAAAATTAAACGGATGGCACTTCCTAAGTGATTTGTTTGTGTTACACAAAGACTTAAAAGCTTCCCGATTAAGTACCTTTTTTACTTCTCTCTTTTCACGCTCACTAACACAAACTCAAAGTGCTGGTGCACAGATAGGCAGAGCTCCAGTCTCCCCCTCCTCTTCTTTGTCCCCTGTCCTCAGTAGGCAGCCTGCCCAGTCTGTGCCCAGTTACCAGCACAGTGCTGGGAACCCCTAAGGCCCCAAGCAGGTGTCAACCTCCCTGCCCAGCCAAAGGAGCTGAGAGGCGAACACAAAGGGCTCAAAGAGACCTGCCAGCATGGTAACCGTCTTAAATATCCCAGGCCAGTGTGGCCACTCCTCTAAATCTCTCAGCAGCATAGGGTAGCTGCCAGCGTGCTCTTTTCTGCTACTGTAACACTAACTCGGAGAGGTTGGAGGCTTTTTTTAATGCCTGAATGGGGTTCAGAGGGGTAAGATTGATAGAGGGCGTCAGTAGAAGAGCAGGGGATAGAGGGATGAGTCTTGTTTGAGGCTTTTATTTATGCTCTGGGCCGATGGAGGATTTTTCCAAAGGCTAAGAAAAGCGAGATCAGTTTTGTCCAGCTGGGATTTTCATCATGGATTCAGCATTGTTATCTCATGCGTTCACACTGTGCCACGTCAGTCCCGTCTTTCTCTCTCTTTCTCTCTCTCTCTGTATGACAGTAACAGTCTCTCTTGCTGTCATCAGCCAGTTTACGGAGCATCTTTTACAGGATGCTTCCAGATCCAGACCCCATGGGCTTGTGTGATCTTTGAAAACACTGGCTTGGCTCAGGGCTAAGCTGTCCTGGCATTTAAATTGGCAAGACTGTAAAAGAAGTGGATGAGAGGGAGAAGTGATGCCTTCGCTCTCTGTCCTCTCCCCTCTCCCCTCTCTCTCTCTTTCTCTCTGTTCATTGTTGAACAACTCTGCACTGATGATGTGGATGTGATGGGGGGGCGGAGTGGAGTGGAGGCTACCCTCATCTTCAGTAAACAATAGGTCCTTGTGTATTTGACCCCCTCTTTAGCAGAGTGGAGTCCATGGCTAGGACTGAAGCCGGGATGGAATTCCATCTTTGCCAGACCCTCAAAGGACCCCCCCCACCCAACACACACACACACACACTCCCAACAATCCCTGTACAAGAGAGGGTCATACCTCTGGGGCTATTTGTTCTTATTTACAACCACATCAATAATCAATTATCATTCTCTCCCTTTTTATCTCTGGTTGTGGTCGTCCTTATTGATTGTTTGTTCATGCTTTACCACATGATATATCTCCCCCTCGGCTGGATGACTGATTACTAACCTATATTTGAGTGGAATGAGCCACAATGGTGCTACTGGTTCATTAAAACATGGTCAACAATGATTTATTTGTGCTGAACTTGCCAGCTTTTTTGTGATCTTTGTCGTTAAATCCAAAATGAGGACAAATGACCTCCTAAAGTTGAACCAAACAAGTTTTCCTTGTGATTTAGTATCTCACAAATAATATATGTTCTTTAAATCTTTCTTTGATTGTAATTTAAATTGACTGAAACTCTTCGTAAAAGCTTATGTGTTATGTAAAGCCGTCTTACTGGGACATTGTGAGACTGCTTTAGGGTTCCTGTGAGAGAAAACTTTAGTTATCTTAATCCTCGCCTTAAGAGACACCCGATAACCTTTTATCACCGTCTTCGCGTGACCGGCCGAGTCATTCAGCAGAGGTGTGCTGCGGGTACTTCAGCTGCTTTTGAGTGTGTTGTGGAGAACCAGAATAACCTGCTTTGTGCCAGATGGCCTTACTTCCTCAGAGAAGAGAACTGCATGCAGTCAGCCGACCAGCCTGACCCACCTACCCTCTCTGTGCTACAACAATATTGACCTTCTGTTAACACACAGGAGCTCCATTAGCAATACACTCATCTCCAGTATTGTAAAACCTAACTTCATGTGTGCTAAACAAGAAAAAAAGCCTGGATACAATGCAGAAGCTGTGCTGTCACATCCCACTCGGCTCCTTTCACATGATTGGATCAAGAGAAAGGAAGCACTTTCATCGTACAATTGAATTATGTCGGTTAATCACTTTCTCAGTTAATACCAAGTCATTTTTCATAATATTTACCTAGTAGAAGAAGGTAATCAGTCTGCCGTCCGTGTCAGAATGAATTTAATTGACCATCCTGAAAACTGACCCCAGGATTATTTTTCACGTGCCCTGCATTGCAGTAAATTTGGCAAACATTGCATGTATTACAAGCAGGATTGAGAACAGATTTAGAGATTTATTTTAATATTTTACTTAAGCCTTAAAGCATGAGCTTTTTTCCCAACAGCTTTTCTGCTGACCCCGAACAGGCGACTTTGGTGCAACCTGAAAATAATATCATTTTAGGCCAAATTGAGTCCCGGCAAAGTGAATGAAAGCACAGAAATAGTCTCATAGCAACGTAATCTTCTATATTTCAGACATATTGCGTCCAAAATGAAATACACAGCATTACCACAATAAAATAAATGCAATGGTGAAAAAAAATTAATGATTTATTAGTTTTCACCACTTTTTGTAATCTGTAGTGACTTGCACTGAAAACCAGAGTGCCCAAAAAAAGGAAGCGCACATTAAACATGACAACCTGAGTTTTCCTCCTGAAGTTGGTCTGGATAAGTTCAACACAAACACAGACGGCACAGAGCAGCTTAATGGAGTCCTTATCAGGCAGGAGAGAGCCGTTAAAAGGCAGAGAGATTACGATGCTCCACAAATTGGCAAAGGGAAAACAACACCCGCGTCTGATAAGCGCTGATGGCTACCAGAAATGCTCTTATCAGCATCATCATCTTTGGCGTCATCATCATCATGTGAGGCAAACAGATGTACCTGTAACTGTGTCTCAACAATAAAGTGGGGAATAATAAGTTTTCAATGAAAGGGAGATTTTCTTAAGCCTGTGGTGTTAAGTTGCATAACAGGCATTACACAAATAAACTAAAGTGTCATGCAGTGGTCATAGGACAGACTGCTTTAACGTCACTGTTAGTGTTTAAACCTGCGTTGTGTTGTGTTGTGTCGTTTTTGTCCATGTTAAAAACAAGAATATGTGTTTATCTGTTGGTTCAGGCCCTCATCATGTGCTTCACCTCTCCCTCTGTGAGTCCTCATTCAATTTGAACTCCACATCTACATTTTTTTCTCTGCTTTGTTGTTAAACCCCACAATTTTAAATGGTTTCAGGTTTAAAAACTGGCCGGTTATTTGTAAGACAGCCTTTAGATGTCTGTCATTATGACAATATGTAAATAACTAAAGACGAAGTGGAGACAGCAAGAGTTTACTTCCTTTGTTTTGCATCATTTAAACAATATGTATGATTCATGAACATAAAGGGGAAAAACATGAGTGGCATTAGTTGCTCATCTATAGGTCACTCATGCTGTAGTCTCCCACAGCCAGTCCTGTCTCCACAATGCTGTGTCTGTGCTGGAGAAACGTCTGACTGCACCCATTTTCACTCTGCTATGGAGAAAAAAAGAGCTTAGTCCAGGTTAGTTTTAAGGTATCTTGCACTTTTCAGCGTACAAGTTGTGAGCTCGGAAGTTGTTGTTTTATGTTGTGACAGAGATTTTTCAAACGGTAACACACAGATGGTGGAAGGGGAGGAGAATGCGGACTGAAATGGTCTTTTAAAGGGCAGGCTTATACCTACAGTCTACATCTGATGAGCCTGACTGCTGTTAAAGAGCCCAACTGACCACTGCATACACCATTTGCTTGACAATCTGGTTCAAATAAAGCTTAAACCTTCCCATGTAAAATAATATCTGTATTTCACATGTGAAAATATGAATTTAACATACTTTAATGTAGGAGAGGTGTATTTCGTGTCATATCTGTTGAAATTATCTTCTTTCATTGATTTATGCTCAAATGCATGTGACGTACTAACCTCACCTCCTAAACGATACAAAAGAGGATGAGTCAGCCTGCCAGCTTTCAGTATGAGGGAAGTGGATTTGATGCCTGTCCCCTATTAGCGTCTGCGCTGCACGATAAGATCAGCCTGTGAGGAACTCGTTCATTTCTAAATCCTTTTAAAATATTCGGTGCATCAGGTTTCAGTGCATTGCTTTGCTTTTTGTCTTGCAGAGGAAACTTCACAGTTCCGAAGTTGTCAGAGTCCAACATGGGATTTGGCGTGCTGGGAGTGTTTCTGGGGCTGCTCCTAGAGGTCTCCACCCATGGACCACATGCTGTGCCTCGAACCACCTGGAGACACCAAGGTAAGGCTGAGCAGATGTTACAGAAGTGTGATATTTCTGAGTGATACATCAATTGACAGAAAAAAAAAAGTTTTAAACAGTTTTGATAGATAATTATTCTTCAGGTAAACTAAGCTCCTATCAGATCAAATTGCCACACATTTTCTTATAATTTAACAAGGAAGAGTTAGCCCAGACTGCCAGTATTCAAAATACAGTAAGGTATAAACTTTTGCTCTGGTAACTTTAAACTGTTGTTTTTTATTTTTTTGTTTCTTAAAATGAATTCATAAATATAAGAAATAAATAAATATTTTATGTTGTGAAACAGAATCCACTTTTATCAGCCAAAACTGCTGCACATTTTTGATGTTTTTGATGTACTTACAGTTTTAAGAATAGCAGCTAAAAGCAAATATAACAAGGATGAGCAGAGATTGGAAAATAATTGACAAGAATATACATAGAAGTAGGAGAAACAAAAGATAGATAAGGTTTTTGTTTCGTACATCACTTTGCTTCTTTGTCCTTTTTTCCAGTAACTTCCCTCCCCAGAAATCTAGATTGTTTCTGGTAAATTCTCTTTTGAAACTGCTCTGCTGATTTGAATTGAAACTTTTCTTGAGTCATGAACAGCAAGTCTAAAGGCCTTCAATTTGGGAAGTCACGCTTGTCAGTCTGAGTTTCTATCAGTGAGCTGACTCAATCATCAGTTCACAAGTCGCTCCATTAGGATTACACAGACAACTGAGCCTTTCTGCTGTATGGATTAATTTCTTATAAAATATCAAAACTGCCTTTTAAACTCAAGGCTCACAAGATAGACGGCACCTGTTTTCTTTCACATTTCTCAAGGGACTGCCCTCGGTCTCACCACAGGGCTCTCAAGCTGGATGTACTGTTTGCATACTGCTGTTTACAGAAATAGCTCCGGTAACCAAGTCGCTCTGTGGGAACCAGTACAGCTCACCCTTTACCAAAGTCAAGTTTCTCTGCTCACTGTGGCACAGTCACTGTTTCAGTCAGTCAGTGAGCCTGTTTGCTTCCATCATTGTGGTGTTTATGTGCAGGCACATGCAACCCGAACCCGTTTGCACCTGGCACATTCAAAGCCAGCCGGACACAAACTCTCTGCTCGGTTTGCCACCAATCACAACACAGAGAACAGTGAGAGATACACTCAACACAATACTGAAGTGTCTCACTTAGAAGGTAGAAATGTTTCTCAATCATCTGCTCAGCTTCTGCAGTAATCAAGGTTGTGTTTTGGCAACTTTATCACCAGAATACAACTGTCACCTTTATTGACATTGTTGTTGTTTACCTGTTTACTCCTGATAAACTCAAGGTGCAACTTAAAACCTTCATTAATGTTTTAGCAGCTTTTATGGACTTTGAAACAAGCTGCAAAAAACATTACTAACTTATTATCAGCTTATAAAGTTGTTATGATAAACTTGTTAGCAAAATGGGGCCCTCCGCTGCTTCTGATTGGTTGTTTTTCTTAGTTATGTTTTAGGAGCAAGACTGGTTAGGGTCAGAGTCTGAATATCAGCTTAAGCCAATCAGAGGTAGAGTGGGCCGAGTCACTCCAAGAAAAGCAGTGGGATCCATGATAACATACAACTGGGCTAATCAGAGCCTTTTCCACTGAGAACAGCTGCCTGCTGTGACTTGAAATGACATTGATGAAAGCAGTGAGGGTGGGAAAAAAAAAACAGCAAAACAGTCTCAGGCTGTCAAACTCTAACAATAAGCTTAAAGATGCAGAAACACTCTGTAGAAATGAGAGGAACTGAAGATTTGGGTGATAAATATCTGAGAGTTCCTCACTACAAGCAACCAGTTTCACATCACACAGCCATGACCCATTGTTAAATAAAAAAAAAACACAACAGCAGATTACACTAGATAAATTTTAAATGCATGGTTTTGTCCCCAGATTTAGATTTGATGGAGTTTTCGGAGCCTGATATCTTCAACTACTCAACATTGTTGCTGAATGAGAAGAAAGATGCGCTGTATGTGGGAGCCAGGGAGGCCATCTTTGAGCTTAGCAAGAAGAATGTAACAGTCAGAAACAACAAGGTAACAAAACACCAAATTTAATGAAAATTTATGTCAGTGGTGAAGAGAAAAAGTCTCTCAAAATACTTGAGTTTTAATAACTATTTTCTTAAATTGTACTACTTCAAGGTACTGTGGAAAGTTTCAGAAAACCCCATGATGATGTGTACGCTTAAAGGCAAATCAAAAGAGGTTAGTTCAACTACTTATACTAATGTTATTGTCTCTGTTTTGACTCACTGTCTCTAGTTTTATAAGTAAACTGTTTACTGTAAAACTTAGATTAATTTATTGAATGTTGCTTTCCAGAGGGATTGTCTAAACTATATTCGAGTGCTTCAAGTCGTAGATGATGAGCGGCTGTATGTCTGCGGCACTCATGCCTTTCAACCTCAGTGTGACTATTTGGTAGGTTAATGCCCAATCTCTTTAAATCTAGTCCAAACACACACTGCTCCAAATAAACATGCTCAGGCTTGCCTATCATCGCAGAAAGCTTTTTAAGTGATATTTGATCATGTGCTCCTCTTCAGAACCTCGCAGACTTCTCATTGGACGGTCGATCTGAGGATGGCAGGGGAAAGTGTTCCTTTGACCCCTCTCAAAGCTTTACCACGGTCATGGTCGGTGAGTTGAGGCCAGTTTGATGTCATTTCACAAAGAGCTCTTTTGGTCGTCAGCCCTGCAGTAAAATGCATAATAATCCCTGATAATCGCTGTTTTTTGGAGGCAAACACTGGACAATAAATTGCTTCTTTTTAATGTTTTATTCCCTGTTTTCCTGTCAGATGGAGAGCTGTACTCAGGGACAGCTTATAACTTCTTAGGCAGTGAACCGATTATTTCCAGATACTCTCCGTCGCAGTCCCTGCTGAGGACAGAGTACTCCACATCATGGCTCAATGGTGAGTTAGGCCGACATGTGATCTAGCATCAGTTTAAAGACCGTTGGGTTGACAGGAGATTTGTTTTCGATACAATGAGGCTTACACAATACCAGATCAGTTGTCCTAGTCTTACTGTAACCCCCTCTGCTTTCTTTGCAGAGCCAAGTTTCGTTTTCGCTGATGTGATCAGGGAAGGGACAAACCGAGTAGATGGCGAAGACGATAAAATCTACTACTTCTTCACTGAGGTATCAGTGGAGTATGAATTCTTTGGCAAGCTGCTCATCCCCAGGGTGGCACGCGTCTGTAAGGTCAGTATACGTCATATACCATCTGCACATACCAGCAGCGTGCCTCTTTGGCCCTTATGTTCCTGCACCCGTCTGTGTGCGCATGTCTTTCTTTCCGTCTAGATCCCTCTCTTTCCATTCCTTCCTCTGCTCTTTTTTTTTGATCTAACATGAGATTAGATCACAGTGCAAATCAGTTGCAGCTGTGTTATTCATTGTGTCGAGGGCTGGGCCCACACAGGCATGGACTTACAAGTACCAAAAATCCCGCTGCATCAAACATCAAAACATCAAACAAAAGGATTTCGTCAGTCCCACTTGAATCACATAACAAACAAAGCATTTGGTTTTCAAAACTAGAGTAAATAAACATGACTGTGTACAAAGAGCCCTCTGACCTTTTTTGAAATCATGTTTCACATAAGGTTTTTGTTGAAATTTAATGGGAAAAAAAGTAAAATAATGAGGTTTTTTATCAAACATCAAGGTAAAGCAAAAAGAAAAGAGCAAAGAAAAAAGCTTGGCGCTTTAACACCTAGTCGTAAACTTATTTTTAGTTCTATTATCATTTTGGACAATATTACAAATAACATTGCAGGTACATTTTTTCAGTCTAGAGGAGTCTTTGTCTTCATTTACAGTCCCAGTATGTATCCTGAGAGACAAAACTCATATATCACCAAAAGCTTGTTGGTTTGAGCAAATGGTAATAAATTATGGCAGCACGAATGAGTGCTTCAACCAGACAACCTCACTGCCCACATTCCCGGTGGAAATTGCCCTCTTGGGCATCCACGTTCCCCTGCCATTTTCTCTCCCTCTTTTTTCTTTTTCCTCTCTCCTCTGCTTCTCCCCACACCACCTAACATCCTGATAAACCTCTCTCTCTCTCTCTCTCACAGGGCGACCTTGGGGGGCAGCGCACACTGCAAAAAAAGTGGACGTCCTTCCTGAAAGCTAAGCTAGTCTGCTCCATGCCTGAGCTGAACTTTGTCTTCAATGTAGTGCATGATGTCTTCATCCTGAAGGGGACAGACTGGAGGGACACAGTCATCTACGGGGTCTTCACCTCACAGTGGTAAGGGATTTAAAGATCTTGAGGCGGGGTCAGGAAAGGGAAAAAAAGTGGGACATTGTGATTTAATGGAGGTGGTAAATTCCCTTTTCTTCCCTCCCTCACTTCTCTCCCTCATCATCTTCGTCCTCCAGGGGTAATGTAGGTTTGTCTGCAGTGTGTGCTTACAACATGACAGCTGTGGAAGAGGTGTTCACCAAGGGCAAGTACATGCAAAAGGCCACAGTGGAGCAATCACACACCAAATGGGTCCGGTACAACGGCATCACTCCTTCTCCACGTCCTGGAGCAGTAAGTACATTCAAGACTGAGCTCATTTTGGTGTCAAGGCATGTGCGACATTTGTGAAGTTAAGCACCTTAAAATCATTTATGAAGAATTTAAGGCATAGACAGAAAAACGTCTTACATATACAACATTTCATGCTCTTTTCCTCCACCAGTGTATTAACAACCTGATGCGACAGCAGAACATCAGCAGCTCTCTCCACCTGCCAGACAAGACCCTGCAGTTTGTCAAGGACCACCCCCTGCTGGAGGACCCCGTCCTGCCCATTGGCAACAGGCCCCGCCTCATCACCAAAGACGTCAACTACACTCAAATCGTTGTGGAGAGGGTCCGCGCACTTGATGGGAACATTTATGACGTCATCTTCACTGGAACAGGCAAGAGCATGTCTGCTGCTTTAAACAAGATGTCCTCATCAAGTTTATTAGCTCCTGATGTTAATCATTGGGTTTTAAGTATGTATGTGTTTATTTGCCTAATTGTTATTTTTATTTTGTCTAGAAATGATCAAGTTTCCTGTGTCACAAATATTTAATGATTTTGGTCTTTTTAACAAATTATTAAAGTATCAAAACATTTATGTGAATAGTTTCAAACAGTTCTGTATCAGAAGTGAGTACTAACATGTACATCACAAATGCACTCAAAGGAAATGTTGGCTGAATGACTGACATGTTCTCGTTCTCGTCTCAAGATAAGGGAGTCCTGCACAAGTCTGTGGTGTTTGAAGGAGAAGTGCATATTGTGGAGGAAATCCAGCTCCTGAAGAAGTCTGAGTCCATCAAGAACCTTCTTTTGTCCACTGAGGTCAGTGACTTCAATGTTAGCAACTGTGCAAAGACATAGCAGCGACACAAGAATCAGATAATGACAAATATACATAAAACCTACATAGGCTGGATGTTTATGAGTTGTTATAATGTGGCCAGTTTACACAGCTATGAGTACTATTTAAATTTGCAAGTGTTTGTGTGTTTGCATATTTTCTATGTTGTTCTAATGTGTTTGCTCTGCTGTGAAAAAGCTCACAACAGGAAGTTGCTGAGAGGATGGCACAACCATCAAACAGAAAAACCACCAGCTCTCAAAAAAACAAATCAGGCTGCATGTTATTCTTTAACGAAGCGTGTGTTTGTAGTTGTCTGGAGTCACGCAGTGAAATTTGCAGGCAGATGTATCGCTGATTTTGTTTTCAAAGTGGTATTTAGACGTGTGTGTGATTAAAGCTTCATCTTTGTTACTTTTGTACCTGCTAAAATATCCAGAGTGATCAAGACGATGTATTTTTCATGTGAAAGTGTGTGCACTTCTTTCTGTAGTTTTTGCGCATGAACAAAGCTTGTTCTTCCGCAGACACGATCCCTGTATGCCGGCTCAGACTCGGGTGTAGTCCAGTCACCCACAGCCTTCTGCGGCAGGTATCTGTCCTGCGATGACTGCGTCCTGACTCGAGACCCATACTGCGCCTGGGACCCTCGCTCTGCTGCTTGCGTTAATATCTATGATGCCCCCAGCCAGCGGCATAGGTGACTCACCGTTAAACCTAGACTGACAGCATTCACTCTCTATTACTCTTATCTTTCTTTTTACATACCTGGACTGCACTCATGCATTATTATACAGGTTAACGAAAGCAAAACCATCATCAACAGACATTTCTACTGATGCTCTTTCCAGTCTGACCTGCTTTTCTTTCTCACGGTATATATTTCATCCTATCAGAGTGTGTGCTTATTTCAGACTGTCGTGACAATAATGCTCCTTTGTTTTTGTTTTTTTTTTTTTCAGGAGGCTTATCCAGAGTCTGAATGGTGACGCAGACAAGTGTCCTTCAGGTAGGAGTTCATTATCGTCATACATGATAAAAAGCCTTATGGCATGAACAGTGAGAGTAAAAAGTGTTCATTCCCTTCCTGATAGGACTTAAAATAAGTTATTTTCTTTTCAACGGCTAATTTTCTTAACAATTTAATTAATTAACACCTTCAACTTGCTTATTTTATCCGATCAGCATTCAAAAGTGTGAATCAAGCTGGATGATACATCATTATGCTTGATTGTGATAAAAATCCTGAATACTGATTTTCATAATAAATTATAGAGATGCTGTTTTTATCAAGGCTATATTTTTCATATTTGTTACTATTTCCCAGTCTTAAATGTAACTTATCGTGTATGATTGTTCTAAGCCTCTCACTTGACCACACTTCATTTCATTTTCAAAAGTCATTATTTTCTCTCCATTGTGCCTCAGTGACAGGTCGGTCTCTGAAGGACTACCGGAGTGTGGCAGTGAAACCAGGGAGCTCCGCTGAGCTGCCGTGTGTGGTACACTCCAACCTGGCCCAGGTGATGTGGAAATCCAACGGCACGGTTCTCACTGAGGCCTCTCGCTTCCACCTCATAGGCGAAAATGGTCTCCTAATTTACAGCGTTGGCCCAGAAGATCAAGGTCACTATGAATGCTGGTCTGTGGAATGGGCCCCCGCCGCTGGGAAGAACTTCAGCCGCCTCCTGACTGCATATGCCCTGACTCTGGATCTTCCGCCCAGATCCCCATCCCAGACAGGCCATGCGACCACCATCACCCTCGACGGCCAGGAGACACCTATTACACACACAGCTGAAGGTAATGGTAAGACTGACAGAGCCCCAATGAGTTCGGCCCTCGCCCCTTCCAGCTTCACAACCACAGTCCAAATCACCTCTCCACCCCAAACTGACTCATCACTAACCCCGCCGCCCAGCAGCACAATCAACTTCCAGCCAAAGCTGCCTCTTTCCCCAAGCTCAAAAGCTTCCCGCCCAGACAACCGGGACCCAGCAGCAGAGTATTTGCAGCAGAACTACAGCACCGCCCTTCTCTTTCTCTTCCTCCTGTTTTTCCTCCTCTTCCTGGCCGCGCTGGCGTACAACTGCTACATGCAGTATCTTCCAGCTCCGTGCCTGCGGCTACGAGCTGTTCTGATGGGCAGCCACAAGAGCGCCAATCAGCCTGAATATCGGGCCTGTGAAGCAGGTCTAATGGAAGCATCTGCAAGTGACAAAATTAACATGACGGAGCAACCCACGCAGAACGGCAGCCAAGCCACTCAAAACCTCCGGGCACTCCGTGACACTGGGTACGAGACGGAGCCAGAGTGTGGCAATGGTCGGATCCCCTCTCACAGCTTTGGGGACGAAAGCCCCTCGCAGGAGAAACCCTTTGATGTGGACTGTGACTCTCAGCCCATCCAGTTCGCAGACGCAGATGACCCGTACTGCTAGCCAGAAGCTGCTGGTCTGCTTTTCTTCTTCTTAGCTTAGAGACTATTTATAGAGGGATACACTCTTGCTGCATCTTCCCACAACCTACAAGCCTAAGTGTTTTCCTCCTTATGAAAGTATATGTAGTGTCCAGCATCCCATAAAGTTCAATAATTATAAGGCTTAGGCCAGGCATCCCACTTGCCTGGTAGAGATTTAATTCCTGCTATCTGATGCATGACTTGTGGCGATAAGCAAAAACTATAGTCGCAGAAGCTGCACCCTCTCAGCTTAGTCCAGCAAGAAAAGCTATTTCTTAAATTCCAAATTGGAAACATTGTTTACCAAATTGGTAAGATACCGTGATGTTTTCCAAATTGGAGTCTTGTTTTTTTACAGCCTGAGTGAGAAATAATCTCCTGAAGCTTTTGCGTTCTCTCTCTTTTTTTTTTTTTTTCCTTTCGAAGCAATGTGCAGGCTATATGACTTTGGTAAATGCTTCAACATAACGGTAATTTCTCAGGGAAGATCTGCTTAGTACATCATTGCCTGGCTTTGTTGTACAGTGTTGCCATTTTGCAGCACCTGGCATCTGGGCCACAATCTCGCCCGGTGAGGTGGCAGTGTGAAGGTCAGAGAAAAGGAAACAAGTGGACAAGCAACGACAAGCTCATAAAGAAAATGCTGGAATAAACTAAACCACTGTCTTATGTGGAGTTGTCTCGAGTGACAGTGTTGAGTTCTCTGTTTTTAATGTATTTTGCTCCGTGTGAAGTCAACATTCCTACATGGATACAACTCTGATGGTCCTGTGTATTAACCTCCACTAGT
>JAPZDY010000011.1:14847310-14878426 GCA_029783645.1 Ctenochaetus hawaiiensis
TAAGATCGTACCATATTTTAAAAAGCATTTCATTTCCTCGATTTCAATCAATTCATATTCTGTTTTTTGGAAATAATAGGTCACTGGGTTCATCACAATTTAATGTTACTTCGTGTCGGATGGTCTTTAGCGGAGTTGGGGCGACTAACCTGGGTTACGTAGTACTTATTTTCGTTGTTTTTAAAGTTTTTCTCTTGAAAATCTGAACATACTTCTGAAAAAAAAAAAAACTTCTGAAAAACATATATCCCACCTTTATTTCCGCTCATACAAATTTACCAGGGAGATTTCTTCATTTAATTGTGGTGAGTTAAGTCATGATTGGCTCATTACTGCCCCCCTGAGATCGAAGGGCGTAAAACACCCACTGGTACTTAGCTCAGTGTGAGAGCTTCAGTTTCAGTGGTCGTTTATTTCCCCAAACAGCCACAAGAAAAACAACGAGACGATTTTTACTTCGAAATTTGACACAAGGTCAGATTTATGTTCTATTGGAAGCGTTTACAAAAGGTATTTTACTGTTTTACGTAAGAAAATGTATGAAAGATGAAGACCACCGATAAGCGTCACACTGAAAGGGCCAACGGCTGGCGTCCATGTTTACAGTAAGTTCACAATGTTAGCCAACATATTAATCACATGTACGCAAAGTGGTCATCACTGTCTGAATGGTTAATAAACCTGTCGAAATGGTTTATTTGGTTGCGAGACATATTTTCAAATAAAGTTGTTCCTTAGAAAACTTAGAACAAATAAACCAAATTTTTTATGTAGCGACATCTCAAGTTTAGCTAATTGCTTAAAATTACAACTAAGCGCTGATTGGATGATTTAGGTCATGTGACGAGAATCGTCGATTTCACACAAGTATAGCTAGTACTGATAACAATGTTCTTGTAACACCTTTTTTTTTTTTTACCAGCTTGTACTCATAAAGTAGCAAATGTCTCATCAGTCCTATGGCTCACATGTTGGATTTGTCAACAAATAATTTTTCAAACATACACCTAAATACTTTGGAATGGCTGCTATACCATGACCAGATTTGGGGGCTGCTGCCACAAAATGAATTTATGTCATAATTTATTCAGTGCCAGTAGATTGCACTTCCTCTCCATTATATAAAAATAGAGAATCAAATCGTAACCAATTAAATAATGCACTTTATAAAAAAACTTTTTATGTAGCAGTTTGTTTTTGCTGCACTTGCACTGTGTAAATAATACAGTTGCATAAACTTATGAAATGTACTGTGTTCACTAGGGAGATTAAATTAAAAAGTGACCGTTACAGATTTGGTGAATGCAATTTTCTGTCATCTATATTTGTCAGTTGGTGAACATAAATTGCTTGAATGAAGTATATCTTGTAAGGTTAGTGTATCAAAGGGCAACACAAGCATACACTCAACCTCTTGTGCTTCCGCTGCTTCTGTCGCTTTTTTAATGAACCATTCACAGAAAGCTCAAATGATGCCCCAGACATGATTATGAAAATGAGCTCTCAAGGCTGTGGATGTTATTGTCCACACAGGAAATTCTTACATCACTCTCCTCTCTTCAGCATTGTTACTTTTTGCTATTCACTTTATTGTGTTTCATTGAGCTTTTAAGAAACATTATATACATTTGTATAACCACAGACAATACTGCTATTATAAATATAGTCACAGACAGGCTCATATTAGGCCATGGATGTAGGGCAGGGAAATTATACTCTAGAAATTTTATTCACTGGGGTGGGTGGGTGGGGGATCGGGCTATTCACTGAGGGCATAATAGGCTTGTGTAACTTTTATTTATATTCTCATCCAACATAGATGTCTGTGTGGTCCATATGGTTTATATAAATTATATAGGTCAAGTATTTGTTGCCATCTTTTCGTAAGATGACATACCATATGACACTGGTAATTGTAGACTGTGGGCTAAACTTTTGCTGTAGTTTATAGAAGTTAAAAGTTGTATGTGAAAAAAAAAGATGATCAGATTAAAAAAGGAATGTAACGTCTTAAAAAATCAGCTAATTTAAAATGTATGTGGCAGAACTAATAAATAAGGTAATTTGCCCTAAACTATATTATATTGCTCAGAGTCTCCTGTCATCTGAGGCATCTGTACGTATTTATGGAGAGTGTTGGAAGTCTCAGACATTACAAACTTCAATCGTGAGTCAGATCTCTTTGGTCCTGTTGTTGAATAATGCATTATTTTTAAAATAACGATCAAAAAATGCTCACATTTTACCAGTTGTCTGTGTCTGCCCTTTCTGTAACATTGGTTATTTTGCTTCTAGCTAGTCTGAAAATAACTCTTGCTTTTTGAATGTTTTTGGTAACCTGGCAACAGTAGTCAAGTGGAGAAGTGTCTGCTGCTTTCCTTGCCAATGGATGCTCTTTTCCTCTGCCTCTTCTTTTTCATTCACTCTTAATGTATGTCTAAAAATTGAGGTAGAAAGCTGATATTAAATCATGTTTAATTGGAACCTGTATTCATACTCACTGAAGTGCATCAATCAAATGCTGTGAAGTTTGGGTGAAATCCTAATGATTTACAGGTATTTTTTGTGTGTTTTTAGTGAATGCAATTATGAAATAAGCTCAATAGATATCTACGTTTTTTTGTTTGTTTTTGTTTGTTTGGGGTTTTTTTGTAAGCACACTCTTACTTTGAGAGGAAAATTGACCCCCGGGATAATTTTTCCAAATTGTCACTTTGAATCGTCATCATGAGCAGTCATGTTAGACCCCTTTTTAAATGTCTGCCATCTTCTTTATTATTTATTAGATGCTCTGTGAACTGTCCATAGATGGACCCCTACAGGATGCTTCATGCTGTGGCCATCGCATCCTACTGCACCACCGACTCCCGCTGAGAGAATGACTGGGCCCATCAGCATCTTCATGGAAGCAGTCAGTAAGCAATAAATGTCCCAGGTGACCAGCCATAATTTATTTTAGCAGCAGCAGCAGATATTCCAGATACTCCCACCTTTTCTTTTCAGCCCAGCCCCCTTGTGTTTCTCCCCACAGTGGCAGAGAAAAAGTGGGTGGGCCTTCAGTGCTTCAGGATCTGAGTCTCACTTGACAACCGCTCTCACAGCATTAAAGTGGGTAAGTGTAGCCTCTGTCCCCTTGGACACAATATTTTAATAAGTGACTATGAACTCTCAATCAGCTGTATATCTCCACTATTTTTCACAGGTGTTAAGCAGACTTTCCTCTCTTCTTAATGTGACAATGGTGCAAAAACCTGAAAAGTGGCTGTGTTTTTTGTATTATTTATGTAAATAATGGTGTATGAAAACTAGTATAACAACGTCTACAGCCACAGAGACAGCTTTGCGGCTAAATGCTAGCATTAGCATGCTCACAAGGACAATGCTAACATGCATATTTATTAGCAGCTACATTTACATACATTTAGATCACATTATGTCAAGCTAAATATCGTGCAGTCCATTTGGGAATCAAACAGGAACTTTTCTATGATCAAGGCATGAGTCCCTCTCCCCGTCTCTGATTGGCTCAGACCTCACTTAAAGAACACAAACTCTGTGCTCTTTTGCTGTCTCAGACAAGTTAGCTCAAAATTGTTAACAGCATACAGTCCATTTGCTCGCACTATAGGTAGCAACCTTGTGTGGGTGAGTAAAAACAATAAAGGTAATTTTTTTTTGTGACAGTACAGCACTTGGTTATTGATAATGACAGGTTATGTCATGTCATATCACAAAGTATAGTCTTATTCATTTGGTTTATAAGGACAAACAAATAAAATCTTGAAGTAGATGACAAATATTCTTGTTTGACCAGTAGTCTTTACTAATCATTTTAACAGTGTATCAGCTAATGAATATTTTTTATTGTTTAAAAAAAGGACAAGAATAAATAATCATTGTTTTAAAAGGGGAACCACAAAGGAATTTATGATAAATCAACAAACAAAACAAAATATTACCTAGCAAAATTTATGTCGAATACAAAAATTAAATAGGATGCTAATTATACATTTTCAAAAGACAGACATGCTGTCTTTAATAATAATAATAATTGAAAAAACATGTCTGTCAACCCAGATTTATTTGTAGCTCTAGTGCATTTGTACTATCTGGAACCATTAATGTAAACAGTAAATTGCTAATTAAATGTGTAGGTGGTAACAGTTCACATGAATGTGGTTGGAGGGGACGGTAATGGTGACAATCAGGATCATAGGGGTGGTGTTTTTACTTCAAAATTCTAGCTTTGGATATTTTTTCTTGTTTCTTATTTTGTTGAGGGAAAATGATCTTGATAAATTATGCAAATGTGTCATATCTGATGATGCACTCATGATTTTTTTTAAGGACAGTCAAGAGAAAACAAAATGTACACCTGCGTCTGGAATGGTCTCTTCCACTATTCTGCAAGCCTCCCCTGAATGAGTCATCCAGCTGGCTCCTCATTGGACAAGACCATGCCATCCCAAGGGATTGCCTTGCAGAGGCAGAAAGGCCTCGCTTCCATTCACAGAAACATTGGTATGCCAGCCTGCTATTTCATTCACATAAAAGACTAAATATTGCATGCTTTTAGCCCTCTGCTCTTATTCTCCTTTGTCTTTTTGCCTCCTCTTTTGATTTTCGAGGGTCTGCCTGTTCCTCCCGCTTTTGTGTCTGCCTTTTTTTTTTCTGAGGAGAGAAGGCAGACGTGCTGTCTTTTTTTTTTTTCTATATTTGCCAGGCAGGAAAGAGAGATGTTGGGAGGGACTGCAGTGCGAAATCTGCAGCAGAGTGAGAGCGGAAGCTGCTTATGAATGAGTGTCAGTCTTTCGGCTTTGCTAGATGCTCCTGAGGACATTTTACATGAATGGTGTCTGGCTGTGTGCTTTCCGCTACTGGGAAAACAAAGATGCTTCATTGCTGCTGGTTTTAAGGAGACTCATGGGCTTTTTCTGTTATCCTTTTGGTCGTTTCATTGACTCCTCTGCATGAGAAACATGCCATTCATATTGTGTTCTTTTGAGAATCATTCATGTAATTCAACCTGGACCAAATGCTGGATATTTTAGATGAGCTGCAAGATCATGTCTGTTTCCCTAGTTGTGAATTGATTGTTTTATTCTTTTGTTGCAGACAACTGATGGAGGATTAGTGCTACACATTAGACAAACGGTCTCAAAACAACAAAAAATAGCTTTACTCATTTTTGCACTAATGCCTCCATAAAAATATTTTGTGCAGAAACAAGTCTTTTGACTAGCCCTATTTTTTTAAGTAGCCAGGTTTGATGTCTGCCCATATTCTGCAGCTGTTATAAATTAAAATGGACAATATATTAATGATGCTGCGTATTTTTGATCATGCTAAAGTTTTACCGTATTATTGCTGCCAGTGATTTTGAAGAGGTTTCTTGTACATCCTGTGAGGAAAATGACATATTTAGGAAACATTTAGGTAGAAATTTTATTCTTGACTCAAATAGGTTTGATTTTAGCAGACATTCTGACTAGAACTGTCAGTGAGAGGCTAGTTTTCATTATATATTTATTATCATGTCTGTAATTAGTTTATTGTGCGTGCCATTCTTTTATCCTAACTTTTATAGTTTCATTCATTTTGTATGATATTAATTACGCTTGAGTGAATTAAAGCAAATTATTCGTAATAATTGTTTTACAAAGTTAAGGAATCAAGCTTCCTCTCATTCTTAATTTCCTTTTCTCAGAAAAACAAATAAGAACGGAAGAATTACAGGGAATAATGAATATCAGACTGGGGAATTTAAAAATTGATTGGTTCTAGTGTGCTGTAAGTGGGAGGTTTTTTTTCTCCCTCCGACAGGAAGTGATTTGCAGTGTTCAGCAAGCCTTTTGTTGAGAAGGTTTTCTCAGATCAGTGAGTCATGCTTTAGCTCTGAGCCGGCAGGCAGGCAAGCAAGCAGCAGTCAGAAGAGAGTATTTGCTCTTCCCTCGCAGTATCCGCGATCATCGACAACACAGACCTTTCTCTGTTTTCTTACTTTTGGGATTTTTGAAGCTAGAAATCAGCAGCAGCATCAGCAGCAGCATCACCGCTGGAAACCAAACAAGCTGCACCACAACACTGGCAGCCTTTTAGAGACCCTTTTCTCTCCATCCTCTTCCTCCTCTGCCTCAATGCTGTGTTTCCATGGATTGTGTCTGTATATTTCTCTCTGACGGATTGGATTGCAGCTCTGGATTTCATTGAGAGCATATTGGACTTTGGCGACAGCAGCAGCAGCTCAACACAACCACCACTGTAACCTCAATAGAGAAAATTGCAGTCAGGTGGCCTGTGATTGCTAAAAGGCGTTTGCTGCCTGTACCGCTGCTGCTATGTTACAGGAGAGGGTAATCAGCACGGCTCAGCCACGTCTGCCAGCACACTTGTGAAAGAGGCAGGCTGTGCGTGTTGGTTGGTGGAGAGAGGGGAGAGTGCAAGAGAGAGAAGGGTATGCTTCACCGTACCAAATACAACCGCTTCAGGAATGAGTCAGTAACATCCGTCGATGAGCTTCTCCACGGCCTGTCCATGAACCCCAAGGTCTCGGCCACCCCCCAGTCTGCAGCCGAGACATCTTACACACCCCCGACTGAGGTCCAGTCCTCCTCCACCACCACTGCTTCCAGCACCCCCACCAGCCACGGCTCTGACCACCTGGAGGATGGAGGCACCACCCTCTGTACCCTCATCAACAAGGTGTCCAGCCTAAAATTCAGCAACTCAGGCAGCTTGCTGGGCATCAAGGGTCTGCCCTCGGCTGTCAAGGACCTGGCTGTGTCTAAGCTGCAGGTGGGTGGGGGATCGGGCTCAGGCAGCTCCAGTGGTCCGAGCCCCGGTGTGGCGACAGCAGCAGCAGCAGCAGCCTCTGGTGTGGGTGGCTCTCTGTGCAGCTCGGCCTCCCATTCAACCCCCTGCTCACAGCTGGAGCCAGCCATCAGCATGAGCAAGAAGAGCAGGCTGGATGAGCTCCAGCCCGGCAGAGTGGACTGGAATCCAGGTGGAGGTGGTGGACTGATGAGCAAACCCTCCAGAGGATGGTTGCACTCCAGCGAGAAGATCTCTGGTCCAGGAGTGACATACATTGTGAAGGTTGGTGGTCTCTCTCTGTCTCCACCTGTCTCATTTTCATTTTTTGTCCTCTCCTTCTTTACCCATTCTCTCTTTTCATTCAGTGACTCAAGCTTAGTTACCTGCAAGGGGGGATAAAAGAGATATAATGTAGTTTCAGTGGCACATCATAACATGCCCTTGAGTGGGTGTATGTAGGTTGGCTACGGCAATAGGCCGAGTGAAGGAGCAGCGACCAGAAAATAGACATTAAATAATTCAGGAAATAGAGAAGGTCAACACTGGAAAAAAGGAGAAGAAAAACCTTTAATGGAAAAACAGAAACTGCAGCAATCAGTGTCATTTTGTGCATGCTGTAAACATTTCAATTCATACATTATTTCTATCTGTCTTGTGTATGTGGAGCCGCAGCGTTATGCTTTTGTAACCATGGTGATGTGTTATTTCTGTACATTGTGCATCCCTATGAGCTGTATGGCTGTTTTAGCTCGTAGATAGTCGAATGGTGGAATAGGAAAAAACAGACATGCAGCTCATGTCTGTCTCATCACATACGTGTCTCACGATAATATCGTTCAGCCGTCATACATCATTTAAAGGAGCACAAGTTGGCGCACAACTACGAGAGCTGTGAATGTCATCATGCCGACAATGAGTCACTCAGAGTGATGATGCTGAGCCCTGGCTCTACAAGGTATAAAATGAATGAAAAATAATGGAACAAACCATTTTGGTTGAAACCAACAGAGCAGTAAAGTGTAAACAAAATGCAACATTTAGCTTTGTAGGTCTGAATGAGCGTACTGAACAGCAGTGCTTAGTGAAATGTGTTATATTCTAAATCAAGTTACACAGTATGATTGCCTTCGTGTGACACCTACTACAACTTGCCTGAACAAAACCTACAGCATCTGTGACCAGCGTGACATTCCATTAACTGCATTAAGGACGAGAGCGCTTATTTGTCCAGTCAATGCTGCTGAAAGCATCCGCGCTGTGAGAGGGGAAATGGGTCCAGTCTGCGCTCCCCCACCCTCTGCTTTTCCTGTGGTTTGAGTCCTGTGTGTATTGAGTTCATCGTGGTGTTGTGCTCACAGCACTTTTAATTAACGTCATGCGGTCACTCCTCGCACATCATGCACCATTACTCTAAAGGTACATTGATTGACAATGACACTGGTCGCACTCACACTTTTAGCCCATGGTAGCTGTGTGTTCATGATAAAAAATACGTTCAGTGTAGATTTTGTTCTACAGAATAATAGCAAAAAAATTGCTCAAACCTGCAACAGCTAAGCTCAGTAAAGCTGAGGGAAATGGCAGATTTAAACGATAATTCTTTAGTGGGTCATCACTACAAGTGACCCCTTTTACAGGCAAATTGCCATGTGATCCATTGTTATTTTTTAATCATAGTAACCACAATTTTTTCTGCATTTACTAATTTTAACTGTTTATTGCTCTTTTTACATACCATTCCTATTCTCTTTTAATCCATGTCTGTTTGTTGCAACTTTTCTAATATTTCAATGTTTACCAGTACCAATGTCATCAAACCATTGCATTTAGCCTGTTTATTTAACAGCTTATTTTTATATCTTGACCTGACTTACTAAAATGTATAGAACTAGACTGTATATAATCTTTTGTTTCTACAGTAACAACAGAAAGTTTTGTGACATTCTCAATCTGAGTTTAGCTAAAAGATATGGGAGCCAGTTTTTATGTCATCATGCGTACACACTCACAAGGTAGTTTTGGGAATAAACAAAATGTTTAAATGTGAGAGTTTATCTAAACAAAACAACTATAGCTGGCACTATTGCAAATTTTAAAGCCAGTGCTGTTTTTTTAGTTTTGTTTTATTTCCCATAATCTCTTAGAAGATGTGTAGTTAACTGAGATCATTTGTTGGCTCTTCAGAGCCGGCATCCCATTGATTTTCATAATTAATTTGAAGTTCAGTTTTACTGTGTGAACCATGCACTTGTTTGTTGTGCAGCATGAGAGCAAAAAAAAGCTTCATGTGGTGCTCAGAATAGATCTCTTCCAATTTTAGAACTGTTAGATGTATTTTTAGCCTTGCTGAATGGTGCACTTTACAGTTCCAAAAATAGATAACATTAAAAATGTGCAAACGTCATGTTGACAAAATGGTATTTGTTTGCCAGTACTTGCAAAACGCTCACTGGAGAGAAGGGACCTCATAATAAGAGAGTTATGATACTAATAACTTACTGCGGTGGAAATAGAAACATTAGTGTGTCTGGATGTCTGTTTTGTTTACAGGCAGATTATGAATGTGATTGTGATAACGATAGGAACTCGTCAGCACAAAATGTTCCCTGTCTGTGCAATATTAATCAGAAGAGGTGTTGTAATGTGAGTAGGTGGCTGGTACTGAAGATGGTTTTATGGGATAGAAGGAGCGCAGTCACCTCATGTGGCATAGTAACACACTGATGCAGTTTCCAGATCACTTTGAACAAAGGCTGACTGAATGTTTTATTCCAACTTCGCATCATCTTGATGTCATTGGTGCCTGCTGAAAGTAGAAAACAATGATGACAGCAAGTTTCTGAAAACACATTTGCTGAAAATATACATGATAAAGTCAACTTGCAACTTAAACTTACATGTGCACAAGCAGATGAAGGTAGGATGGAAGGATAATAACTCAATTACAGGTTTAAAAATACCTTTTACTGGTTATTGGGTATTCTAAAAGCCAAATTGACAACTTGAAGTTACCCTGTGGAGATGAATTTAAACAAACAAACAAACAATTTTTAATATTTTTGTTAAAATAAATTTTATGCATCCAAAACAATGAACTAACAATGACTATATATATTTCCTCATTAAATAATTGAAAAGCAGGTTTTTAAAGGATTTTCTTTAAGACATTGTTTACATTCACATTTGCCAGCTAGTAGTCTTTCCCTGCACTGCCTTTTCTTGGCACAAATATCTTGACATGGATGAGCCTGAAATTGTAATTTAATTTATATTGAGCTGCTGCACAATCTCAGGTATGCATATGTATCCTCATGAATGTGCACAAGATGCAAAAACAAAACACGGTTTGGGAGTTTGGGATTTTTTCATGTAGAAACAAGACTTACAGAAAAGCTGAAGTTTTGCGAACTAGAATGACTAAATATCTTTGTCTGTTACTATGGCAACTGAAGTCCTTACACCAACCTGCTATTTGGCAGGTATATGGGAAGTTAAGCTGAAGTCATGTAGCTCAACCTGTATCAAAAAGTTAAGTTTTTGCAAAGCACTTGGGAAAACGGATCCAGATATTATTTTCAACATATGGAGAAAGCTTTATCACCTATAGAATGGCGGATTTTTGATACACAAGACTCTAGTTCTATAAAAATTTAATCTGTCCGCACTGAGCATACTATGTTAACTAGAATAAAACCCCTAGTTTTTAAATACTGTGTTTTATAGCTTTAATATACATTAGGAAATGCAGTTACATGGATTTAGTTGGTTTTGACTTGTAACACAAACAAATCAGCTGTGTTTTTCTTTTCATTATGAAAATTTAAATGTGACTGAATGTAACATCTTATTGAGAGTTTATTTCACTCAAGATTTTGTTTCTCCTCTCCAGTATCTGGGCTGTATAGAAGTCCTTCGATCAATGAGATCTTTGGATTTCACCACAAGATCACAAATCACAAGGTATGTCAACATTGTTTTTTGGCTCTTGAGTTAAGTTATAGGTTGTAAGCTCGATCTTTGGTTCCAGCATAAACAGCTGAATTGTAAAACTTCTTTTGTGTGAGGTGCAAAATGTGAATCCCTTATTTAATGGGTTCTTAAGTTAATAATTTGAGCTCTTAAACATTTGAACACCATTTATTGTGTCTGGCACATAAAACTAACACCACTTTGTACTCAAAGAAAACTGTAAAAGTCTTGCATTGGTCAATGAGCTACTCGCTAAAATTTAATCTTGATGCTATTTACAAAAAGATGAGAACAACAGACTTAATGCAGAGAGCATAGCACATGAAGGTTTAGCACAAAAACCTTTGACAGTGGTATTTAAATAGTGCTGCAATTGATTGTGTCTTGCATAAAAGCTTATATGTCTCCTATTACAAGTCCAACACCATTATTTCTGAGAAATAAACATAGTAACTACCCATTGTGAAGGGAAGTTAGTTACTGAACCCTGTTTTATGTCTGTTTTGTCATAACATTTCTACTATAAAATTAATAAAGATCTGCAGTTTTAAGACATTCTAGTTGTTACCTTTCCATCCAGGTAATATTACACTGAAGCACCAAAATAAAAAAGCAGGTGCTCACGGTTGTATAGTTGTAAAGTAGTAGTAAACTCCAGGTGAAAGCAAGGTACTCTTAAAGTCAGACATGTCAGCTATAGAAAAAGGAAAGCCCATGGCCTTACTTCAGACATCCAAGCCAAGGATGTAGTTAAAAAGCTGTTATTGGTTAGGGCATGTGAAAGAAAAAAACCACAGGAAAATGCAGACTGGTTTTGACCCTCACTGGTTCTTCCTCAGTCTTTTATTACACTTGTTGTTGTGAGGAATAAATAACTTACTATTCTGGATTTAACTGCATGCCTGTTAAATCCAGATTTTTTTTAATATATTTGCAGTCCACCTCTTCTTAAAAATCCTATTTAAAAATGTGATGTGATCTTGATTTCCGATGTATATAGGGTACATTTAATTTGCCTGTTATCACAGTTTGTTTGCATGAAGGCTTCTGTGACTCAATGTGTATCTTTAAAAATCATTGACCAATGTGCAGTGAGGCAAAGGCCAACAGTGAATTGGTTTGTGTCATGTCCACTTTTATGCTTGACTTCCTGAAGTCGGTCCAGACTAACGTTAGCTTGCAAGGCCACGCAGCAGTAGGCTTTCACACTGTGTGTACGTGTTTCTGTTTCCCTCTAATAACAAGAGAGGTAGACAAACAGAGAGATAAAACTATGTCTCATGCTGTTGCTATTATTAGATTCCTCCTTTTTTAAAAGAACCCACTGCTGTGCGTGATTTATCCAGGTAGAAAGGATACAGGAATTAGGGTTTCTGTTCCTGTCATGAAACCAATATTCACTTTGTCTCAGAGGGGAATTTGACTTTTCTGCATCAAAGCAGCCCTATCTTTAGCCGCTAGTTAATCCACATGTTGTTGTTTTTAATGTAAAAATTAAAGCACGATGATGGCCACTGCAGATAAAACTTCTCGCTTTAAATCATAAAATCAGTGATAGATTTCTCTCTGTAACATGTATCACAGTGCAACAGATGCAGTTGCATGAGGTGCAGCGCATTTACAATATTTGTCATGGCACCATATAAAATAGTGTGCACTGCATATTGAATCTTGTCTCAGGTCTCTTGTGGCCAAGGTGATTTCATTTTATGAAAAACAACCTGTAGAGTTCAGGCATATTGTAAAAAGATTCTTTTTTCTCTTGATTGAGTGAATTTATTTACTTCTTTTTGTCTTTTCTTTATTTTATAGATATGTGATACAATAATTACATTCACATTCATGATAAAAAATGATATTAGATACTAGAAAACATGAAAAAAGTAAGTTTAACAAGAGGGCAGTTGCACATGTCAAGTCTGAAAAATATATTTACTTGCACTTACTGTACATCTAGTCATCAGTTTGTGTCCCAAAGATTCATGACTAGTTCAGTCACTCCCAGGCTAGTAAGCTTCACAAAGAAGGAACAGAAGAGGGAGCTATAGTAGACTTAATAACAATTAATTGATTCCAAAAAAAAAAATCCAAAGAATATACATATATACATAGGTAGATACATTGTTGGTGGTACATGAATAACGAAGTTGAATAAATACGATTTATGAAGAGAAAATAAACAAATACAAGTTTGCTAGTGTCTAATAAGTGGTACAAAATTCTGGGGTGGGGGTGTATGAAATGTTTCAGCTTAAGCAACTTTGGTTATTCACTAACTTTTCATAACAATACTTGCAAAAGTCATGACATTAAAACCTCAGCTATAGTTGTGTCAAGTGCTAATTAACTGATATTAGCATGCTGAACATGGTATACTCTAAACCTGCTAAACATCTGTATGTTAGCATGAGCATTGCGAGCATGTAAGTATGATGACATTAGCATTTAGCTGAGACTAGTTTGGCTGTACTGTCTTGTTCCTTCCAAAAAACAAAATATTGTTGCTTTTTTTATCTTGGCAAAGTATGTATTCATGAATAATAACTGTAAATTCAGTCTAACTTAATGCCAAAATATCTGTGATACTGTGGCTGTCTCTGGTCACCATCTTGGCGTCATACTCCTCTCGCCCTCCCTCTAGGGAAGCCATCAGCCTGGTGTGTGAGGCTGTTCCAGGGACCAAAGGAGCTCTGCGGAAGAGAAAGGTACATGGATGGACAGAGAGGGAAGGAGGGAGGGAGATGGAGTGATCACAGGAGAAGTGATGCCCACACTGAGAGAGCTGAGAAAATGAATGTTAGTGAAAGGTACAGTAGAGAGAAAAGGAAGAAACAGCATTAGATATTCATTTACCCTTCCACTTTCTATATATAGCATGGCCTCAGTTAGTTCTTTTTTTCTCATCCTTCCTTCATGTAAGAAGAGAGGGAAGACTGAGACAGATAAAGACAGAGAGAGAAATGATGAGAAAGAGAGATTGTACTTGGAGAAGAGAGAGGCTGAGGTATAGAACTGTATGCGCGTGGGTGTAGCTCCAGCCCACGATGCATTGCACACCGTGCACAGTGCTTAGTGACTCATGTAGTGCACTATATCTGTGATCAGGAGGCTGAGCTTGTGTGTGTGCGTGTGTGCTCATGTCTGTCCTCTGTGTGTGTGTGTGTGTTCATGGTGTGTGAGGAGACTGTGTCTGAATGTGGGGTGTGAAATGAAGCATTACTCTGCTGCTAGAGCTTGTTCAAATGTCAGGGAAGAGTATGTAACACAAAATCAGTGCCGACTAGTTTCACTCTCAGACTAGATGTAAGATATAAGATAATGTTATTTTGGCTGTGTGACAAATACACTATGGTGACATCAACTTCATACTAGGAATTTTGAGGTTTAGCTAAATTTATCTGGACTCTTTGCCTTCTCTCTTCGTTAAAATCACTATTGCAACACACAACTGCCAGTTTTTAGATCAAATTTGCTTTACCAATAGTGTAATTGATGCAAATATTAAACACTTAGGTTTCTTCTGTATTTTTTTTTTTTTTTTACTAAAAAATACTCCTTTGACAGGCCAGTTTGACATTTTTGAAAGTAGGAGCAGAGCACAAGCAGAGGCATGGTTTTATGCAAGAAATGGTTTGGCACCAGACAGATAGCTCTAGCTAGCTTTTTTTCAAGCAAGCAAATGTTTTCGTTTCCAGTTCGTATCCCAGGCTAAATTAAACTAGGTTTGACTGTGTAGATGCATGAGTGGTGTCAATCATCTAGTTCAACTTAAGGCAAGAGAACAAATTTTTTTTTTTTAAATAAAAAATGATTAAAATATTACTCTAAGATGTGCTGCATGATTGGTAAAAAAAGAGACCTTGTTGCATGCTTTAATTTGTCTTCTTTATTTTTGTCTGTTTCCTCCTCTAAACCTCTCAGCCACCATCCAAAGCTCTGTCCAGTATCCTGGGGAAGAGCAACCTGCAGTTCGCTGGCATGTCCATTAACCTAAATATCTCTACCACTAGTCTCAACCTGATGACCCCTGACGGCAAACAGGTCAGTGTGCATCCTTTGTAAACAATTATAGGATTCTGTGAGTCACATAGATGATCTAAAAATATGTGATACTATAACAAAAGTATGGTTAAGAAAATAGATGGACCATTGTACCGGAAGAGTTTGCAAAAATCTGCCATCAACCTCATGTGCTGTATGCTGTATGTTTTACTTTTGCTCACCAGGAGTACTGGATGTTATGACAAAAAAATGAAGAAAGCCATGAGATAAACTTGAAAGCTGAGAGAATAGCTATGAAAGCAGACCTTATGTTTTGGAATATATACCACCTATAGCGAACGTGTCTCCTGGGTCAAGAATTAATCCCCAACTCTAATTGAAAAGACTCAAAACTGTGATCAGAGAAGGTTTATTTGAGGATATTTGTCCAGCAGATGGTGCTAAAGTAAAAAATAATCAACTCAAAACTATTTCCTTAGAGGAAGGCAGGCAGAATTATTTCAGTATGTCTGCCTCACAGTGTGTTAGAAACCTGACAGTTCTCTGTTTCTTAATTAGTGGGTAAAAGCAAATAATTAACCAAATTTTTGGTTTATATCTATCTCTGTGCAAAGAGATGTCAAAGATGCATATGCTAACTCATATATCTTAAAAAAAAAATTCTCTCAACAGATCATAGCCAACCATCACATGCAGTCCATTTCCTTTGCATCAGGAGGAGATCCTGTAAGTAACTCAGTGGCCTGTCTTGTGATAATTAAGACCAATTAGATAATGAAATTCCTAACTTGTAATTTCAAAATAAATGAATCAAAGAAAATGGCAAGCACTCTTGCACTCGGCTTTGGCAGTCATCCTATCTTTATTAATTGTAATTTTTTAGGACACATGGCCATGCAATACATTGATTCACAGAGTAAAGAATGAGACATCAACTTGTGTGTAGTCTTTATTAAATTACTCCTCATGACAAAAGACCTGTTAAAAAGACCTTTACAGGTTGTGGTAAAATGTTTTACGTTATTTTTTTATGGTATTTTAGATTTTTAGAAAAGTTACAGTGTCTCTTTTTTTTTGTTTAGGACACAACAGATTATGTTGCCTATGTAGCAAAGGACCCTGTTAACAGAAGAGGTAGGATTTAATTTCTCTGACATTCTGCAGGGCACCTAAAATCTCACATGTAACATGTTCATTAAATATTTTATTTTCTCTGACTCTCTTTAGCGTGCCACATCCTGGAGTGCTCTGATGGACTGGCCCAGGACGTCATCAGCACCATCGGCCAGGCCTTTGACCTTCGCTTCCAGCAGTACCTGCAGTGTCCCTCAAGCAAACTGTCCTCCACACATGACAGGTGAGGCGTTCATAATACACGTGACACTCACAAAAAGTACACACAGACAGTGTTGAGTACACTATGTTTTTTTTCTTTTTCAGGGTATTAAACATGGAGGAGTTAACATGGACAGAGGAAGAGGAGGAGTCAGCAGAACACCCTTACTATAACAACATCCCTGGCAAGATGCCTCCCCCTGGAGGCTTTATCGACACCCGGCTAATCAATCAGAATGCAGCATCAGATGGATGCCAGGTACCACTCAGTTAATGTGGATGAACTGATAAAAAATTAATCTCAATAAAGTAAATAATATATATGTATTTTTTTAAATATCAACACAATCTCTTTTTTTAAAAATATGTTTCTTATTTGATAACTGTTTGTCTCTACGTCATCAGATGGGCCCATGTTCAGTAGATCAGACATATTACCAGGGGCGACACTGTGGAGAAAACTGGGGAGATGAAAGAAAGCCCATATTCATTCAACAGGGTAAGCAAATCCATGCGTCCCACCACCTAAATACAAATGTTTAATTTTGCGTAATTTCACCAATTTAACATTGTGGCTATGATGGTTTCTCCAAATCTACTGCAGGGTCATTTGATATAAACAGTCTGCCAGAGAGTAAAGGTCAGCCATCGAAAACAGGAGAGATGCCTGCATATGTAAACACACAGCAGATCGACGCCCAAGTGCTCGCAGCACTACAGGCAGAGGCGGAAAATGTGACAAAGGGCATGGCAGCTGCAGCCAAAGAGAGCCCACAGAAGGACCTGTTTGACATGAGTAAGTCTTGGTTGGCATCTTGAAGTTCCACTTCCTGTTGGTCACTGGATTAGAGTAGTAAATTTGGAAGCAATCATTACGAATCACCTTAGGGGCATCTCAGCAGGATCGTTGGCCTACATTTATAGAAACATAGTAGGTGGATCTATTAATTGTAGTTCTTAATTACAGGGGTTTTCTAGCTTTTGTATCTGAGCAGCTTCAGTGTGACGTTATATATAATAACACCATATCAGTTGAAGACGATAGGAGGACAGTGTTAATGTCAGTGTGCAGTGTTGTTCTTTTCCCTCTTTTCACAATCAGCCTTAGCCTTGCTATTATTACACATGAAAGATCAGTTATATAAAGATGTGTGTAACTATGTATGACGCATCACTGACACAAATTACATGTGAACAGGGAATCATACTATTTAAAAGTGTTCTAATGAACTCTTTAAAATAGTCCACCCACTGTATGTGTATATCCTACAAATAAATTTCAGTAAAAGTCATATTTTATTCACATTCTTGCACAATACCAAATGAAAAAAAAAAAATTCCCTCATTCTTAAATATTTCAAATTCTTATGTATAAATGTATTAAAGAAGTAATTAAATCAAGCACCATAAAATAGTTGATATGCTACGGACTGCAGAAATTGAAAGTTTCCCTTCTGTCTTTCATGTATCTTTATATAATAGTGTTAAAGCATCACTGCAGTGTGATTGCTTCCTTTAAGCAGCTGTCAATCACTGTTAGGAGCTGTATGGTTCGTGGCTTCTTTAACGTGATGAATTTCCTGTTTAAACAAGATGCTTGTGTAAAATATGGCACGCTGAGGGATCATTTTAAACTAATTTTTTTTAATTTAAAACCTGCATTGTTAACCTCAGTGTTTACTTGCTAGCAGGCTTCTTCTTCTCTGCCACTTTTCAGTATATTCTGCTGCATTTCTCTTTGCATTACTGCTATCTTGCCTGTTAGTCAGTGGAATAGACTGAAATCAGTGACAAGAAATCTTTATTTTATTACTCTGTGCACGAGACAAACCAAAACTGTGCTATTCATAGAAACATTGCTCTTTACCACTACCTGTGGTCAAAACCCTCACAGGGTACCTTTAAAGTGTCCATTTCAAAGGGAAAGAGAGCAAAAGGAGACTTATCAAAGGTTTTCAGCCATATTTAGAGGATAGAATGTTGCGTCTACTGGGGCAATGGGATTTCCTAATAGCTGATTGTAAAATAGTGGTGGAATGACAGTTACAATCCTTTTACTTTTGTGGCAATATTAAGACACTTTTCTCAATGCAATGATGACCTTTTGCTTCTACAAGATGAGTGTTTAGGTTTTCGTACTAACATTATAGCAGCTGATTTTATGAATTAGCGTAACCTTGACAGCTGTAGAAGGTCATTGTAAAAATTGTGCTACAGATATCCTTCCTCTGTTAATTCATATTTTGGCACTGCCCTCACCTATACTAGAGCCCTTCGAGGATGCCATTCAGTTGCAGTCCCATCCACCGTCCCAGGGTCAAACCCAATCCCAGGCTTCTGGTCTTCACAAGGTAGCATCCGTGGACAACTCTAGCCCTCTTCTTGTGCGCTCACTGGCTTTCCGGGCACAGGAGGAGCTGGAGGGCCAGTCATGGTATCACGGCAAAATGAGCCGCCGTGACGCTGAAAAACTGCTGAAAGACGACGGGGACTTCCTGGTTCGTAAGAGCACCACCAACCCAGGGTCCTATGTACTGACAGGCATGCATAATGGACTTTCCAAACATCTACTGCTGGTGGACCCTGAGGGCACGGTAAGATGGGGTTATAGGATATATGATACGTTTTAGGAGGAAATGATTGAGTAGAAATGCATATGAAACACAAAAAGACCCACAACAAACATTTAACATCTCTCTCTCTCTTTTTCTAAAGGTACGGACAAAAGATCATGTATTTGACAGCATTAGCCATCTTATTGGCCATCACCGTGACAACAATCTGCCGATTGTATCAGCTGGGAGTGAACTGTGTCTCCTACAGCCCGTCGGAAGGAAACAGTGACGCTTGCAATGCCTGATGGGAAATAGGAAGCTCTCAACGGTCTCTCTTACAATCCTGCAACTTGAAGATGAATCATGAGGAGAAGATGCTAAAGGCTCTATGTGCTGACTGTTTTTGGGAAACTGGCCTGTGGTTACGTTACTGGCGGCACTGGAAGACGCAAGATTTGTTAAAGATAAAAAAAAATTTATAGAACTGTTATTATTTTGTTGTGATGACTGAAATGATATATTTTTGAGAAGACATAGGTGCATTTGGACATAATATCTTGATTTGGTGTTTTAAAAGATTAAAAAAAGACGATTGTTCTTGTAGTTTAGACGAAGTGCAAATCAAACCTCAAAGAGGTGTTAACAAGAGTATTTTAGAATAAAAAACCTGAAATTTTAGTTTTGTCTGTCAAGCACAACCACATTTCTACGGGAACTGTTGGCTAAGAGGTCGAGGAAACAAAAGCAGTTGGGACAACAAATGCTGTTTATAATGAATTACTTTAGGGAATAATGTCCTTTGATCTCATTAATGGCGTGACAGCTAACTCAACTAGTCACTATATGAAATCTGCTTTTACTGGGGATTAGAACTGAATGTGTTTTGCTTTGCAGTAGTCACAAAGTGTTGGGTTGCAAACAGACATCCTTCATAGTGCTGTCAATGGCTTTAAAGATGAACTTTTTTATGAAGTATTTTCTTGTGTCACTGCAGTCGCATGACTTAAAATCAACTGTTCTTGTGGACATTGTTCGTAGACCTTGATACCCCTTTATTTGAAAGAGGTGCTTGTGTATGCTGACACTGTAAAATATTTATGCTTTTCAACTAGTGATTATTTCTGAATTGGTTTTCTCTGGATTCTTCTTTTAGGTGTGTAGTCAAATGATTAGTTTTGGGGCTTGAGTCATGCAATGAATATTTTCACACTCTTAACATTTGCGGCTTTTTTAGATGAAGGTTATTGTTATCATTTGAATGATCATAAATGAATAGCACAATCAGAAAGTTAGATCACCTGTGTCAGTTGCACCGAGAAGAACTACCAATGTGTTTTAGAAGTAATCTACAAATTTTAGACACTGAATTAGACTAATGTTGAGTTCCCACAGTATGCAGTTAATGGAGAACGTTGAATATTAGCTCACCTGCACTTATTGATGTGTGTGGATATCTTATGGCAAGACCACGATATTGCCACTAGATGTCATCACAGAAATGCTTGTTGACCCCACTCAGTCACACACACTTAAATTCTCACGTTATCATGTATTAGTAGCAAGGATAATGTTTATGTATTGTTATAAGTACTTCAGAACTGTAAAAAAAAAAAGAAAACTAATATTTCAAAGCAACTGACTTGCTAATTTTTGAAGTTTTAATTAAAACTCAAACTCATTTTTGAAACAAATTTAAAAAAAAAGTTTTGCCAACATTTCTTATTTGATTTTCTTGAATCGCTCATAATACACAAAAATTTTGTCTTAAAACTTAATCACAGTAAGCTATTACCCCAATAAGCCATTGTGGTCTTAGTTAAATGGGTGGAACTGAAATATGAAAGTATTTATTCAGTATTATTTACTTTTCTTAATAATTTTTAAAATACATTTTTTTGCCACCAAAACTTAAAGACTCAGAAGAAAAGTATCTTTACAAATGATTATCATTAGTTAAACTTTTTTTTATTTTGAAACTCAAGCAAATTTCATTTCCGCCACTAGAGGTCTCTTAATCCAAATAATGAAAAACAAAAAGCATTGTTTTTAAATGCAGTAAAGTAGCAGTGGATCACATGATTTGTTTCCAACACTGTTTGAATGCCAAAATCTTTCTGACTGACTGAGACAGAAATGTTACAGACTAGGTAATGAATAATAGTTTTATTCACATTATATTTAGGAATGTTTCAAATTCCTTTCTAAATGTCCTACTGGCTCTAGGGCAGAAGTTAATGACAGGTGACAAAATGAAACGCACATTTACCTTGAATAAAGCTAATGATTTCTCTAGTTTGAGAATTGTTGGAAATGTTTGTGAGTATTTAAATGTACCACTCAACAAAAAATATAACAACAAAAACAGTAATTTTTTAAGATACCTTAATTTGAAAATGATACATATAGCAAGTTTGTGTTTGACTTAAAATTTTTTTAAAAATTAGCAATTACAGTTGCCTTAATAATTTTCTCAACTTTTTTTTCAACACTGAGTTGAGGGTAAACTCCGGCTCAAAAAAGCAAATTTTCAGCCATTGTTAATCAACAGGTCAGAGTTCATTTGCATTTTTTCAGTCCACTTTACACAGTTGCTTTTCAGAATAGTTTACTGCATTTAGGTTACAATGACTGTTTTTGCAAAGTGGGAATCCAAACTTTAAAATGACTTATAGAAATAGTACACAGCAGTTCTGGCAACAGACTTTTTAAATGCTCTCATCCTTAGTACTCAGTACTCTGATGGATACCAAATGAACGGGGCATTGTATTAGATATGCACTGGACCACTTCAGTTGAACCAAAATCAGCATGTGTTCAATGAGTTTGACAAGACAGATGCAATGTAACATAACGTGCCTGTATTTTGCTGCAAGAGGGAGTGTACAGTACATGCATCTCACAACAACACGTGTTTTAGCAAAGAGCAGTATTGTTGTAATAAAAAATATCCAGCACCAGATTTATTTTGGTTTAAACTAGTAAGACTTTTGATTCCTTGTGTCCCTTTCAGCAGCCAAATATGCTGGCCTTTTTTTTGAAAGAAAGGTGAGAAGAAATGGGCTCAAAGAATAATTAAGGATTTTATTTTACACTCATCCGCCATTTACTTTTACTTTGTCCCATTTTTTCATCAAATCTAATATCTTTAGAGATGGAATAATATGCTAAATTAAAAAAAAAAGCACTTTGCCAATGAAAAGCATTCTTTTTGGATTTGTCTTTATTTCTGAAAAGCAAATTTGTAGTAATCACCTTGGCAAAATGTGCAAAGCATACACAGCAGGAATAACTTCATACCTGAATCTCTCTGAAAAGAAAAAGATGATTAGCTGTGTGGCATAAAGAAATTATACAACCAAACATGCTGGGACACAAAAAGAACATGGCTTCTTTCCAGATTTCTGTTGATGAAAATGTGCCTTTTATTTGTACAAATGGTATATTTATTTCTCTTTCTCCCTCTCTTCAAAGTGCAATAGCTGATCTTCAATGGGGCATGCCTGTTCACTCGAGGTTGTGTTTTGCCCTGCTGCGTGTTGCTGCTTGAGACTACTGTTTTTTCTCTCTATCTGTCTCTTTCTCTCCCTCCCTCCCCCTCTCTATTATATATTATAAATGTATCATTTCCAGATTCTGAATATAAATCTTTGAAGGGAATCACACAAAAACTCACTATTTTGGAACAGGTACAGTTAAAAAAAAGGAGACAAAAACAAGAAATGAGTCCAAATGATGTTTACAGATTTAATCTTTTGGTTGTATGAGTTTATCATTATTCTGTATGACTGTTGGCAATAAAACCGTGAATGTGTAGAAACTCTGTTGTTTGCCTGTGCTGTACTTTTATCATATTACATTATATATTATGTAGACACAACATTTAGCCAGTGTCGTCATGGTTTAAAGGGTTAAAAAAAGGGTTTTCTCATCTGTTTTTCACTAACTGATAGCAATCATGCACAAAGTTTTTGGTTCATTTTAACTGAGGTTACAAGATTTAAAAAAAAAACGTTTAAAGGAGCAGTTCACCAAAAAATACAAAGTCATTCATTCATTCTACTTAACATTGTGCCCTTCATACAGTCCACAGTAATTTGAAAAGATGCCGTTTACATTTTTTTTAAATCCTAATCTTAATTGTAGCTGCTAAGCTAAATGTTTAGTATTCACCATGTAAGAAGCAGGTGCATGAGCTAAAAAGCTTAAGCATCCAAGAAAGGAGCCCAAAACAACTTTTACAGATTTGCAATATCTAAAGAAGCTAAAATGGTCAGTTAATAAATCAGAGACTAACAAAAAAGACTCCCTTTCAGCTTTTTCAGTTGCTCAGGAAAATGCTGCATCAGTGTTATTCTGTGAAGCTTCACAAACATTTTGTGGACTAAGAAACTTTACCTGACTTTCAGTTGGTATGAGGGTGAGAAAATAATAACTGAATTTCCATATTTCTGAGTGAACTTTTCCTTTAATAGTGTCTTTTTTTATACAAAGAATAGTTCACAGTGAGATTTTCAGATGATCCAGAATAACAGGCATGATTTCTATGTAAAGACATGTTTCTGTCAAGCATATCAATGTTAATTTTTCACTGTTGCGAAGTTGTTTTGGCTGCAGAAATCTTACAGGCTGATGTCTCTAAACCCACGCATGCTAAAGCAAAACTTCCTGAACCTAACAAGGCAAAACTGCGCTCTCTACTGGCAACATAAGAAAATCCAACTTTTTTAGACAGTATATTTCCTGTTTTTGTTTCACTTTACTTCATTGCGTCAAAGCTAATACTTAGCATCATACAAATAGCTGCACGTAGTTAAATACTTTTTGAATAATGCTGTATCCCCACAACTCTTCCTTCAGTTTACCAGCCTCATGCTTTTTAAAAGTTGATACAAAACCTCTCCACTTCTGAAATAATCAGATTACATACAAATACACTTACAACCATTCCAATCTGTCACTATATAAAGATCAAACTGATTCTGTACTGAACATGCTGCATTTTACGAAGGTATCTAGTCAGCATTGAAGGTATTACTTACAATTATGTACCAGCAGATGGAGCCCTGGTCTCACTTAAAACTGATGTTGATGTTAAACAACCTGCATCAGCTACATTAATGCTGTTACAACAGATGCTGTTTGAACATGTTGCTACTGATATATTGCAGAGGGAGCAGGTCAGACTCATCAACACATGTTTTTATCTCATTTACATAACATTTACAATTTATAATGCAGTTTTCATTACATAAACTGCATAATATTACTGATTAAATACAAAATTACAGAATAGAATAAAAGCTGCATAGAATAATAAATAATTTTATATAGTTTGCAATAACACTAATAACTGTCTACATTCATTCTTTATTACATTATCTTGCAGAACTATAATTGCACTTAGATTCACTGCAGATGATTTTTCAGTTTTACATTTGTCTTTGATGGTCACATCCGTAACCACTGATGAAATTGTTTTTTTTTTTTTTGTCTGTCAAGTAAGAGCACCATTTCTTTGAACTTGTTGCCGTCATGCAGAAAACCACAAACCTCTAAATGCCTCACTGTTCTTTAGCTAAAAAAATTATTTTCCTAAATAGCACAACAGCTTTTTAGATACTTTTGTCCCTCAGTCAACTGTAGAGGAATCAGACGTGAAGATACTTCAACATACATGGTTCTCATTGGATTGAGATGAAATATGACCTGTGCTTAAAACAAGACATCACATTGATTGTGTCACTTAACATACTGACCTCACATGTTAATCAGTCAAAAACCAAGCGTGGACATTTTAACAAGTTTCCCGATTATGGATGATGCAGATATATCGATATCAAGCACAAAGCAGAAACCACTGCACTGCAGCCTCTGCCTAAACTCTGCATGTCATTCAAGATGTCTTTCATTCTTATCACAACTCAATAAGTTTATGCATGAGGACCACCCTCACCTTCCCAACATAGATATCTTCCTCCTGTCTTTCAGTCTTTCCTGTTGCTCTCAAGTATGACTTGAGCAGCCCCTCCTGCCACCACTGAGACCTCACCATGGGCTGTATCTCTCTCCTGCTCCTTCTCCAGCTCCGCCTGCCTGGAGCTCCGTTGGCTCTGGTTGGGGTTGTTCTGGCTGCTCCACGACTTGCTCCTGCTGCGGCTGGGCTCCAAAGACTGCTTGTTCCCGCTGCCATTGACAGAAGCTTTCCCCCTGTAGCAAATGCCACACACCAGACCCAGGAAGGCCCGTCTCATCTCACGGCTGGCCAGAGTGTAAATGACTGGGTTCATGGCTGAGTTGAGCACAGCCACTGCGATGAACCAATCAGCTTTGTAGAGGATGGGGCAGCCCTGCTCACATGCCACATCCACCAGGAGCAGGACAAAGATGGGCGTCCAGCAGGCAATGAAGACTCCAACCACTATGATGACAGTGCGCAGCAGAGACATTGCATGCTCAGAGTTTCTGTGCTTGCTCACCTTTTGGCTGCTGGACTTCACCAGGATGTAGATGCGGGCGTAAAGGACAGACATTGCTAAGAGCAAAAGTATGAAAACTATGATACAGAAAGCTACATATTTCTTGGTGTAGAGAGGGAGGACTGTTGAGCAATCAGGGAGGTTTTTCCGGCAATTCCATCCTAGAATAGGCAAAGCTCCAAGAGATATTGCTATTAGCCAGCAGGTCCCTATGAGTAGAAACACCCTGTAGTTCTTTTTGGCATCATAAGGCCTCATTTTAATCATAGTCAGGTGTCTCTCTATAGCAATAGCCAAGAGACTAAAAATGGAGGCACCAAGTGCGACAAACATGCTCCCCTCTCTGATAAACCAGAGCTCAGTTGAGAGCTGCAGGGTCTTCTCTCCAGACAGGAGCAGGTTGACCAGGTAAGCGACACCAGCCAGCAGGTCGCAGAGCGCCAGGTTGCCTATGAAGAAGTACATGCGGTTGTGGAACCTGTGATTTCTCCATATGGCCACCAGCACGGTGAGGTTCTCCAGGACAATGAAGCTGCATATAATGAGGAACATGATGGTTTTGGTGTCCATGGAGCCAGAGCTTGTGCCCACACTGGTTCGGTGGTCCAGCTTCCCCGTGTAGTTGTAGTGAAGGTAAATCTCACGGTTGATCATCTTCACTGCACAGGCTGCTGACACTGGATGTCAGTGAGCGAGGAGTCCAGTGTCAGCAGATCCACTGTGTTGGACTGCAGTGAAAGATGTGAGGAACATGAGTGCTTCAATAAAAAATCAGCCAATTTATTGTAATGATGCAGCACTACAGCAATTCATAGTGCTGTCTGATGGATTTTCACTAAATGATATGGTTTCTCTTTGCTTCTATAAAAACAAAATGCAAGAAAGTACCATCAGAAATAAATCAAATATATATTGTAGACCTTCAAATATACCACAGCTTGTTTGTTTGTTTACATGATATTCCTGGACCAATGCCTAAACTATCACGAGCTTATTTTTACATTAAAAAGCACATTTACCTCTGCTTTAAGATTTATTACTAGCTTTATTTGCAATCCCAGTCTTACATTATGCGTTTTCGATTTAATTAACACACGGGATATTATTCAGCGGAGTCCCTTTGTGCCGTTTGGAGCAGTCTAGTTTTCCTTTAACAGATCCGTAAAGTAACTTACCGTGGGATGCTCGCACTCGAGGTTTAGTTGAAAGTTAAACGCACACTGGAAGACAAACATTTCATTACTGGGTCGTAGATTCTCCGTGTTTCCTGGACTTGATGTTAAACTTTAATTTTCCTCTCCTTCGCTCGGTGGTAGAGTGCAGCTCCTCATCTTTTACTGACCTCCAAACTCCGGAGTTGTCGACGGTTGACTGGAAGTCACACCTCCCCCTCCTCCCCTCCTTCAGCCCGGGCTGGGAGAGCAGAGAGGCTGCGGCGGCTGCTGGGTTAGTTCAATCCATGAAGCATGTAAAAAGTCAGGAGGTATGTGGAAAAAACTCCTGCTGTTTTAAATATATGTTGTAGTTAAACATTCTCACTTTATTTATCGTCGAAGACACCTTAGAAAGTCCAAGAAAAATCCCTCAGAAATGTTTCAAGAGGTCCTTAAAGTTTAAATTCCTATCAATTTAATTGACTGATATTTTATTTGATATATTTTGTGGAAATTTGACACAATTAGTTCTCTATTCAGTTATTTTGTTACAGTTTCACATTCAGGCTAAAAGTCAGGAAGCATTAAAGGGGTTTTGCTGCTTTGCTTTATAGGCTTGAGACTGAATAAGAATATTTTAGCTCGCTCGCAAAGGTTAGCTAGCTAACGTTAACGTAAAGTTAAAAGTTAACCAGACTAAATTATTTTCAGTTTAGAGTTCTAGTTTAAAAATATATATATATATATATATTGCCTAACTTATTTTTAACTGACTTTTTAAAATATTGATATCTTAAATTATTTTTATCCAGCTTGCGAAATTGTTTAAGATAGCATTCAAGTTTTAAAAACCGTTGTAAAGTAATTTAAGCTAGCTGGCTAAATAATTTGAACTAGTGTGTTAGCTTAAATTGTTTTATCTTAAATGGCTAGACAGAGAGTTGGAAGGAATGGACAGAAAATAAAGTAAAATGATTGATTAGTATAGATTGATTTCATAAATCACAAAACAGATGATGTAGTGGAGATGATGTAGAGTACAAAATACTATAAAATTTACAAATAATGTAAATTATTTAACAAGTTAGAGGAAATATAAACTGAGAATGTAGGACCATGTTGTCTTTTATCTAACAGCACAGTAACGCAATATACAAAGTTCTGAAAAGTTTCATAAAAATGCAATGCAACAAAAACACAGTTTCTGCAGAACTAAAGCAAAAAACCTTTGGTCTGTAGCAACTGATTTTCCTTGCTGTGCTTCTGATTTACATGGACAGAAAATAGAAAGGGCGTGCATACAATACGTATGCTGTAACATTTTAAGTTAAGATGACTGCAGCCCATCCTTTGTTCTGGTTCTTCTGTTGTGACCTCATATCCAGGAAGGATGGGCAGGGCTGGCAGAAAGCAGAAGAACTTGGAGAGTCTGGGAGGCAGAAAGTCAGATGATGACTCTGAAATACATGTGGCAAAGTGGGAATCAACACTGCAGAGGTTTGGAGATTTTCCTGACTAAAACTAAACTTAAAATGTCAAAATGTGACTAAAACAATAAACTTTATTTCCAGACAAAATCCAGAAGTTATACAATGAGTAATCAAGTCATCAGCACTGTGCACTGGATTTGTGCTCTATTTGAATATGACTTAACCACTAAGAATTTTATTGCTTTACTTCATACAGTGCCACGCATGTAGCTGCTTGCAATTTTCCCTAAACAAAGCACATACTGTACTGTGTCACAGACCAAATCATTAAATAGTAGATATCTTCCAGTGTCTGTGGTTATTAACCCAGAGGAATGTTTTGTGTGGTCGAATAAACAGCTGTGGTCTGGCGTTGGTCCATTAGCATTGTTACAGTCACAATTCTCAGTCATTTCCTGCAGGTCACACTGTGCCAGCAGCAATGGGAAAATCTCAGGGAAAAAGCCAAATAGTTACTCTGGACCCACAGCAAATCTGGGACCAATCACAGAGTTGGTGTACGTAAAGGCAGCTGGATTAACAGACGGGGAACATGGTCGGAAAAAACCTTGGGTTTTTCAGCAAACTACTGGGATGTTGGCCTCACATCTGCATTTACATAAACTTTGAGCCAAATATGAAACCATCAGCAAGTACAAACCCATAATAAGTGGGTAGAGTGAGCCTACGTCTATGTGTATTCATAGACTGCTGAAGAGGAGCATGGGTGGAGGGTATTTTTTCGCTTTTGCAGGACCACCCTCACTAAAGTGTCATGTTGTAGGCAACCACTTTGAGCAAGGCTAACTTTTTCTGTCATCTTTGTCAGCCAGACAGTAATTAAAGTTACCTATTGCTGCCTTTTTCCAGCATCAGAACCTAGACTTCTTCCCTAAATCATCGATACATTATATGTGTGATTTCCTGCTATTATAATGCTATATTATTTAAGTATAAAGCTACAAGCCGCAGCCTCTCATTTGAAGTACTGTACTTTATAACCTTCCTTCCCTCAGCATAGCTGACCTCACAGCTGGTTAAACCATTCTTTAGGGAAAGTTTCCACTGCTTAACTGCAGCTTGCCCTGGACCTTAGTTAGCATACAGTTTACAGTACCAGTGACATAGCAAGTGGGTGGAAGAGTTATTTATGTCCTTAATTAATCTAAAAGTAGCTGCACCACAGTGCAGAAAGTAAACCTGAAAATCCTACATTAACTATGTAAGTGAAACAACAGAAGTATTATTAGCAAATTGTACAATCACAGCTAAAAGTTCTAATTATACAGCAGACTGAAAGCACCCTGAAAATTCTATGTTATTACATAATTTAATTACATTTACATTAACACACAGCTAGCAGTTTATTGTTGCAGCTGGTCAAGGTGAGGCTATTTCTGTCACATGTATATATATTTGAATATTACAATCTGTAATCATGCATCATATTTTTGTAGGATAATCATATGTTTTGCGTGATTGATTATTTGTAGCTGTCAAGTAGTTAAAGTGAAGTAAAAATTAAAGTATTTGCCTATAAAATGTGTTCGGAACAAGCACAAATTATCACAAATAAAAAGACAGATGTAGATGTGAAGCATTTAACTACTGACTCTGGACTCAAAGATATCAGAATATCCATTAGCAATCATAATGCAATATAAAAGCAGTGTGCACTCACAAATTCCTACACGTGAAGTATTCTAAGGACATCCATAATTAATCATAATGCAGTTTATGTGATCGCTAACATAATAGTCTCTCATTCAAAGTAGAGAGCTAATGGTTAAATGAGAATGCTTGGATAGGATAAAGATAAGGGCCCTGTGCTTTAGAGCCATAAGCACATTACAAAATCTGTTTGGCCAGCATCACCGTAGCCATTACTTTGCCCTGTTCAAGCTCTCAACCCTTCATTAGAGTGCAAGAGCTGGGGTCAGAGCCAGGGGCAGTGGGCACATCCATGTGCAATTACATGACAACCCTGCCTTTAATTTCACCCTCGCCATTCTGAGGCAAAAACACACCCCGTGAGTCTGGGCTACAAATCTGAGGCGGAGTGTCCCCTCCTGCCCTGCGGCTTTTGTGGCAACAGTATTTTGAGGTACGGCGGTCTTTTGCATGCAACTTAACAGAACAAGGCCTAGGAGACGTTACTGAGGCATAATTTCAGTTGTGGCACAGTTTAGTCTAGGATCTGCCAACTTTAGAAGCCCACACAAACAGAAATAGGTCTTTAGTCCTGTCACTTTCTTTTACTGCTGGGATATTTAGTGCTCTTACCTTTACTTCTTTAACCATTAAGTGCAGCACTTTAAATTTCCATTTTATTTGCTTGGAGCTCAGAGATTAATCGGATGGTTTCATTTAGATTCTGCCAATGGGTCAGACATCAATTATACTACAGTGGCTCCTCGACAGACTATCCAATGTCAAACTGGCTACCATTAAGCATAAATTTAATGGACTGACATCACTTAACACTGAACATGGAAAAAAACCCCAGAGGCCACAATTTTTCTGTAGTAGACTCATTTTGAGGGCTTCCGTGATAATTGCATGGTTCTTAGCCAAGGTGACTGCCTACTCTGCTGCATGTGAGAGCACATAATATTTTCCTCACCTCCACTGACGTGCATGCATATGGCAACAAAATAACTGAAATAAAGTTTCATATAGTACCATCCACACCAATGCCACACAAAAATGTACCACCTCAGGTGTAGTACTTTACTTTGATAGTGTTTTGAAATAACATTTTTGTGGTACCACTGTCTGACAAGGCACCATTTAAATGGTAGGTGGTGTGGGCTTAATTAATGCTTAATAAATTATTTTTTTATATGCTTGATAGATCATTAAAACCTTTAAAAAAGGGTTTCTAGATCTCAAAAATTGAAGTAGATAATTTGAGATAAAATAGAGTAGACAGATAAAATCCCCTTATAAATTCTAATGGAAATGTAAGTAATGGCTTAAATCTGATTGACAAACATTTGTAAGCTGTGGCTGTTAGTTAAAACTTGTAGTTCTTTATAAAACCTTCAAGAGGATTTATTATGGGAAAGTTGTACATATTTTGCCATAACACTGCAATTTCCATTTAGCATTAAAAAAGTGCTATAACTTACCTACCTAGCACCATCTTTTTTGTTTTTTAAATTTTCTTCTTCCTATCAACATTCTGTTATTACCTTGTGTAACTTGAATCTCCAAGGAAGTGGTTAATTGCAATGCCATCCATCCATCCATTTTCTATACCGCTCAATCCTCTGCAGGGTCGCGGGGGGGGCTGGAGCCTATCCCAGCTGACTTAGGGCGAAGGCAGGGGACACCCTGGACA
>JAPZDY010000011.1:14884943-14905559 GCA_029783645.1 Ctenochaetus hawaiiensis
GAAGGCAGGGGACACCCTGGACAGGTCGCCAGTCTATCGCAGGGCTACACACATAGAGACATACAACCAAGCATGCTAGTACAGATAACCTATAAAAAATTATGACACTAAGATAAAGATTTCCATCAGCACTGAGTATTTGGAGTTGCTGTCCTGGATATCAGTAATCCACCCACTGTGTCCCGCATATTGTTCCTTGTCTTTTAGATCTTGTCAGAGGCAAACTGTTGCTTTTTCAAGGCCCTTTGTTTTGAAGGTGTTTCCTCATTGGCCCCGCAGAAACCCCACAGAGAGCATCAGACTGTATTACCCACCACAATCCCTGTGGCCTGACTTGTAACTGCTTTTTGTAGCTGCATTGTCACACAGCTTCCTCAGAGGATGTCCCATTAGAAGTGCTTTGTGTGCGCAGGCATACCACACTCACATACACAACCAGACACAGCAAGGGCCACTATGTGTACCAACGTGGGCCTTAGAGGATCATCAGGGTGGTGACTGAGTTATAACATAAGGAGGAACCCAGAAAGGACTTAAGGTTAAAGGGTCAGGAAGTCACACCTCATGAGGGTTAGGGTTCAGGAAGTTATGTGCAGACAGGCAAACACACACATGGTTTACACTTTGTCTTGAGGGTGTAAATTTTCCACAGCTAGCTGTCAATCCTTCAATGACAATTGAGACCTCTAGACCATTTCACAAAAAGGTATTTTTAAATTAACTTTTTAATCATGGAAAGACTTTAGTTCAAGACAAATTAGGTTAAGTCAGGCTTGACTTCAGGTGCTGTCGTGTTATTCACAGTAGACCTTTTGGCATGTCACAGTAAAAAAAGCACAGGTATAAATAATTTGAGTGATTATAGCTGGTTTGAGCATTGTGCACAATGGTTTACTATCAACCTGCCGCATGACTCACTTGAATATAAAGAAGCTATTGTTAATATTTTTAGTAAGACCTGTGTTTTTCCTTCTTTGACAAGTTTAAGTATCTGCTTTGAAAAAAGTTTGTTTTATATTGATCCCCATGGATTTAATTTCAATTCATATTTGACTATAAAACCAAAACAATAGACCTATTTTCTTTCTCTGGCCAGAGTAAAGCACATTGGAAGTGTCATTTTACCCTTCTAAATAGTGTCTGGTTAACTGGTTAACTGTTTCCTGTGAAATACATGTGGATAGATAATTCTGTGAGGTGCTAAAAAATGTTGTACATTTGAAGTGTAAATTGACTGCATGCACCCAAGTAACTTTACATGACCTTTTTCACTGCCTTAGCCAAGACTTAAGAGGAGCTGCTGAGCACAACTGGCCATTATAAGAGAGCAGAGAAAATAAAACAAAGCAAATTAGATACTGACAAAGAATATGCATTTTTTAAATTTAAACATTTATTCAAAAATGACACTGCTTTTAGCCTGCCTGGAGGTGTTATGCCTATGTTTTTTTATTTTGTTGACATGGAGTCTCAGTGTCTTCTTGTGTGCTCACAGCATCAGCTAACCCCATATGGACTTGTGGAGGGAAGTAGATAAAAAACAAACACTCTGCAGAGAAAATAGTTTCAGCTGCTGATTTTGAGGACAAACAGGTTGGGCATTTATCTGTAAAATGATTGGTAACATTAGTAATACATTTAAAAATTTTCAAAGTAGTAATCAGCTCAGACATGTTATCTTTTAATTTTTGCAGTTTTGACCAACTAGCTAACCTTTGTTATATATAATAGAGCTATTTAGCTGATATTTAATACAGTAGTTTTGGATTTCATAGGAAATGTGCCAAATTTTATTTTAACTTTTAGTTCACCCCCACATACATGAGATTTGCTTCAGAAACATGACAGAATGAAATCAACCTTTCTTAAAATACCTTTTGAGCCCACTTAAACCACGAGTCAAAGCTTCTAAATTTGTCAAGACGTTTTCCTGTCTGTATTGTATGTAAGCATTTAGTAATGTTGTTTCAGTTACAAAATTTTAAGTAGGAGTATAGTGATTAAGTGAGATCAAATTGCATTAAGATTCCTTCGAATTGTTCATCAAACCCTTTAAAGTCAGCACACAGCACTGAAACCTTAATAGTGGCTGATGGCCTGACAAGTTATAACAGTAAAAAAACTGCAACGGTTTTAATTGATTTAAAATGTAAGCTCCTGCTTCCTGTGACATTTCATGAGTCACTGCTTAGTCCATTACTGTAGGTGAGCAGTTTATCATAACAACCATTCATCACATCAATAAACTCTGCACAGAAATAAGTGAAACCATCAGGAAGCAGCTGCTGTAGACCTTCTCAGCCCTTCATGAAAGGATGTGGTTTGAGTTTTGTGTGTCCTATAAAAAGCCTCCACAAGTTCTTTATTTTATGTCTTCTTTTATGTTTCCATTACTTTACAAAAAAATAAAAGAAAACATTTTTCACAACAAGAAATTTTCATTTTTCAAGGCTGCTCATGTTTTACTCATTACCTTTGAAGTAAACTCTGCCATATTTGACTTAGGGTATTTAGTCAAATACATTTTTTGACTTTCTATTCTGTAGGTGTCAAACTTAAATCTTTAGCACCCCCCAGAGGTACAAAGTTGTATCAAGATGGAGGGATAAGTTAAACATCCAGTGAGATTTTGCCACTTAAATGAGCCATCGGGTGGAAAATCATTTAAAATGGTGAAAGATTCAGGAACAGGAGTTATGTTGGAACACTTTAGCATTAATCTTAGACATTAATTCTATTCATTTAGTATATTAAGTCGAATTTGGTTGTCAGTATTCTTTTAATGATAAGAAATCCAAAGGGTCAATTACAGTACCATTTATTTACCACTAGAGGTCAGGGTGGAGAAACAGACAAGCATTGTACCTTATGAGGCACAACCAATAAAATTAACACTTAAGTTATGAAAAGGCTTTAGAAAGAAAAAGAAGTTGAGTTTTGTTGGCAAATGCATTTTAAAGGACAAATGAATTCTCAGTCAAGAAAGCTGCAACATTGTAAATTATTGAACTATAAAGATATGGTTGAAACAACTAGAAGACCTTAAAGCCATAGGGTAAATATACTCAGTGAGGACCAAATAAGACTCAGCAGAATGATCATCGGTATTGTTGAATTATTTATTTGTATGTAAAACATAAGGTTGGAATCCAGTATGCATCTTTACTTGAAAATTTCACTTAAAGACTCGTATTGTGTAAAATTGACTTTATTTATAGTTAGCTGCATTTTGTTTAATTTCCTGATACATTTAGAATTTTACATTAGCATTACAACTCTCTTTTTGTCCATCCTTAACACTGTCTTTGATATAATTGATTACTCATGAAAAATATGTATTTTATGCATATCATTTGTGACAAAAATGCAGATTTGACCTTAGGAGGGATTTTGGTCGTTGTGCTACCTAAAATCTCAGTAAATACTATCTATGTACCTTCCTTCCTACTGACTCCTTTTCAGGTTTTATTTATGTGTATTTGAACAATATTTAGGACAGTTGCAGGTAGCATATTCACTTTGACAAACCTACACTTGATTTGCTGTATGAAGCTAATTTTACTCACCATTTTATGCTTCCATTGACATTTAAGCCTCTTAAGATGATACACAATCATGGAATTAAAATATGAGAAGCTGAAAAGATCCCACCACTGCCATGTTCTGAGGGTACTAAACATGTTAATTTAATCACATTTTCTAAATTAAACTCATCCATAAATGCTTAAGTAACCAGGCTCCTGAGGAGCTTAGTGATATGTTACCTCTTAGGCAACACTAAAGTGCCCTTTCGTAAATCCTCTTTTGGCCAGATGTCTTTTTCCGTGCATAGAATCAATATTTGGAACTTTTCAACCATACATCAAAATGGATAAACTTGTTTTGAAAAGATGGTTCTGTCATGTACTCAGGAATAAATTTGGTGCTTGTTGTCATTTTGTGATTGTATTATAAATTGTATGATTGATAAGTGTATTAATGAGTATAAATGCTGTGATATCAGTTGTGTGGCATCAGTTTGTGGTATGCACCTGTCCCTTTAAAAATTAACTTTGATTACATAAATGAATATTAAAAACTCAGATGGATGTGATTTTTTTTAAAAGGCAAACATTTTAAAAAATTGCGGATACTAGTGGAGAAAACCAGTTGTTTACCAATAAATACCAACACAATGGGTGGCTGTTGGTTGTCATTTTTTATATTACTATCACACACACACACACACACACACACACACACACACATACACATACACATAAAATAATACTCCCAAACAAGAACAAAGTTCAACATTTAGTGTCTTTATAAAACAGATTTGCAAAATATAGCCAAGGCTCATTCATTTAAATACGCATAAATAGCATGAAAATACTTTCCCATTTCAATTCGAATCATTTTTTACTTTTTTATACACAAATTGGAGATGAACATTATATGAAAAACAGTTTGATTTGTTGCAGCAGAAAAAACACAAGCATACAGTATAGCTAAAGCGGCAGTTGATTAGTCAGAAATATACAATATATACCTCTGAAAACACATATTCATAAACATTAAAACAAAGTCTTATTCAAGTCTGTAAAATATCAAAGTACACATCTTTGGATGGATGCCTCAAAGTTTTTTTTTTTAAGAGCAATATATATATTTTTTTTACATCATCAGTAACACAACCGTAATTAACACCACCACGGCCAAAAAGTTTGTGTCTATGTACAATAGTGCAGATGAAGAGCTTAACTTAGAAGAAGGCAGTGGAGGGATAATAAAACATTATCAAACATCCTGATTTATTAGACTTCAAGTGGGTTCCCTATGTTTTGCACAATTTTAAATAAGCATGTTTGAATCAAGCATATGTTCTACTTGCAGGACACATGCCAGTATATGCTCTACTTCAAAAAAAAATTAATGTTTGTTTTCTTTTGCTTTACACTGATCCGTTTTTTTAACACTTAAATGTAACAACCGTTGTCCAAAATAAATATCATCGCGATTTGTTTGGATGCAGGCTTATTTATGTTTTTATCATTTTAAAAAATGTGTGTCTAATCCACCTCCCTTTCGTAATGAAATGTTATTTTATCCTTTTCCTACAATAATAGTTTTATTACTTTTGTACACTTAAATCATATGTTTTACATTCAGCATTGTGACCAATTCAACATTGTAACGATTACAATAAGTCGCCTCTGGATGTTATTTATATTTTTTGCATTAAAATACTTTTTAGTTTAAAAGTCTCATCTTATTCTACTTCAGAGGACATTGTGGAATTATGTACTTTCTGAATCAATAGCATTTTAGACATTTTTTTTTGATAAATTATGCACATAACTTACATAACAGCATTTGGATATATTTTCCTCATTAGCAGTGTCAAACTATTTGCCACTTCTTAAATGCTCTCAAGATATTTGTAAACATTCACAGGGCAGAAACAATTATTCAACATGACATCTGTGAAATTTTTAGTCAGACTGTTTTCCAAAAAAATAAAAACTAAAAGTCTGTTTTACTACGGCCACATCAGCAGGTTTCAAAAGGTCCATTGATCTCAAACTTTCACTTTTTAAAAAGGTGCTTTAGCTTCCTGCAGCAGAACAGACAAAGACATTAAAGAGACTTTCTTTCTTGTCTTTTTGTTTCTTCTTCAACAGATACACAGCTCACTTGGCTGGCTCAGGGATAGGTGGAGCTCGCTCGAGTCTCATGGTCCAGGGGTCAGAGGTTGAAGCATAAAACGGAGAGTGGGTAAGTACTTCTTCTCCAGCCAGGGCAAAGGCAAACACTCCTCTCTGCCTCCCTGCCCCTGCCTTCTCCTCCTCTGGGACGTGCTTCCCATCTGCTCGCCGTTCCTCCCTGTTCTCCCTGTTCACACCGTCCCCACCCGTAAATCCCAAACCTCTGTTGCTGAGGCCAAGCATCTCCCCGAGTCCATGATTCTTGACTCCCTGGTATGCATGACTTAACCCGTTCTCCTCAAACCGGTTGGTAGTGGCGGCTGGGGGACACAGGAAGTTGCTGGTTGGTGTGGACCGCCAAGCAGCTGGCTTTCTTCCTCTCCGGGGCCGGGAGATTCGGCAGCTCTGCCTCTTGATGTGTCGATGTAGGTGGTCAGACCGTGTGAAACTTTTGTAGCAGTGCTCGCACTGGTATGGACGAACACCCGTGTGGATGCGCAGGTGGTTCTTCAGGTCATAGTTGTGGACGAACTTAGAGTTGCAGTGAAGGCAGATGTAGGGCCGCTCACCTGTGTGCTTCCTCATGTGAATCTTGAGCTTGTCTTGTCTGAGAAAAGAACAAAACCACATGTTTTCATAGAGTGTTTTGTAAGTATAAAAATTAACACATGAATGATAACACTTCACTTATTTACATTTAAGATCTGGTCTAATATAAGTGGATTTAAAAGTCAGTTCAGATGATTTGTCTCCACTGACTTCATTCAAGTTCTGCCCTAAATACAGGTGGAAAATAAGCCAAAGCAAGAGTATGTAGGTGAGTGAGTTATCACTAATGCAAAGAAACCAGCGGAGGGGGCTTTCCACTTCTAGCTCTTTGATATTTAGATCTTGTGAAAACAAATTAACCTCAGTCAGAAGAGCATGGGGTACTTTTCCGCTTACCAAGCTGTTTTACATAACCTGGTGCTTTGAAAGCACATTAGAACATTGAGATCTCTAGATAATCTGTGTGGCGTGTGATGTGAAACACTTGAAGTGAAGTGATGATGATGTGATAAGAAGTACTGCTGCACATACCTGGTGAATCGTACTTCACAGATAGTGCACATGTATGGTTTCTCTCCTGTATGTGTCCTCATGTGTCGTGGCAGTTTCCCAGCTCCTTGGATGACTTTGTTGCAAATTGGACACTGCTGTGATGCTTTGGGCTTCATCTTCCTCTCCTCTTCCAGTTGCCAAGGCGGGAACAATGCTCCTAGGTGGGATGTGGAGCTCAGAAAGTTCAGGTATGACCGAAAGTCAGCTTCGTCCTTTATCGGACCGAGAGCGTGACCTTCTGACGGCACTGACCCAGTGTTCATGGTGCTGCCTAAACCTGAATTGACAAACTCTTTCAGGAGGCTTCCATGTAGCAGACTGAGCGGGACCTCCTCCTTCATCTCCTCCTTTATGATCTCTCTTTTCACAGCTAGATCAAGGGGAATGGAGGCCTCAAGTGGTGCAGGGTTAGGGAAGGCTTGGGGGAGCCTGGTTTGCGGTGAGGCTCCTGTGTGGGGAAGCTGGTGATGGCTAGGGTCTAGAAGCTGCTTTGGGAAGGTTGGGAACTCAGCAGCCCACATGGAAGGGTAAAAACCTGGGAGGAGAGGGGAGAAGTTGGCCCTCCTGTCCAGTGTTGACATTCGGGGGTACAGTCCCTCCTGAAGGAGGGACTCAATGGAGAAATCCTTCAAAGCCCGACTCTCCATACTCTCCTGCAACACAAGACAGCTCATGAGTTTTTTTAAACTAGGAAAAGTCATTTAAAGTCTTATTTTCCTCTTTAAAATACAGTATTAGTTACAGAATTTACAAAATTTCCAATATCCACTGTACCTGTTTTCCTCTCATTGTGTCTGGAGACTGGGACTGGGACGACAGGTCAAACTGCTGGTGGTATGCAGAGGTGCTTGGAGGTGGGGAGTCCTCCGTCCCATGGGGTGTCTGTTCCCCCCTGCTTTCAGATGACTGCGCTGACCTCTCACTGACATTATCCTCTTCATCCTGCTCGTCCTTCCTTGACCCAACTTCCTCCTCCTCATCCTCCTCTTCTTCCTCCTCCTCCTCATCTTCCTCTGCATCCTCCTCTTCCTCTTCATCCTCCTCTCCCTCCCCCGCTCTCCCTCCTCCGCCGCCTCCACCTCCGCTGTCCATTATCTCCAGGCAGACATTGATGATACAGGGGATCTCCAGCATCTGCGCTGCGTTCAGGATCTCTTTAACGTTGGATGCCGTCACAGTCAGAGTAGAAGTGTATGCAAACTCCAGGATGGCTGTTAGAGACTCTGGAGCCACAAAGTCAATTTCGTACACAGCTGCTGCGTGATGGTGGTCCCCACCGTCAGTGGTGGCCACTGTGAAGAGCTTTTTGAAGTACTGGCTGCAGGCTGCCAGAACTGAGCGGTGAGTGCGATACTCCTGGTCACGTACAATGAGGATGACATCGCAGAGCAGACCATCTCGACGCTGTTCATTGAGGCTGCAGAGGACATCAGTGCTGTGATTCGGGAAGGGGATCCCGATCAGGTCCTCTTCTCTGTGATGAACCATTCTCCTCTCTCTATCTCTGCTGGTTATCTAGATAGAAGGCAATAACAATGAGCTGTTTAGCGACACTTGAATATGAAAGTCAAACTGAAAAGTTTGACCTATTTTTTGGAACCCACATTTGGCTTTCAAAGCCTACATTTATCCTCACTTGTAATTTCATTTTCACTAAAAGTCTTGTCACTTGTGCTGTGCTTCTGATGTAACCTCATTATGTTGGAGAAAGCGATGCATCGGTTGTTCCGGAAGATAACCCCCTTGTAATCTTTCAAAAGCCTATAACTGCATTTAACAATTACACCATTTGAAAATATATTAAAAAAAATATTTTACACTCTTCGGTGTGACTGGATCCAAAAATATTCAGTCTGCCTCAAGAGAAAAAGATTTTTAACACATTTCACAAGTTGTGACACTATTTTCTAATCCAAAAAGATGAGAGTGACATATGTCCTTACCCATTTTTTACAATACACAAAAATATGGCTATTATACAAACAATTGAACTAAGTAAAACTAACATTGATATGGATGATACATGATAATAAAACTCAAAAAAATGTTTATGTTGCACATATTGTCTTCTGATCTTCTTGCAAAGGTGATTGTGATCTCAATAAGACTTCCTGTAAAAGTGAAGCTCTACAAACAAATTAACAAGACAATATGTCAGAAGGGCACTGTCTTGATTTGGATCACAAAAAAAGAGATATGACTTGGAAAAGGAGTAAAACAAATAGTTTAAATTGTGCAGCCAATATAATAATTTATGCTTTAATCAGACAGAGGAGTCTATAAAAATTTTAAAAAAAAATGATACAACGATTAACTTAAACATGTCCTCTCCTGTGCAAGTCATTTTCACAAGGACACAAAGGACTGAGTGGCATGGTTGGTTTCTCGCTCCCTTAGCAAACAGTCAGTCACAAACATTTTCGTTATCACAGTAATGAAGCAATACTTGATTTTTGTCAGCAGGGATTCTCCTGAGGAGGAAGTGCTGACAGGAAGGTGATTAAGAAGATAATGAAATAGGATCTAAAACACTGATTTTAAAAAGTGTAACAGGAGTGGTCCACAGCTCGCCTTGCATCTGCACCCCAGTTTGAAAATGGAGTGTCACTGATGAGAAGCAGCATTCAATCATTAAACAAAGGATTTTCATTTGAATAGATTGAAGCTCTTAACTGAAGCTGATATTGTTAACACAATGAGTGACAGTCCTGCTTTATTAAAATATACTGTAGGCATGCTTGTTTGTGTGCCATCTGTGCAGCAACGGCAACAAGTGGTAAATACAGCATGTCTCATTTTGAGCAAATATCACATCGGGTAATATTTATTCTTGACTGTGTTATTACAATTTCTTGTAGGAATGCATTGCAACTGTGCCAGTTAGGGAAACCCGTCATTTTGATATAATATTAAATTAAACCAAACTTTTTTTGTTTGATACTTAAACATGCAATGAAGTTTGATAATAAGTGCGTGAGGGTTACAGTGATAATGTGTGTAAAGTCCATCTTTATTGTCTGTTTCCACCAGATATGAACATGAAGCAAGCTGATACCCTCGTTTAAACAATACAGTGTGTGATTGGGATGTGGTGAGAAATGTAGAGAACAACAAAGGAGGTCAGATTGTACTCTAGATACTGTATCCTGTCAAAATGCTTACTTTGCAGCCTACCCTCCTCGCACTCAATTGATTCACAGTGCAGTGACTAAGAGCTTGATATGGCAGATGTTGCCTTGATGCACGCACAAAAATTCTGTTCACTTTTCTTAAACCCATTATTCCACAGCTGCCTGAGCTCCTACCTGTTGATTCACTGTGCTGCTGTTTACAGTTACGGTGATAAAACCTCGTCTGGCAGGGCGCTCATTCATTCACTATGAATAGAGCTTAGACTTAACCGTCCACACTTGGTGGTCACTGGAGGCATGTGTAGTTAAATACTTTGAAGCGGGCTCACTCACCGCAGCTGCATTGTTGACTGGCTCTAAATGGGCCAGGGCTGAAGCCACATAGACTTGCACACACGCACACACAAACACACACTCATATGCACACACACCCACAGCACAAGTGTCTTGCTTTCTCTTTTGTGCTGCAGCAGATCTCACCATAGGGGAAAAAAATAAAAAAACTGTTTCAGAAAATCCCTTAGTTCACCTGCAGGTATACAACTTGGATACCAATCTTACATATAGTTTATTCTTGTCGATCTTGTTGCTAGGTGACTGTTGCTATGTTCATGCCATTGATACAGTGTGGACATAATTAAAATGTCTATAGAGGGGGTGGTGGTATAGGATATAGGCCCGCAGACCCACTACACAGAACTACCTCGATGGGAAACTGGAACAAAAGAGCAACAGAGAAAGTTGCGGTTGTCAGCTGATGACATTATACATTTAAAATAGAAATAATGAATTATAAAAGGAAAAGGGATTTTATCTGTATTAAATGTCATACAGATCCTGCATTATAAATTCCGGTAACACACAGCAGTTTCAAACTTTTCTCAGCGCTTCTATTGTGTCCTCTGCAGATTAATGTTTCCTCCACAAAGATAGTACGATATCCTTTTGCTATTATATTTCACACCATGTGCACAACATCCATAAAAGTAATTGCACGGGTAAAAGGTGAGAGAATCTCCAGTCAGGGAGTAAGGGAGAGATCAGATGGCCCTAAAAGTTCCCTAACAGGTTGCACAAACACCAGCGGAGGGGCCCCTCCCTGTAACAGCCTGCCAAGGCAAACAATAGTGCAGAGCTTGGAATAACACTGAGTGGATAAGAGGGAGAGAAAAAGAGTCTGACTGGGAGGGCTCGAGCGAACCCACTGTCATTCGTTTGCTCTCAACCCATCTCACCCACTCGTGGAACTATGGGACACGTGCTGCTGTTGCTGTTTGTTCGCCTGGTGCCCCAGCGAGCACCACTCCCCTCTGTTCCCACTGTTCGCCTGCCACCAGCTAGCGCTAGCTCTTAGCGGCCGGCCCCTAATTACAATGTGGAGAGGATCTAAGGAGGATGTGCCACATAGACAGGGAGGGGAGGAGGGCACAGCTTTCCCACCACAAGGTCCTGGAGCGACATTTCATCAGCCAAACAGCCTTAACCCTTAACACACACACACACACACACACACACACACACACACACACCCCTCCACCCGTCAGAGCAGCCAGGGTGGGGACGCCTTGTGAAAGGGCTCTGATAATTACTGTTTAAGTCATATGCTCTTTATCCATCTGACTCCTCTAGCAGAGTCATGGAAGGACAATACAACTTTTCAATAACTCTTTTATTGAACAGTTTTAATGGTTCAATAAAACAACCAGTTATTATCAGGTGCAGCATTTTTGAATGAATGAATAGGGAAAGTCATATTTTGTTGCTGTCACCAGCTGTGGTACCTATTTCTGCTTATCACGCATGCATCACTGAATTCATTTACTTAAAAGAAATTTCAGTTCCACGCTAAAAAACTATTCATATCAAGCTCAACTCAATTATTAAACTGACCTCTAATGGATAGTCTTGCCTCTCTGTGTATCTCTCTTTCCGCCTGCCTGTACCGGCCACTTCTCCTCTCATGCCTCACTTAGTCACTAACACTTTCAACTTAGCACTCCCACCCCAAATTATGTGTCACCTCCATTCAGTGTTGTCTTTCTCCCAAGAACTTCGTCTGCTTTCCGTGCTCTGACCACCACCTCCTCCTCCTAATCATTCTCCTCTCCTCTTTCTCCTCTCCTCCTCCTCCTCCTCCTCCTCTGCAGCTGTATCATCATTATGCCCAGAGTGAAGCGGCTAACTTGTCCCCAGCCCTGACCGCTCAGGCCACAAATCAGCAGCTAATGTCCATCTCAACCCTTGTCACAGCCAGACACTCATTTGGCCTGTAAGCTACTACACCCAAAGCCTAGTTTATCCCTGTCAGGCCAGTGCATCCACCTGACCCATAAGCTAAATCACCAGCAGCCAAACTTTACCCCTGTCACCAACTGCCCATAGCAAACACCTGCTAAACAACTGTCACAGATGGACAATTGCACAGCCAATAACTTAGAGTATTGACAGCCAAAAGTCACCCTCTTATTAAGAGGAGACATTCATTTAACCAACTGTGTAAGGTAGTCCATTATCACCAGTGCACCTGTTTCTGGAAGAGGCACTTGCTTGGCTGGTGTTTTAGATGACAATTGTCTGGAGCCTATAGGCCGCATAGGGGTGATTTTAAAACTGTGCCTTAATTGCTGTCAGTTTAAGCAGGTGAAAGGTATATAATGCCAGTAACACAACACAGGTATTTATCCTGACAATAATGATGAAATGTCTGGGCCAAATATGAGCGTTGAAGTGCATAAGTTTTGTTTAAAAGTTGAAGAATTGCTTGAAACTTACTTGTGTTAAGTTCTGTGCGCATTTATACAACATTTAAAATAAATTATGTTAATGGACATGATTGTACTGCCATACATGTTCACATTAATGTGTGTACAGACTGACTCATTAAAAATAAATGTCAGGAGAATATCGGCCTGTGCGTTGAAGACATTTCCCAAACTCTAGAAGCGCATACCTCACTTTGCACAAATAAGATTCTTTTTTAAATCTTTCAACAGGTGTACCAGCAAATAATCAACAATTTATGCCTCTAATTAATACTTACTTTGTATTGATTGGAAGTGTAATAAATTTGATAATTTGAAGAAAATCTCTGAATCTAGTCTCAAGAGTTTTGGAGGCCAATTCAACTCGCTCAGCTCCTTAAAGAGCCTGTTTGCACTAAGTGTCATCTCTCCAGCCTTCAGGGGGGCCCACAGCAACACACCATTAGTTCTCTCACCCCAAAGTAAACAAAAGTTTATGGTTTCACTGCTGAATATTGGTTGAGTGACTAAGAATGTTGCTCGTAGACTATTTGCTGTAAAACGAAGGACTGTTTGTTTCTTATTTTACAGGTATTGTTAGTCTACGTCTTTGTTTAGTCAGAATAGAGACCCTCAAATCAACAGAGAAAGATTGAATTCAGTATCAAAAGTGAGAAAAGATTAGTACTTAAATAATAAACATCTACTCTTTGAATAGGTTTTATAATTTAGCCTTGGTTAAAAATATGTGCTTTTAGATTTGTATTTTTCTGACGAAATGGATCCCTGAAGAGAAAGGTCCGCTTTTTTGAACATTGCCATCACTTTTAAAAAAAAATATTAAAAAAAGAAGGTCTAAGAGCAAAAGTTTAAACTCTTTCCTACACAGTGGCAGGGTGGAGGTTTAAACTAACTGCAACTTATGGGATTTTATCAGTGTGACAATACGTGATTTAGCAAATGTCATTTATTTATGTTATCGATCTCAGTTTGAGTACGTATTATAGCTACTCTTTTAGAGTGACTTCCTTAATGTTCCTGTATCTGTTACAGCAGCAATACAACACAACATTAAATAATCCAAATTTTAATTTTTACATACAGTTTTATGTATTTTATTTCTGCTTATAATTTCAATCGAGAAATTAGTGAGTGCTAGCAGATCCTAACAGGTGAATTAAAAACAACAGCTGGTAAACACTTTTAATGGTAATACTAGTCATGGCATTTTGTAACTACATGAGGTAAGAGGTCTATAAGCCGGCTGACAACAAGTCTGATGTAAATAGCAATTTACAGCTCAGCCTCAAATCCATAACATGTTTTTATTTTGTCCTCACGCACAAACATCCCCTTTAACTTTATGAATTACCTGAGTACTTTTTTTGGAAATAAAGGAGATTGTCATATAGATATTGAAGATCTAAAATTAAAATGTATAATTACCATTGGAGACAAAACACATACTTAAGTCCACTAAAACTACTATGTTTGACATTGCCAAGACGGGCTCTGATGCTATAAACGCTCATGCTATTTCCAGAATCTTATAGCACAACATTAACACTATGGCCTAAATAATTACACGAATAATTAAGTGACTTTATTGACCTTTTGCACCATGTCAGGCCTTTATGATCTAGAGTATTAGGTTCCTATAAACACTGTGTAAATAGAGACGTTAAATGATGCACGTGTGCTCTCTGTAACACAGTGCACAAGTGCAAGCTTGTTCACACACACGCACACTCTGTAACAGTGTGACGGATTATCATGGACATAATATGCACAGACACACACCCAAGTTCATGCTCCAAAAGTCTGGCATCCACATAAATTCACACATGTCTTGATTCGTTCCCCAGCATTCCACAGCGCTCAGCAACCATCACCTACCGTACCTTCAGTTTCTCGATTCCCCTCACGTGTCTTTGTATTTCCAGACTACTAAGAGGCTCTGTTGCTCCTCGCTTGACCTCTCAGCATTGCCCTTTTTAATTGAAACACAGCTGCCTTTCTCTTTGCCGGTCTGTCAATCAGTCAGCCAGGCAGTCAGTCCATTCACAAGCTCCCCACACCAGCCATGGATGCCCATTCACAAAAATGAAAAAAAAAGAAACACCAAGGGAGGAATATCCAATGGAGAGAAGCAAAAGCAGCGCAACAGAGGAGAGCAGAGTGTGATTCTTGGGTCTGTCTGTGTAGCAGAGTGGCTAGTGTGGAGTTAAGAGTCAGGCTCACTGTTGTGTGTGGCTCATGTAGGACGAGCGAGAGAGTGAGAGGAAGGGAGGGAGGGCAGCAGCACTGCGCTGTGGAGATGTCGCACCACTAGTTTTTATAGCAGGGTGGGTAGCTGGAAGATAATAATACCCCATCCTCCTCCACAACACAAGTTTAAGCGCACTGTGTAATAAGCCCATGGCGCAGACACCCTCTGATTTAGGTCAGACAAAATGAATTTTTAGTTGTGTTAGAGTGGATTTTGGTATAAAGGGACCGGGGCAAAGAAACTCTAAGGGGTTGTTTGGGGAGACTAAGGGAGGGTAAAAAAAAGGGAGAAAAAAAAGGAAATGAGAAAGAGAGAGAAAAGTTGAAAACTATTTTGTGCACCTCTGTTGGTTAGTCTCAAGCTGGGATGAAGAGATGTACAGGAATAAAAGCAGTAATACAGAAGCAGAAACCTAACTGCAACTTAAAGCCTGTTGGTTTCATTTTTTACTTCTGTTTAAAAGGGAGTCATGCTATTATCTCTTATCTATAATCATACTAACATTTAGCAAGCTCTTTGAAACCTCCGTGCATGTGTTCAAACAGTACAGGGTCAAAGACAGGTGGAAAGATCCCCACTGGGCAATTTGAGCCACCATTAATATTCACTCACAACAGACTGATCATTAGAAAATAATAAAAAGGTGTGTGTCACACTGCATTTAGACCCGTTAACACTTTCTGAATCAGTCCGTGGTGTCAGTTTTAACGGAAATATTACCTAAAAGCTATCAAAGGCAAGACTGAGCCACAAACGTTAAAAAAACACCAAAAGCAACTTTATCAGACTTATTTGCCTTTTAGCTGAAACCTTTTTTTTTCAAACAAGGTTTCAAAAACCAGGTTGAGGAAAGCAGAAGGCCAACGTCAGATTCCTGTTTTGAGTCAGAAAGCGCCACTGCAAGATAACAGTTGGTGAGCTCGCCACCACCTCAGTCTGCGGAGGGGAGGAGGAAGTTAATGCAGAGATTCGTAGAAAATAGAAATTAGTGTAGAAGAAGAAATCTGTTAGGCAGGGGTTTGGGGAGATATTCAATGAGGAGACTGAAGAAAGAGACATGTTAGCCGCAACAAGTTCACGGCCACACAATTTAATTGAACTGATAATAACTTCCAGTTTTTTTCAAAGTATGTGTGTGTGTCAATGACATTGCCAGTAACAGGAGGAGAGAAAGAAAAGGTAGAAAAAGTGTTTGCCTTGTTTTCACAGACGGGCTGAATGTTATGACATAGCACGTTCACAGGATCTGAAACAGCCATCAGGTTTTCCTGTATGACATCATTATATCACGCCCTTTGTAATACTTCTGTTTTTTTTTTCAATTTAGTTTGCTTACAGTAGGACAGCTTCACTGCCTGAGTAAAATATCCTGCACCCGAAGAGGAGTGCTTTATTTTCCCCAAACAGTTGGTACAGTGATCACACATAAAATACAGAACAAATCCTAGTACTTTCAGGAAGGAAGAATATTCAGTCAGCCATTGTTATCTCAGTGGTTACCAAACTTTCAAATCTACTAAAATATTTCCAAGCATTCATAAATCATGACCAACAAGTAGTCGAATTGTGTTGAGTTAACCTCCACAAACAAGTAGACATCAGAGTGTAGATCAGACTGCTATACCCACTCCTCTCAGGGGAAAACGCGGACCAAAGCGAACCACAGCCCATGCCCTGGTGGTTTACACTGTTTTGTACAGGGTGAGAGCTGAGGTCAGCTCACGTTGGCATCTAGTATATATAAACAGGGTTAGCCACTAACTGCAAGCAGGCCAGCCAGACAGCCAGAAAAACATTTGCAATCCTATAAGATCGGCTATCTATTCTAAACACACCGCTGCCGTCATAGCAACACATTGTAAGTGGTACCTGTGTGAATGGTTTGTTCTGAACTCTGTACAACTGCAGGCTCTTGTGCTGCAAACTGTCAGACTGTGATCGACACAGACCAGTTGTCTAATAGCGCAGAAAGGGGTGTAAAATGTTCTGATTTGCTCTTTAGTTCATTTCAATGGTGTAAATTTATAAGAACTTAGCTCATTTGCAATATGTGCACAGTAAAACATGGCTGAAAGGCAGATTTACCCAGCATGGCTTGCAAAAGTTTTACATATTGTAATACAAGCATAAAATCAATTATATTATTGTCCAAAGAGCAGGAAAAATGATCTTCAGTGTTATATATTTCTGTAGTATCATAGTCAGGCTGAATATTGATTCCATTCCCCTCTCCACCCTTCGGGAGTGTTAGGCTACACCAAGAAGTGGTGAGTCTTGTCGCTCAGTCTGAGTGCTAACAGTCACAAGACACAAGGATTCGAGGGGCTGAGTAAGAGTCATCTGTTTTGTCTGTCTGTCTGTTTGTCTGGCATCACAACGTACCTGTTTACTGCCACCTGCTGCGGCCCAGCATGATGCACGTACCAGGGCACCAGATTGGCACTTTGGAGGGGGGCTGGGGTGTGAAGCCTCATTACATGAAGTTTGTCTCACGGAGACTTTGATGCTGTACTAATCTTGGCTGACTGGAACAGTATCAAAAACACTTTTCGAATTTCTAACAGAAAAATATCTTGAACATACACTTGACTAAAACTGGCTCATTTAAAACGAAGAACTCATCAGAATATCTGTGTTATAGCGGCAATACAGCCACATACCATAACAAAAGGACACATTCACTTACAGGCTTGTTGCTATGATGAATTTACTTCTCAGAAAGATTAAGCTATTAGCCCTGAATGCTGATATTTAATGCTATTGACATAACAAGTTATAAAAAATATATAAAGGTTAAGATAAAAAAAAGGTTTCTCCTTTATTTTGAAAATGTGTGATGTTTGACATAAAGCCAATGTATCGCTGTTGTGTAGATTTTCTGCAGGCATACCCAGAACACTATCAAAAATCAATAGCTCTCTGGTTATCTGCCCCCTCTGTTTTAAGTGTTTACAGTGTTTTACCATTTTTTAAACCTAAGAACTAGCCATTCAGTTAGCAGCTGAAGGCTTTCGAGAAAAACTCAAAGACAGCTTGTCCAAAAACTGTTGGTGGCCTGTATCATTTATACACCTACAGCATTGGCCTTCAAAACTGTTGTGGTTTGTAAGGAAGTGGTAATTACATCAGTGTTGCAACTTTGTCCACAAAACTGTACCTTTACACTGCTGCAACAAAATTAAGTAGAGGATAGTTTGGCTCATAGTTTTGCTTGTATAAAACTAGTTCCCTATTCTGTGGCCTTTGACCACACTGTAAGACAAAAATTTCTAGAGTTGGTCCTAACAGCCATGCTTGATGGCACGGTGACTTCAACGACCTATCATTCTGAAACCCCAATAATCAAAAACCACCTGGCCAAATTAATCACGCAGCATACATCAATTAGAGGCACAGTAGAGGCAAGTTTTTTTGGAATACAGGTACGCGAAAAACAAGTGGAGACTGTATTGTGCGATGGGTTTTCAGTGTAATGGCTGTTTGACGATTGGACTTTGAGTCCAATAGGACATTTTTCTTACTATTGCAGATTCAGAATAATGGGTCGTTGGAACAGTGGGAAGTCTCTGAGAAACTGGACAGGAGAGGGGATGTAATAAATGTTTAATTGTGAGAGTAAATGAGATCAAACAACACTATCTGTTGCTTCTGGAAGTGCTCAAAATGTCATGTGTTTACAGCCAAGTGACTAAGCCCTTCAGTTGTTTAAGTACTTATAACTCTTTCTTGTCTATTAAGAGCAAAGGAGTAAGTCAGTTGACTTGTCTGTGTTCAGAAAATCTGCAGCAGTAAAGGGATCGGGATGGATGAATTGATCAATAAAACATTAGACTTGATACACAGGTGACAACTGATTCTTTCTTATTTCAAACTGACAGCAAACTTTGTTTTCAAAACCATGACCACAATCGTCCCCCAACTATATCCTTGTGTTTATTATTGTAATCATGATGACGAAGGTCACTTAACCTTAACAAAGTAGTCATTTCAACCCAAACCATGATTATTCCTTAAACCTTGCCAAGTTGTTTTTGTGCATAAACCAAATCATAACAGTAGCGTTGAGATCAGATCAGAAAGGACTTATTTATGTCGTTCTGGACAAAACTCGTAATTCAATGGTAAATTTGACTGGTTTTGCTATGGGCTAGATTTTCACACAGTCTCTGTTTGAAGGCGTTCATATTGTTCTACTCATTTGTTCACATGAACACTGGAGTACTTCTGTCAACGATGTAAAAAATAACTAGAGTTCAAACACTGCTTACTCTCTCACCTCCACACAGCTGGCTAATCACTTTGTGAAGTGTGCATGAACATTGGAATGAAATTGCTCACTCGCCAACTGTACACAGCAGGCTTAAAATAATGGGAACCAGGCAAAGTAACTTGGGAAAAGGAGTTCAGGGAAGTATTTAGCAGACCTTCCCCAGATTAATAACTACAGAAACAGAAAAACACAAGCAGTCCAACTTATGCCCTTTGCCCTGGTGCCTTGGACACCAGGTGTGGCCTGATGTGGGAGAGAAGCAGGAAAGGGAGGCAGTCATCCCCCAGAGTTCAGAGATAGAGCATCGCAGCAGCCTCCCTGGTCTACACCCCTTGTCTCCAAGGACAGACACAAACACACACACACACACAGAAAAACACAAATGGTGGCAGGCATGTGTGCAATCCCACCGCTCACCACCTCACTCTATCATAGACAAATGCTCACGGAGACACACACCTATCTGTCATTGCACGCAGTCATTAGAGCTCACCTTGGAGAATGCCATTCAGTTGAGTGAGGTGAGGGCGTTTACTTTCAGTTTGTGCTTTATACTTTCTCCTGTTTTGTCTTCCTTTCAAACATCCTAATCAGTTTTGGACGCTTCGCCAGAAGGGAGGTAAAGCACACAAGCTGCATATTTAGAACTGCGAGCGCTGAAGATGATGGTGTTACAGTGTATCACAGGTGGCCAAAATGCGTAGTATGAACTCACTGCTGTGCGTGAGGATAACTTGAATGTCTGTTCTGGTGTTTATTGAAGACAAATATGATTATTCTTTCTATGTTTAGGGGAATTTTATTTAGTTGTCCGTGCTGAGATATGGAAATGTATTCTGAAATGTGAAACTGCAAACAAATGTACAAGGAGTCAAACCTCCCAAGCTCCACTTCCACACTGCGGCTTCTGAATGCTCGCCAGTGTTGTGTTCACTTGATTCGCTTGGTGTGAATATTTGTGTGTGAGCTTGTCTGCGAGTTTGGAGGGTCGTGGGGTGAATGAGGACAACTCCTTCTGGTGATAACAAGAAGGAGGCCAGCCTTGGCGGGACAGCCTCTGTCTGCCCTCGGGTAGTATGTGTGTGTATATGTGTGTGTGTGTGTGTGTATGCATGTTTGTGTGTGCGCGCATGTGTATGTGTGTGTGTGTGTGTCAGCAGGAGAGCCCTCCGGCACTCTGGCACCTCCTAATTAAAACCAGTCAGGCTGCAGGGCAGGGGAGACAGATGCCTGTCATGACACACACATACACACACATACACACACACATATGCACAAGGCAGCAGACTGCATTCAAATGTGATGCATAGGTCAGCTATTTTTGGACTCACACCCGATCTCATCCCACCCACTCAGGTATCACACAGGTAACTAATCTGTATCTGCCCCAACAGAGAGGCAGTGAAATCAACACAGC
>JAPZDY010000011.1:14912950-14925945 GCA_029783645.1 Ctenochaetus hawaiiensis
CGAGAATAGACCAGGTTGGAGCTGGCAAGCTTTCAGCGCACCTTCCGCGCAGTGTTTTGTCACGAAATTGTCAATGCACCAAGCTGAATCTGCGGACACCTCCCCCTGGTGTGCCGCCACGCCCATCTCGGCACACCCTGGTCTACCAAATTGTCAAATACGCTGCGCACGGTGATGCGCCAGACGAAATTACCACTGCGCAGGGTGCGCCACGCTCCGCCACCCTGCGCCGCGCCACAAAATTAGAGCCCTATAATAGCACTGCCCTTTCTTCTAGATGTCTTTTGCAGGATCTCAGAGCCCAGCCTCGAATACGCAGCATTTGTTTACAGATACACACACCCAGCAGAGGTTCATCATTTTATGTTCTGTCCCGCATAGTGTCTTCTCATATGGCCGATTTCCTTAAGCAAATTTGCTCATGCAAAATATTTTTTCAACAGAGCCACCAAATAGGGCAGAGAAAAAAGTGTATGTGCAACATTGCGCTTTTCATCTAGAGTTTTAACACCAACCCCTAACCCACCCCTTAGATTTCTTAAAGACACATCTTAGTCAAAAATAATTTTTTTGTTTCATCTGTCTCTGTGCAAAGACTCAAAACATGCCCATAACCACCTCTGAAGCTCACCAATTAAAATGTTATCTCTCATTTGTTTAATCCGGTATCTAAAGTAAGAGGAACTTTTCATCTTACTTTTGGCAAGAAAGTAAATAAGCACATTTTCCAGAATGTTAAACTGTTGCTTTAAGCCAGACAAGTCCCATGAGTCATTTGTTTTCTTTATATGGCAGCTGTACAGCTAGAATTGTTTTTTTCCGTTTTTGTATTCAAAATAATGTTCTTTTTTAGGTGAAATAAATAATATTTTTACCAGAGGGAATAATCTATAAGAGCTCTATAAGGGAACACAAACAAAAACAAGGTCTTAACACTAGTGGATTAAATCAATATAAAGTTCACACAAAGTCCAATCATGAATCATTAAGATTGTCCAAAACTTCTTCTCATAGCTCCTTAGAACAACATGATGGGGTGGCTCACAATCATTAGCATAAATCCGTTGGCAAGGTTTACCACCCTGTTAATTACTGGGGTTTCTCAGAAACCTAAGCAAGAGGAGACACATCAAGGGCAGTGCAGCACAGAAAAGGCAGAATTTTGAGAATTTTGAATTTTTCTCTAAATTAAAAGTGAATAATCTTGTGCAAATTCTGTTTTTGTATAAACAAGTTTCCTCTACGGCATGCATAAATATGACCTCCAACACTGATTAGAATCAGGAATTTTTAATTATGTCTCTGAGTGTGTCTGCTAACCTGCTGTTTCTTTTTTGTTTGTTTGTTTTTTTGTATTGTACATGAAGCTGGAGTCCAGGGTATAAGACTACCCCCTTTGAATGCAGTAACGAAAAAGGCTTGCAGAACACAAAGCAACAACTCGAAGTTACACCCACATGCTGCTGTTGCTTTCATCCTGCCACCTGTGGAGTGGGTGTGACCATCCCATCCACCAAATCTGTCAGATAGACCTGTTTCTGCTCACAGGCCATGTTTTGGGTGATGGAATCTGTTTTATGAATAGCTTTTGTTGTGTTGCGAGATCGCTGTGTTATACTGTAGGCTCCTCTCATCTTCCTACACAGTGAAAAGAACAGTATATGTAGTTATATGACAATTATTTAGGGGTGGCTACTTCATACTGTCATGTGATATGTAAGCTAATGATGTTAATAAATGACAAGCATACAAGTGACCAATGGAATATAAAAGAGCTTTTTCATGATATATTGTGTCTGTTATACTGTACCGTATGTCAACCCTTCTTTCTTCATGTAAACAGTAAAAATTGGTCCATCAAGATAACTAGAACTAGAGGCAGTAACATGGGTCAGAGGTGTGTAGGTGTGTGTGGGAGGTGTCAGTTTGCAGCAACATCTCCAGTATTATCGGCAGCACTTTTTGCTTCCAAAGGTTCAAACATGTGTCCTTACACCAGAGATACAAACGTCCATCACCCTCTTGTCCTCTTCCACCTCTTCAGGGAGTTGAGGGGTGTACAAACAAAAGAATCTTCAATAGTCATCATCATTGTTCACTGAATTTTAACTTTCAAGTCCCCCTTGATTTTAAAGTAAATCCCGCCATGGCAATGTATTCCTTAAAGAAACTTCACTGGATATGACATGGTCATTCCAGGGTCTCCCATGACCTTTAAGGGGATTAAAGCCACAGTTTCATAAAGTATTGCCCTCTTCATCCTCTGATCAGTCTACTTTTATTTACTTAAGGTCTGGTTTAGAATGTGTTTATCTCAATGTGATGGTCTAACAAAATTAAATTTTTATTATTTTTTTTTATCATTTTAAAAAGTTAATGTTAACAGTGCAAATACGTTCATCAGCAGCCTGATCAGAAGTGAATTAAGTAGTCACTGTAGACTGTACAGTAGGTCTGTTGTAGGCCTGTAAATACTAAGAACTCATTAAGAAGTAAACCATGTTAAAATAACTTAAGCTAAAAAGTCAGTAAACAGGACTAAGTGTCTATAGCCAGGCCATTTGTAGTCACTGTGATGCATTAAGATGAACCACATTGATCATGGCTAAATTCTCGGTCGTTCAGATGATGGTTCTGACTTTGTTCAGCTGCCCGAAGCTTTATCGTGCAACGGTGAGATTTCCAGGTTTAATTTTTTGCCTTGGCATGTAGAAGACACCAAAGGAAAGACAAAGGATAAAAGAAATTGAGAGAAAATAAATTTTCAGGAATTCTTTTTTTTTTTTTCAACAGAACTACCACTTGAAAATGTGGGCTGGCCGAATGGACTGACTGCTCGACTCACAAAGTCAAGAGATCTTCTAGTCCCAGTGAGCTGGTGGCTGAAAGTGACCTGGCAGTGAGTTCACCACCCACACCCTTCCAGGAAAGGATTGTTACATTCACCCAGGTAAGATGAGGCCCAGTTTTTATGTCTATTACAACACAAAGGGAGAGATGCCGTGTTACAGACTTGTTAGTCTTAGAATTTGGATGTATCACAAGCACAGCTTAGTGTAGCAATGTAACACTCATAAGGACCATGCTAACATGCCGATGCAAAGCGAGTGTTACTTTAACTATGATCACAATGTTAGTTTGACATGCTGGCATGCTGACATTTGCAAATTAGCACTAAAAACTAAATGCAGCTAAGGCTTAAGGCAGGTGTTTGATATTAAACCAACCAAATTAAAATTTTGAACTAATCATAGTGCTTGAGAAGTTAGGGGACAACCAAAGTCAGCAGGTGAATGCTTTACAGTAGGCATGTTATAGGATTATGAGGCCCATTCAAACCACAAATATCTGAACAAAGTTTCACTCCATCCAATAGCGGTTGAGATATTTCCATCTGGTGGTTAAACTGACCAACAGACTGATCAAAAGTCATGTAACTGGCATTACCTAAATGTAAATATTGCCCCCTTTAGGGCTAGTTAATGTTCTGATGCTTGCTGAAGGCTTGCTGTGTGTTAGTTCTTAAAATTAGAAATAGCCGCTCTATACAGGATGCTTCATGAATAACGATGCTTAATTTTAATGAAGTATCATCTGTCATAAGTGTCTCTTGGATATCTATGCTAAGGTGTTAAAAGAATAGTAGCCAAACATTTGATCTGTAATATTTGTATATAGTTTTAAACTTGTGGGTGGGAGACCAGTGTAAATAGCTTCTTGTGTCGCTCAGCTCAGTGTCACTGTAGTGCTTTGATGTACTGGCATTTTAAAGCTCTATTAACACAAACTCATTGTCCTGTACAAAAGTAATGGCCTAACAAAAAATTTTTTTTTTCAAATGTCCGGGAGGTTTTTCACTCATCTACATTTGCTTCTGTCACCTCAGAACTGCACCTTTTTTAAAACCTTTTTCATGCAAATATTACAAGTGTGGTGAATAATGGTGTTTTTGGTTGTTGATGTCAGCTGTCAGCTACAGGTTGGTTTTCACCCTTGAAACTCTGCTAAATGTCCAAACAGTTTAAGTCAAGTTCAAGTTCCAGTGATAAATTTCTTTGGCATTAGCAGATGCTAGGCTCACAGACCTGAGCACACACCCAGGGGTGTGAGTGTTTGTGACAAAGGGGGATTAACTTAGGCAGGTATATGCTGCTTAAGGGGCTAACACAGCACTATTTATCCACAGAACAAAACATGTAACTAAGAAACCCTCCCATAGGTGCAACCATAAATGCACTACTATGATAATCATCAAACCAGTTTAACATGCTTTACCAAAACATAAGCCAGAAATGGAGAGGGTGCCAACATTGCTCTAAAAAAAGGTGGAGGTGGAGATGAAGACTGGAAAGGGAAAGGCGAGGATGAAAGAGGGATGGGGTGAGACTTAAAGAGCTCAACTAAGAAGGCCTAATCAGAAGTATCTATGGAAGTGGGAGCCATGACAAGACTTGGTTTGACTATCTAAATGTTAAAGACAGGTGCTTTGGTTCCTCCTGTCTTTTCTCCTTCACCATAAAAATGTAAGAGCATCTTTTAGATGCAACACTTAAACTTTTGAATTTGTAGTCTTGAAGTTCCAGCAATGAAGTAAATTTCATTGAGGGGAAGAGTTAAACCTTAGTGCAAGGTACTCAATAAGTGTTCAATGAAATTCAGCCTTAAAGGTAGCTCTGCTCATCAGTCCCCCCCTTGGCTCTTTGGAGGTGACGACACTAATCAAGACTGAAAGCTGTCTTTGAAATATACTTTTCAGAGGCCAAAGAACATTCGATTTAAGTAACAGGTCAACATTTTGGCCTTAGCACTCTTAAATACTCTTATTGGCTTCTTATCAAGAGGCAGAGGAGAGGATTATTATAAATCTTTCTATTTCAGATGTTACAGCTGTAGAGATGCTGCTTGGCTAGCTGTTTCTTGCCATTACACAAAGCTAAGCTAAAATGTTGAACTATTCCTTTAAGTTTAGATACACAAATAGCACATAAGGCTGTTGTATGTTCTTGTGCTTCTGCCACTGTGACCTGATTATACCTGGCAGCTACACCCAGGGTGAATAACAACTTGGCTCCTGTCAAAGAACTTCTGCATCCAAGACAAATGTTTTTGCAAATCTTGGCATTACACTGCATGCAACAAACACACAGTCATAACAAAGTTGGGAAGAAGACAATTCACAACAAGAGCTCTCTAGAACCAAACTGTGAGTTACAATTTCCCTTTAAACCAGTTGGAGGGATCATAACCGTGGACTCAGCAAGAATCTGGGCAGAGTTGTAGCTGGCCAAGGCTGGTGCGTCTGCATACTAATGTTTCAATGTGATCAAAGTATGTAGGGGAGTCTCTCTGTCCTGCTGATCCATACAAAAGGAAGAGAATAATCTCTATTCTAAAGTTCCAGGTAGTTCCAGGTAGTTTCTGTTGTCTCTGCAAAACTGTAGACTTATGTGTAACTCAGAGAAGTGAATTCCAACCCTAGAGGCAGATATCAGGTTCTCAAATCAGGACTTCGAGATAAAAATCAATAAGAGAGATATAATCAACAACATCCACAAAAAGAGGGCATTTTCTTCAATCAGATTATAGATATTCAATCATGGTCTTAGATACTGTTCATCTGACAGGGACTGTACCTGCCCTTAAACAATTCTGTTTGTTCAGTCTGACAAGGTAACACAAAATCAAACAACCCTAAGAGCAAAGACTGAGTCTACAATACAGACAAAGCATGTCTGTAAAAATTATGACAGGGAAAGTTGTATTTGTGGCTTCTTTCTTTCAGCTCATTGACTGAGAAGTGGGCCTTACTCTATCTTTAGTGTGGATTACCATTTGCACTAACAAAGCCTTCACTACACTGGCAATCTTCCATAAAAAGGACTGTACAAATATATATAAACTACCAAGTGCACCAGATTTAACACATGCAGATATATATCATAACAAAATACAGTAGTATTTACCGCAGGTTTATGAAGGCGCTTAGACATTTAGCTATGAAAGAACTGGTATTCACCTAATTTTTAACCTCCCCTTACAGAGAAGTTGGGGTGGACACCTAAAAATAAAAAAATAAAATAAAATTATAAAAGTAAACAGAAATAAAAATCAACATCCATGCATTGAGCAGGTAATATTTACCAGGTTCACCATATCAGTTTAGTGTGCTAGCTTGTAAATATTTAGCTTTCAACTCAATATATATCTAAAACTCATGGAAATATCTTTATATCAACAGGTATTTGCCTATAAACCAAAGAGCCAGAAAACAAAATAAAAAATAGTACTGGATGAAAAGTTAGTCACCAAAATAACTAATATTAATTCTGAGGAGAACGTTGGTGTCTGCACAAAACTTCATGTTAGTCCATTCATAATAGCTGTTGCTAACAATAGCTAACATTTCAGTTTAAACGTTAAATGTCAACCTTAAAGTGTAGTTGAATTAAAGGTCAGAGGATCATAGTCATAGTCATGAACATCATCGACCACATAGGACATAATATTTGGGAACCATGAGCAATATTACCAAATATCAGGGCAATCCATGCTATAGTTGTTGAGATAATTCTGTTTGAACCAAAGTGGCATGGCTGGAAATACCTTCAAATTCACTGACATGATCACTTGCATGTCCTCGAATTTTGTACTTGTAATACAGTAGCCTATATTAAATAGTGTTGCAATAGTCTTAGAAGCAGTGAGTCATTGGAATGATTTCTGCCAACTTGTAAGTCAACTTGATATGTTTTAGTTTGGTTTTGTCAATTTTTTTGGCCTTTTCAAATTTTCAACTTATGTTAAACTACATAATGTGTCTAATTAGTTAACAAGTGGGAGAAAGAAACAGAGACATTAAAAGAAGGAAAGAGATAGAACAGAAAGTGGAGGAGAGCTCGTGTGAGCCAGTTATGCCACCTCAGGGGCGTAACCCTGGTGCTGCTTTAGTGAGAACTGTCGGCACTGCCCATCTCTCAACCCCCTCCACCCGTCTTTCACCATATCCATTTCTACTTCCCCCACCTCTTTTCCTCTCTCTGGTCTCCTTCTTTCTCTGACTCTCCATCCCCTCCCTTTCTTCCAGCCAGCCCCACCACAAAGCTCCACCCACAGCATGAGAAGACAGGGAGAGGAATATGATCTAACCACACTCCCAGAGATATTACCTCAGCAGCCACCCCCACCCCCTACACACACATGCACGCACACAAACATACACTCCTACCTTTCCCTCTGTCATACCCATGCCCATGCACTATCCCCCTCCTCCCCCCACCAAGCGCTCCCTTCCCTTGCTCCCCCTGATCTCCTCTTCGTCCTCCACTCCCTACAACGCTGCTGCCAGGCCGTAATGTTTTTCTTAGCCTCTCCTACACAGTTTTCACACAGTTTCCCTCTCCCTCAACATACAGCAACATCCCACACACCCTGGGCCCAGCTGACCCACTGAGAGAGGAGGTGGGAGAGCTTTGGGTGGGCAATAACGCCATCACTGAGGGACAGGCAATGTGGCTGTTTCACTGAAAAGAAGGCTGGCATTCATTTGCAGAAATGTGAACATGATGCCATGTTCATCCTCCTTGCCTTCAATGAATTTTAAAAAATGTGGGCTCTCTTAAAGCACCTTTTTGAGGTTTCAATCCTGCTGGCCCACATTTTTTTGCCCCGCTCATAGCATGCTGTTTTTGCAGCAGTCTCATTGAAGCTGTGATGATGTGGGGTTGACAGGATGTGGTGGATTCATTTCTCTCCACAGAGAAACAGCTTTAAAGGTTAAGGTGTCTGTTATCAGCAGGTCTCGATACTTGCCATCAGTCTGTTGTGGTTTTCTCAGTAGGGCCCTTAAACAGAAACAGCGTTCATATGTGGGTCTCAGCAGATACACTTCCCTGGTGGAGATGAGACAACAGCTCTTGAGAATGAAAGTAAGAGGGAAATTTGATATCCAAAACTCCGTTCTCTTCTCATTAGCTCGTATAAAAAAATCAAGGAAGTTATTTGGGGTTTTTAGTGTCATGCTAAACATTTAGCATCTACATCTAACATGGGGTTACACATGGGACAACACAAATATAAATCTAACATGTAAAATATAACAAAACATCTTCTGGTAAAAAATAAACAAAACCAAAAGTTCAGCATTAGTCATAATATACATCCACATACTTTTAAGTAACATGTTCTCATGTGTCAAACTTGAAAGCAGTTGTGTTCTGAATATTAGAAGAAAGAAAAGAATTGATACCAGCATAGAATATATTCTAAAAAAGACTTTTCTACTCATCTCCTGAGCTTTCTCCAAGTAACTGGCTAATTTGAATAATTCGTGTGTGAAAAGCAAACCCACTCTTTGTGCATATTAAACAAGACTAAAAGTATACAGCCATGATACTCAACTTAGTGCCTGTGGCCAAGTCTGGCCCACGATAAGGTTTTGGGTGTCCAGCTGAAAATTTTCTAATTCACAATATAAAAAAAATAAAATAATTCACACACTTTTTTTTAAATGGTTTCTGAATCATTTCAACATTTGAATGATTGTATGATGGCCAAGGTCAAGCTATATGTAATGCCAGATAAACTATTTTTAATGTAACTGAACCATTAAAAGCTAAAATGCAGTTTCATATTAAATACAGTAAAATGTCTGATTCATCTGTCTTCATCTGGTGTCCACCGAGGGTTAATTTTAGTTAAAAGGTTTAGTTAAACACCCTTTCCTGCCAATGATTTAAGCCCTAAAATATCCTCTCTGAGAGTCAAAATTCAATATTGGACAATTTAGATGAAAATTAATAAGTGTTTTAAAACTGCTTAAATGTCACACTGCACCTTTGGCCTCATCAAATATGCACTTTTCTATTAATATTCATGAGATCACTGCCATGCCCACGGTCACCACTCCCTTCCACTGCTTCCTCACCTTTGACTCTCCGCATTGTTTTGCTATCTACATAATGTAAACAATGGCAGCATGTTTTAACCATGAACAGCTTCTGAAGAAGAAGAAAAACAGATTGTACTCGATGTTGGCAAATGGATTTTAATGTGTTTTAAGCATTAGTCTTCACATCTTATAATGCAGCAGTAAAAGATATCTTGACCCTTTTGGCTTGACTATGTTAGCTGTTAGCTGAAAATGATGTTAGGTAGATCAACTTAGCAATAGCTTCTCCTCTGACTGTTCTTGGTTCGTTTCTCCATAGCAAACTGTTGCATGTAACAAATGCAAAATCAGTAACAATTTGTTGTATTGATCAAGAAGTAGAAATCTTGACCTTGATCAAAAACACTAAATTTCTGCATGTTGAACTCAGATCCATGCAGTAGCCAATTTGGGCAATGGGTTTTGTTGAGCTAGATGATTTTCTGCATTTCTGCACTTACCAAAATAGTGCTTTATGTTATCTGGATATTTTAAGCTTGGTTTAAATGTTTTTGCTGATTATGATTAGGTATTACAGTACAGCAACTCATTCTTCAACCAAAATACTCCAAACCTAAAAACAACAACCTCAGGTTTCAGGAGAATGTAACAAAAAAAGAGGAACAAAATAGTAAAGGAGGGACAGGAACTTTTTGTTTATTTGTTTACTGTTTTCAGGATGGAGACCGTCTCTTGCGGTACAATATAAAAGTATATTCAGTGAATGATAATAATCCCCCTGGTCTATCAATATCCACATAAACATTATGGCCTGCAAAGAGGAGAGGGCGCTGGTCAGTAGAGGATTGTGGGTTTTGCAGTTCAGAGCAGCTAAAATAGCCATGCCACTGGTTGGGCATGTGACTACAGGGACCAGCGGAGCTTGAGAGCGTCCTGGCAGGAATGGTGAAACCACACACTGACACAAATGACTGGCCTTTATGCCTTTCATCTCAACAGGGAATCAGAAGCCCTGGTCAAAAACAAGCATGCAGTTATAGGCCACAAAAGCATAAGTTATGGGTGTCAAGCCATGCTAGTGAGAAGGAAAAACACACACTGCTGAAAGGACAGGAAATGTTTTATTTAAACGTCTTCATGGTTTTTTGATTGAGGAAGATGCTTGACTTTTATTGGGCAGTACAGTAGAAATGCCTCGTTTTGTCATTTGCAAGTCAAATGACACTGGGTTTCTGCATAGCACATTTTTTTGTGTATTTAGCTTCTCTAAAACTGGTTCAGCTGGTTCTAAGCCCCAAGTATTAGGTCCATGGTGAAAATACAAATGTATTTGTAATACAGTAATGTAGTACAGTGGTCACAAAAAGGTCAAACTCAGGTGTTGATGATAATCAGGCAATGTAATTTTTCTGCATACTGACTCCCGAGTGTTATTCTTCTATATTCTATATGCACATTACTGTGCTGTACTGGATTCTCGCATTTGCCTAACGCTGTGTGGACACAGCATGTGATACACAGCGACTGTAGTTAACTGTGGAAGACAATGTTCATTGTATGACTGGTTTAAGTGCTCAGTTCAACTGATAAAGAGGTGACTGTGTGTGTGCAAGATGGGAACGTTGTTTGACTTACAGCACATGCAATGGTTGTACACACCTGCAGGTGTTTGTGCTTCTGTGTATCAGCATGTGCTTTTGCATGTGCGTGCTGCCTTGCGCTGGAGCCCCCTCACTAGGCGGCAACAGGGCTGAGGTAACATCACATGTTTCTGTCTTTGTTTCTTTCTTTTTTTATGATAATATATATAGCTGGAAGTAAAAAGCTCTCATAACTACTGCGGTTTTTAGAGTTGCCAGGTCAACCTGCCCACTCTACACTCAACAGCACTGGGATGGGATGGGTTGAGCAGGGGAAGAGGTGAGAGAGGAGAAGTGGGAATGATAGAAAGTATTCAGGGAGGGAAAAATTATGGCAGGCAGGTTGTCTAAGGGAAAAAGAGGGAGAGGACAGAAAGAGGATGGAAGGATTGGAGGGAAGAGGGCCAGGTGGGGGAGAAAGAAAGAGCTCCTATGGCTTCCTTCACTATATCTTGAAAGGATGAAAGGTAAGGCACAGGTGAACAATCAAAGTGTAGAGAAATGATGCATTAAGGAGAATTATGATGATGAGGAAGAGACAAAGGATGATGAAGACCAAGGTGAGCTGGATGATGATGAAAGTTTTCTGCTCCACATTAGCTCCTTTTGTTCTTTAACCTCAACACTTTACTCCTGTACCTGTCAGACAGCACTGTCCTGACACCCTCGATCCATTTATTTAACATAAGATAAACTGTGTCAGCATGCATGTGTTCATGCGTGTCACTGTGCACGTATGTGTGTGTGTATATGTGTGTGTGTGTATATGTGTGTGTGCGCGTGTGTGTGTGCTTGCAGTGCCCTGTCCTGCCAGCTGCCAGTGTGTAGCACTCAATCCAGCAAAGGCGAAGCCTAATTACAGACGCATGGCTACAGATTTAGCCGGCATGCTAACCATAACGGAGGAGGCAGCAGGGAGGGGATCGCTTGGAAAAGTCACGGCTGGACGGGAGCTTCACAAGAGCGGACCACAGAGACAAGGGAGGGGGGGGTTAATCTATTTCAGGATCTGCAACTCTCATTATTTATCATAGTGGAAGTCTCGGCAAGAAGAAGCAACCTACAATTGACTGCACACATCGGTGCAAAAGGGCAGAAGCTATGCGAACCCCCACCCCACCCCACCCATGCCCTCCCATCCCACCCGAGTCATCTTGGTTGCCATCTACAAATCCTTCAAAACATCAAACAACAGCATTTCCCCTCATTTTCATGCACCAACATTGACATTACTTTAGTTATAACGCACTTGTCTTCAGCAGTGTAGCACCCAGTATGAACAGGGTGACAGAGAAAGCATTCAACTCATTACAGGGATAGATTCCTCTCTTGTCTGGCATATTCTAAGTGAGATGGAAAGTTTTCAGGTTGTCAAGCTAAAACTCTGTATGCAAGTGTGTATGTATGTGCAAGTAAGCATGTATGTATGCAAGTGCATGAGCGTGTGTGTGACGGACAGTTTGTGAAACCAGGGAGGGTTGGCAGTTAAACTCTGAGCTCACCCACGACTCTACCACTTCCACCCACAGTGTCCTCTATACAGCTGCTCTCACTGAGCCAAACTCACACTTCATCCTCATCCCTCTCTTTTTCTCTTTGTGCTTCTATCGCTCCCTCTCCCCTCCCTCCATCCCTCTATCTATCTATCCATCCATCCATCTATCCATCCATATCTTCTTAATTTACTCTCTTCTCTTCATATAATATTTCCCTCTCCTTCCCTCCATCTGTCTCTATTTTTCTCAGTTGCTACCTTCTTCCCACCTCTTTCAGTGTGTTCATTTTTATGCAATCTCTTATCTTTGGCAAGCCTTTTGCTTACTATTTCAAACTTTTGGACTTTTGACACAACCTATCCCTGTGCACGGTCTCAGCGTAGGAAGAGTTATTTCACATATGGGTGAAGCATCGATTTGAGGGTCTGCTTTGATGATAAGATAAACTGAAGACTGAGAGGGTCACAGAGCAGAGTTGGAGGGAGTAAAGGCTTTTGCACTGGACTTAACTGTAAGTAAACATGTGTCTGGTAAACTCACTGTTAAATTAAGAATCCAATGTCTTTATTAGAGAAAAAATAGTTAAAGTATTTGAAGAGGAGCACTCCGTAAAATTCATATTTAGCAGTTCTAATGTTCATTCAATTACTGTATAAATAATCTATCATCAGCCATTTGTACAAAAAGATGATTCAGCGATGAAAAAGAAAAAGTCATCCACAAGAACAGAGGAGTTGACTCACACAACAACAGCTCATACTCGAAACCAACTCAGTGTTTGTGCTCTGTTTATCAGAGATTAATTAACCAGAAGTCGCACAGTGTCATCGTGATCAGTCTTTCATTGACCAAAAGAGTAACTTCAGCATTAGAGTTACATGCGTACATCTTTCTGAGCCTGCCTGAACTTGAACTGCTGACGCAGCCCAACACTCCCCATCAGCTTTATAATAAATGTCCATGAAGTAGCGG
>JAPZDY010000011.1:14938081-14954089 GCA_029783645.1 Ctenochaetus hawaiiensis
TATTTAAGATACCTCTTAAATGTAATGAAGCTGAAATATTATGTAGCAAAAAAATAAACACAAAGTAACTCTAAAATTAGTAAAGTTAGTGTACTGGGTTTAAAATACAAAAAGGTGCACAATTTTATGTAAATCTTGTACATATTCAGCACTGATGCAGTTGAATGAGGTCACCTCTAAGTGTGAGATCAGCTGATCAATTGCTGCTGGACTGTGTTTGATGTAAGGGGAGAGGAGGATGATGTTATGAAATGATGTGGGAAAAGAACAGGGAGGAGGTGGCACAATAAAAAAGTGTTGACATAATAATGACCACATGCACAGAATAACAGTGTAAGACATTTCCTTAGTGTTGTCAAGCCTGGTGCCTTCACTGAACAAGACACAGGCCCAATAAGTGGCAACAGGAAACCCTTTAAAAATAACACCCAAGAGAAAAAAAGAAAAGGTTTATACATTTTGTGAAGGAGATAAAAATCAGCATCTTGTACAGCAAAATGATCTGCAACACTTTTAGCTGGTTGTGTCCAGATGTGTATTTTTAGTACAGGAAGTGACAGATAATGTCATGCTCGCTGAGTCGAGCATCTGTGAAGACCTGCTTGTTGTATAGAAGACGCAGGTGGTAAAGAAACAGCCATATGAGCCTGTCAGTGACGAGGGCTGTGCAGTGTTTTATTATGAAGTTGCCTTTCAGGGCAGGAATGTGTAGTTGGGAATCGGAATTGGTTGATTTACAGGTGACAAAAAAGTAGTGATTAGTTAATCATGCAGAAGTAAAATTAACTATAATTGAGAAAATAATTGTGAAAATGATTAGAATCATTTTTAGGGTGATTTTCTTAAGGGACTGATAATATTTTTTTAGTTGTATACCGAAATTATCCAAATGTTTCAAGCAATGCTCAACGAAATCCCTAATTTTTAATTAAAAATTCTGTATTAAAATGTAAATATTGTTGCATACATACAAAGGCAGAATTCTATTGTTACAGCTGATTTACATGAAACTTATCTAAACTGTTTTGTATGATTTTATATTTCATTTTAAAGTTCTGTCATTTTTAAAATTCATTTTAAAGTTCAATGTGCTCAAGTCTTTAATCTCTATTGGAAAGTTTTATCTCTTTTAGCCTTTAAACCGTTACTCAAATAAGTCCGAGCAATTGAGAGTGAAACTGCCAACAGCTCATGCTTCTGAAACATGACCTTTTTTGTCCAAGGTTAAAAGCCAATAGTTTAATCATCACAATGTTTTGTTTTTTATAAAGCTATCTAACTTTCTGTGTGCAAAATCCAAATTGCTGTTAACTGCAGTTGTCAGATAAATGTGGAAAACAGTACTCAAGTTTAAATGCCTTTAATTCGTATCTCTAAGTTCTTAGGTTTTATGCACAACTTTGGATCTACTCTGTCTGCCAAGTGATGACTGAACATGTAGGTCCATGCGGTTTAGGCCTAAGAGAATAAAGATCAGATTTAAAGATTTACGATGCAAAAAGTGAACAAACACACGCTGATTCCGGCAATACAGTTATGGTATCACCCAGTGACAGACACTGTGATGTTTTGCCCAACACATAGAACACAGGCAGGAAATGACTATTGTTAAAACATCTCTTGAGTGATATACAACAGAGACAAAGATAAATATATGGAAAAAGCTGTATTTTAAATCAAGAAAATTTTAGGACTGTAAATTGATATGGTACTAACCTCTCGCTGTTTTATAGTTTCTGTGCTTCCAGTAGCACAGCAGCAGTTTATTTTAGAGCAAACTAAATAAGAACCTAGTAGTTAGAATGAGCAGGGAGAGCACACAAGACTAAACTGCCACCCAACAGAAATTTCATTAAAGGACATGATTGTGTTCAAAGTGTCTTTGCATGCAAGCTGCACCCTTTGTTTTAAAGATAACACGTGAATGATTATTTTTTATTTTAATAAAACTAATAATTCCCTCATAATGCAGCTGTCCTTCATTTAACTACTGAACTTTAAAACCATAGCAGATTTACTTGTGTTCAACCTATTTTTTCTTCAATTTTACCTCCAAAGAAGAAAAACTCACTGTTATCCATTAAATAACTCACTCGATTATTGACCAACTACCTGCCACAACAGACTGAATGGCTCCCTCGCAGTGAAATATAACAAACATCTACTGAGACATTCATAACAATTTGAGACTGATTACTAACTCAACAGGCCTGATGACAAATGCGGGAGTGAGATTTTGCTGCAGTTAGCGGCCCCCCTTTATCATTCATTGTGAGCCCAGCACCTCAAACCCTCCCAAAAATGGATTGAACCAAAACTGTTTATGTATTCACTCCATATACTCTGTGGCACATTACATTCTGCATTGCAAATGGAGGTGCAGGTAATGAAGCTTATGCAGTGTGAAAAGGCCAATTACTCTAGTGTGTGGTGGCTGGGACTAGAGTGTGCTTGGGCTCCCTCCAGGCTAGAGACAGAACCTAGTAAACACCTCATCAGCTGATGAGACACACATACACACACATGCACACACGCAAGGCCAATATCCTCATAGTATGACAATTGTGAGATACACAAAAACATACACACTAATGAATATCATACATGTGCTTGTTAGCATGCAGAAAAGTACATGTAGATGTGTGCATGTAAACAGAAATTCACAAATACATTTTAAAGAGCTATTATGAATGTGTACACCCATAGATCAGTATGAAACACTGTGTGTACAAATAACAAAAAGAATCCAACTAGCTGCACATGTAACAACAGTAACATTGCAAGTGGATGAGTTAAACACTCCCAACTCAACACATACGGCAGACTAGTTGGGACAGCTTGGCATCTCTTTTTTAAGCACAGGGTGCCCGTTAAGCATCTGTTAGCTATGCACAAGGTTGTAAAGGAACCACGATGTAAATACATCAATGGTAATACTGGATGCTCATGTAACGGATTCAACAGACTGAGTACAAAAAACAAAAAGTCCCAGAAAGGGTAGAGGTCAGGGTATAATGCTAAACATAGGAGCCAGGAGATCAGAGTTTGAATCCCTGTGAAAGCTGAAGTCAATGATCTTTTTCCAAACCATCTAAGTAGTTGTTTTTTTGTTTTTTGTTTTTTGGCCTAATCAAGAAGTTTTTTTGGCTAAACCTAACTTAATGGTTTTGGTGCTTAAACCTGACCATACAGCAGCTGTTTCACTTCTTGAACAGATGTTTAAAATAGACATGGTTACAAAGGTTAAACTTGTTAAAATAGTAGCTGTTTTACAAGGTTAACCCTATGCTAAAAAAAAGGTTAAGTAACAGAAAGGCTGCGTATGTCGCTAACAGATGCTAAAGGGGTACCCAGTGCATTAAAAAGTGACGTTATGGGGGTCCATCAGTATACAACGAGTTCAGAGTGATAAATATGTTGAGTTGGGAGGAGAGCAAAGCAGAGACAGAGAAAGTTGTGAGCCAAAGATCTCTTCATTGTGTCTCCTAATACTTGGAATATTTCCTTACCATTTGTCATATTGTTGAGAACTTGTCCTGTCTTGTCTTATGAGACTCAATAAAATGGAGAATAGCTGGAGATGAGTGAAAACTAAGAAGACAGGATTTGGGGGGCAGAAAGGAGAGGAGAAAAACAAGAGAGACATGCAGCAGGAGGCCACTTGTGTCACCAGTTGCAGAGGGTCATGGTGGGGGAGGTGAAAATTAAAGCACGCAGGTGGCGTCTTGCACCTCAACCCAGACTGAACCCCCTCCCTTGTCCTCAGTTGTGCTGGTGACCTATGTGTGTGTGAGTGTGTGTAGAATGGGTTTGGAGGCGGGGGTGGCGGGTGAGGGATATCTCAGGGGTGCGGACGTGCACAGGTGAGTCACAGGTGTAGCCACTGTCACACACGCTGCATATTTCAGAAGTATCATCACGGGGCGGAGGGCCATGTGCCTCCCTACTCGTCAGACAAATTATTCTGATGTCTCATTGTGTTGAGCAGGGAGTGTGGACTGGAATTAAGAATAGAAGTGAGACCTGCTGGTTGTGTTGAGAGACAGGTATGTTAAAGAAAGAAGCTGTAATCATGTTCTAAAGAGCTTTAAAAGAAGAGGGACAGACTGTTTTATAGCAGCCATGTTTACGCCCACATGAAAACAATGCCAATCTTGTCTGTTCTGTTTTGTTTAGGCTCAACTCGTTTTTTAAGGAAGTTAAAGAAAAAATTGCTGATGACACTTCTGGACTGTACGGGAAACAATTTTAAAATTTCCATGCAGTATGTTTCAAAGCATGCTAAAGCCAAGTTATCGCGCTTTGAGGCTTCACTGTGGCAGCAGTGCTGAGCTAAATGCTGGCATCATCATGAAAACATTGTCATGCTAACAGGCTCTCGATAACAATGCTAAGATGTTCATACTTAGCTGTGACAAATTGTCCCATGTTCACCATTTTAGTTAAGCTTGGTAAAATGCTAACTTTTGCTAATTATTACCAAACACAAAGTACAGCTGAGGCTAATTGGACTGTCATTAGTTTTGCAGGTATTTGGACCGAAAATTTTTGCCAGAAGCACTGGTTAAAAAGTCAGAGTGTCATTAAATGTATTATAGTTCATCCTCTGCAGTCCATGGATAAAAAACATCACTTGTTAGGGTGACATGGATTACATTCTGCCATGCTGTATATAGCATAGTTCAGTGCATATTACCATACAATCAAATTATGAGAAACTATACCGGTAACAGCTGAAATAATTACTTTTTATTAGCTTTTTTCATCTATAACAGTTTTTAAAGTCTGAATATTTTTTCAAAATCTCATGGTATAGGTAACATGATTTTTTAGCATGACCAGACTAAGTTTCAGTCCAACTGAAATTTTAAGTAAAAAGCTAAGTTAATAAATAGTTCAACAATTGAACAGTTTGCAAAAATTCAACAAACAAACAAACAAACAAATAAATAAATGGAGGGTGTGATTGACCAGGATAGAAATATGGAATGAAACTGAAGATATATTAATATAATTATTGTAGGGTGAAAAAGTAGAGTTTCTATCCTTAATGTCACTGATAATCAACTTAAATCTTTTGTAAACTTTTTTCAACTTCAGAAAGGAGGCATGCCAGAAAAATGTGAAAACCACTGGTGTGTGTAATGTCTTATGAAATGTGAAGGAGGAGGTCACAAAATATGAAAACACAGTTTAATAAAGAGAAAATCCACATATTACAAAATATGTTTAAATTCTTTTGCATGGGTGAGTAAGCTTGCAGCTGTGAGCTCTGATACTTTATGCAGCACTACTCATAAGTAAAAATTTAATTGTAAAAGCTCAAAATCATTTTTAGCAATTGCGCTTCAGACTTTCAAATCCTGTCTGTCAGGTTAACTGCCAACAGGACAAATGGAAGCTGACTAATTCTCATAAATCATGTACGAAAGTAAAAATAATGCACATTAATGTGATAAAAGTATCATTGAGAACCTTTCACTGTGCCCTCTAGCCATGTGTTTGTGTGTGTTGGAGTGTGTGTGGGTGTGTGTGTGTGTGTTTGTTTCATTCACATCCTATCTTGACCTATGTGACTCAGCATGGGTTTCTGTGGTCATATAATCGGGATGCCCTAGCGCACAGACCATAATCATCTCCCTTTCCATCTCTCGACATTAAAGGCCACTCATTTTTTCTACCATGTAATAATAGGGAACTTCCAATTCATGTCTTACAACGGCTTGTAACTTTGTACAAATCACATGCCCATCAAAAAGCCGTTGCTTCCCCACTGGTGTTTATTTCACTTGCTCTGGAAGCTACAAATACCTAAACAGAATCAGAAAAAAATTGGTTCTTTAAGTCAGTCAGTGGGCATGAATTTCAAAAGTAAGTGAAATAGAAATTGAAGGGGATAAGGAGGAAGAGGGGGACAGATAAAAACGGAGACAGACGAAGGTCAGTATTGCAGACAGAAGGAGGAACAGGACACGAATCTCTGAGAAACACTCCAAATAAAGCAGCGAGAGGGGAGGGAGAGAAGGGAGTAATCTCTGTGCCTCACCAGAGGAGAGGAGGGTGGGGAGAGCTTGGACCTCATTGCACACACACACACACCCACACGGACGTGTTTCCATGCAAACAACTTGGCCATGCCGGGCGGTTAGGTGGGAGGATGTAAGGGAGAGGGCTACACCCTTGTGCTAAGCTTTGTTGTGTGACACATAGACAGCCCACCCTGGCATTCCCACCCCTATATTTGGCCTTGAATACAATTGCAGGTTTGAGAGTGACAAATCGGACTGGGGCAGGCAGGCAGGCAAGGAGGGAGGACTCAGACGAAGACAAGGGCAAAATTACATGAGTAGAAGGGGAAGCAGCTATAGTGGGGTGGCTGATTTGCGACCATATTAAAGATAAGACCAATATAGTGCAGTGAGCATAGTGAAAAATCATTTTTAGATTATGTATTAAAAAATTTGAAGCAAGGTCTTGAATTTAAATTTGCTCTTGGTTGTCAATGAGTAAACCGGTCAGTGTTATCAGTAGGTGTGAATGGAAGAGAGGTTTTCACATTGTTAACCTGCTATCAAACCAGAATTCAGATTTAAACCAGTGTGAACTTAATGTAAAAGCACTTTTTTTGGAGATTTTTTTCATCACATTGGGTTTCACATGTATTTGCTTATTTCTTTGTTCTTAATTTTCCACGTGTTTAAGTTTAAATTTGTCATCTAGAATTTTAGTGTCTCACAAATCCAATGTGAACCACTCGATTATTTGATTGATTAGGAATTTTAAGATCTTAAAACCGTTGATCCTAAGAAACTTGAACTTTTTTAAATATTTATTTTTTTTATATCAGGAAGTTTTCTGTCTAAATATGACAAAACTAATGCCAAACTTTATACCATTTTTTAAAATTCTCACCTTGAGATACTTTTGGAAATAAAAAATAGGGGAATTAAACCAAAGCAAAAATAAAATATTTCAACACTATAAATTCAATGATACTTGAATTTCTAGTTGATTATTCAGTTTCTTTTGCTTTCATCTTCCATGACTTGTCTCTTCCTCTTTTTTAATTCTAATTTTTAGTAAATATTATTTTTGTATTCTGAATATTAAACAAAATAACATTGTTGTTGATCTGTTCTAACAGAAAAGACAGACATAGAAATACGTATTTTTCTATCTATTAGGATCTGAAAAATAAAAAAGGGTACGAAGTGTCATATAATAAAATAGCTGAGCATGTAAATTAGAATATAAAAAACAACCCAAGGAATTTTTTTCAGTATAGCAGCCATGTTTGTCCATGCGTTGTTTGTTTATTTTTCTAGCCTTGTGTTACATGTTTCATCTATGTGTGTACATTTGAGTGAACAGTAAATGCGTGCTTCTGCTATGTGACTGTGTGTGTAATTATGTGTTTGCAATTCAGTGCCTATGTATGTATATGTGTGTGTGTGTCTGTGTGTGTGTGTTGGAGTAATTATACAGTAGTGGACTGGTGGTGGGACAGTAAATCAACTGTAGAATGACTTGGATTGGCCTGCTTTGCCGGCAGCACTCCTTACCCTAACCGGTCATCAGGGAGGGATACACTCTTAGAATAAATACTGTGCGTGTGTCTGCAGTGTGTGTGTCTGTGTGTGTGTTTGTGTATGTGTTTGTATGTTGGGGTGCGGGCATGCATGCGTGTCTCTACAGATCTATACATACATTGAATTTACTGAATATTTTTGTGCACTTCTGCACACTTCTTCATTCTGATGTGGTGTGCCCATGTGTGCGTCATGCTGTGTGTATATGTGCACATGCAGTATGGGCGTGTCCGAGCATGAGTGTATTTGAATGCACATAAATGGTGGTTGTGTGTCAGCAGAGTTCCTCACCCAAACAGATCATGAAAAAGGGACTCTTGACTGCTGCCTTTCCACCGCAGTGGCCACTCGGTCTGCAGCCACACGGTTAACTGCGAATGAAAAACACTCTCCACAAACCCAGAGTGAAAGAAATATTTCAGTGCGTCACTCACAAACTAAAAGCGTATCTCAAATTTTATAAGACGGGCTTGCCTTCAGAAGTATAACTAGTTATAGTACTTTGTTGTTGTTGTTGTTTTAATCATAAAGGATCAGTTCACACAATTTAACAAAAGAAAAAAACAACATATTCCTAGCCAACCTCAAGTCATACCTAGGCATGCAGATATTTTTGGTTTTATTTGTCCAGGATTCAAGATATGTAAGTTCAGTGGTTGAAAAACTCTGAAGGTCCATTACTTAAGCAACAGAGGCAATACCACAGTGTAAAAATACTCCATTACAAGTAAAACTCCTGCATTTAAAATCATATTAAGAAAATATCTAAAAGTATAATTAGCACAGAGTTTGCACAGAGTAAAGTAATGGTAGTTCGTAATAGGTGTTCTGTATTATATACTCTATTATTGTCTAATAAAATTTAGTGTAGCAGAGGGCTGAAGTAGTTTATATTGCTAACTCAGGTTAAATACAAATACTTGCAAATTTTGCATACATATAGTGCTTTAATTATGCACTCCAACACATTCCTCCACCAGCAAAATCTAAAAATTCTGCCACCACCCCAATACAATTATGGTGGATGGGAATGTGTTTGTGCTGTTACCATAATTGAAAAACTTTATTTAAAAAACAACAGCACATCCCTGTAGACAAAAAATCCTCTTGATAGACTCTAGCCTTTACTGTAAACAGTTCTCATAGGGGACTGTGTTTTAAGAAGAAAGTAGTTTAAATGAAATCTCTTCATTTTGTGTGTTAGTTTTGAGTACCTTGAGAAGTAAATGTAACTCCATTTAAACCTGGTGACTGTGTTTGTATGTTTTGGTGTATGTGTGTGTATTCGTGATAATGATGAAACTGCCCCTTCTGCCAACAAACAGAACGTGACTGACTAGAAAACTCAGAAATCTGAAACACAGGCATGTTCCAGCATGAGTCACAATCACACACACAAACACACACACACACACACACACACACACACACACGGTGACTGTACAAATTATTGGAACCAGTGCTTGTTGGCAATAAACACCAATCAGCTTGCTTGCACATCGTGTCAGTGTGCGTTTACCTCTTCCTTTACAAAGCATAAATGTAAAAACTTGGATGCATATTTTCTTCTCCTTCCACATTGTGTCTTTTTGGTAACATTTGTTCACGATTAAAAGAAGAAAGCTGGAGCCAGTCCCTGCTGCACAAACGACCCACAAAGCACCAAGCGTTATTGTATGGGGGAGGTTCAGTGAATCCACCGGTACACATACATACACACACACACACATATATATATATATATAAATGAGAACACAAAAACTTTGTACTCTTGATCACCTCATTAGCCACTACAGTGCAGCAACCCTTCCTAACCATGACAGCCAAGGACCAACCACAGACGCACACACATGTACATGCACACACTTCTCTTGTCTCAGCAGGTCTGTTATTAGGGGCCTGGATTTGGGGTGACACTGAACAGGTGCTGCGATGATTTTAGACTTTGCCCAGACTTAACGATAGAAGATGTCTCTTGAATGAAACCCCAAAGTGTTTGATATTAAAAAATAAATATGCAGTTATGAAATATATATAAACTCTTAATTATCAAATGTTTTTTTCAATAATGCAGATTTTCTTAAGAAGAATTTCACATGTTTTCATATTTTCAGCTTAGACTTTTTTAATAATCAGTATTTTGATCATAGCATTTTTCAGTAACACCACTGCTACTGTAGGTCATTTTTATTTCATAATGTAACTTTTCATGACAGGGGTGTTGTCTCACTGTTTAGCTAATCACATGTCCCCTGCTGCCATTCAACAACATTTTTTAGACCAGCTAGCCCATGTTAGCTAGAGTGACAGCAATGTTTAAGTAATCCTCAAATGACAATTTACTTGCTTATTTAAATAAACACAGTGAACAGACAGAAATTGATATGCTGGCATTTACTAAGCTGAAATGGCTGCACTTGCTACCTAGCTTGCTACCAAGCTAGGCTAGGTTAGCATTGAAGGATAGCAGCAGCAGCTACAGTAGTTGGTTCCTTTTACATTTGAACACTTTGAAGATGTTTAGAAGGCAAAGGAGCACATCATTTGGAAGTCTATAAGAAAAAATATTGTACAGAAACATCCTTAAGATGTTTGTTGGAGAGAGAAACAAAGATAAAAGACTTGTCAAAAAGACACTGTTGTTGCTCTGGCTGACAGGTGCTAACTGACTAATGATGGTAGCAGTTTTTGAGTTTGCTAGGTTAAGAAAGGCAGGTGGTACATTATGGGCTGAAAGTAAAACAGAAACATGAAAGAATAAAATAAAACATCAAACTTTAATTACTTTACTGTTTTTTAATTAAATACAATTTACACAATTTAAATATGCTTATTCAACGAGCCTGCATTGCTTACATTTACTTACATTATATATTGAAGACTGTTGGGTTTTGTAAACTCTGTATTTTGAGTGTATTTTTTATCATTTTTTATTTCAGGTTCTTGATCCGCACAACTTGAAAAGTCAAACCTTAAGCATGATCATACAAAAGAAAAACATTTATTCAACTTAATTTAAAAGTCCTTGAGACCTATTTGAATTTAATTGCTTTTAAAGAGAAATGTAAGCTTGTGTGGCATACACTGACGCAGAGACGGTTTTAAAAATAACTCAGACCAAAAATAAATGAATGCCATAGCAACTCTTATCTGTAAGAGCTCACCTGAGTGAATTCAGTTTTGACACTACTTGATCTGTAACTTTTATTTGCTTTAGCTGAAAAGTGCAGCCCACAATAAAATATTTAGCATTAAAAATAGATGACATCTGCTCTTACAAAGAGAGTTATGGAGTGAAAACAGACAAAAGATAATGTAACATTTAAGGCATTGGCAGACTGAAAGAACAAAACTTTTCTGACAGGGTCCACTGAAGTGTGAAGTTACTAAATAAGCTATGTTCACTGAAAGTGATCATTTCTGTGCATCCAGTTCTATTTATTTTATCGTTAAATTGACTATTATGACCACAATGATGAGAGCTGCAGGTGGTTTTATTTGAAAAAGAAATGATGTTGCTTCATTAATGGTAATCACATTCACAAGAATATATTAAGGACGTCTGGAAAACGAGCATAATTCAGCATTCGCGAAAACTTAAAATTATTGCAGCCATGACGCATACACATCCTTACATACACACATACACAGAATTAAGTGAGGACTTTTAATTAAAAAAGTTCCAGAGTAGCACACAGTCTCTCAGCCTTGTGTGGGATGTTATTTGGCTGGACATGAACGCAGTATAACCAGACACACTCCTTTCCTTTCCCCCACTCCTCCCAGACAAGACACAAACAAGCATACACACACGCAGATGTTAGGTTGGGTAATTTTAACACCCTATTCTGACCTGAAGGCTCTTCATGCAATCACTCCTTGCACTGTACAGTTCAGACAAGGTCAGTCAGTGGGCTGAGATTTGGGTTTTAACACCCATAGTTGGAGTCCTCTGCTCATCACACAAACACACACACACACACAGAGGAGGAAAGGAGTGAATGTGAAACCATGTAGCCACATCATGCAAAGAAATATGCATGGGAAAGCAAATCATTGTAAGGCTGTAAAAAGCGCTGTTGTTAAAAAGCTACTTTTTAATCAAAACTACTGACAAGACCAGATTTCATTTATATCAGCGAGCAATGGCAAGCAGACAGTGTGAGAAAACTATTCAATAAGAGAAGCAGTTTTTCTTGTTGTGTATGCACTGTAAATATATCAGAAAATCCCCAAATTAAAGTTTTAGCAGATTCATAAATGAAAGCATGCTTAAGAAAATGAGGACACATACACATTTAACTTTGACTATTCTAACAAAGAGCTGTAAATGCAATTCCTTGAATTTTTTCAACTCTCTTTTGTTTCCAAATGGCTAAAATTACTCTAGCACTTACTCATACCCAGACAACATAATGCCCCTACGTAGCCCACAAACGAGGGAGGCTAGACTGGTTTAAAACTGCCCGCACATTGACACAGAGGATAATGAAAAATCCCTGGAGGCTTACGTAAATGAACAGGAAACATGTCATAGACATTTGTCACAAATGTTCAGACGAATAAGTTTGTTTAATAGATTGAAACCCATTACATCGTGTTGGGTAGTGTCTGTTTTTTAGCGTGGATGACAGAGTCGAGATCTGAGAGAGTTTTTAATGTTAAATACATACACTAAGTCTTCTTGACACTGAGCATGTAGCAGGGTCGGGATCAGCTTGTGTGAAATCTTACCTGTAAATGTGTTATTTATTATTATGTGTGTTATTTTTATCTATAATGAACTTGGATGTTTAAGTTTTATCGTGCTGAAAAAAGTATTTACAATTGGACACTATTAGATTTTCAGGCAGCACATTTACACTAAAAATTGACTCAAAGTAGTGAAGTAGGAGGCATTTTATACAAAACAGCACAATTTTTTAAATAAAAACACTCCTAGATTTTTTTTTAAACTTGTTAATTTAACTTTTGTGGAGAAAAATTAATATTGGACACAAATTATTTTTTTCAAGCATATTTTATACTTAAGTTTATGTCTTTGTATAATTTATGTGTCTTGATGTTTGGAGGGAATCTTGAAAAATTACAGAATTGCAATTTTTATACTCCTGAGATAATAGGCATTTTATTGCATCAGCTCACCAACAACTTGTGCATATTGCTTCATAAATGTGAATACTGTGATCTGTAACACAATCCTTTCTCTCTCTCACTGCACGATATTTGGATGCTGCTGCGGCTTTAAACAGAAGACAGTGTTTCTTTAACAGATACTGGAAATTTAAAATCATTTTAGATTTTCAGGTAGGACTCCAAGAGTAAAAACTGCTGGGTTCAAAGTAAAAATGATCTCTCTCTCTTTTTTAAACATTTTGACAGTGCCGTAGGAGTTTTGGTTAATCCGAAAACAGAAAAGTGCCTGGCCAAGCTACAACTCCTCCAACATAATTCAGATGAATCATTATGTTTTAACATTAGATGAAGATCTACAAATAACATCTTTTTGTGAAATATAATTTATACTCTTTTGGTCACATCTGAACATCAAACTATTGTTGAAGGTCACAGAAGTACGTCTTTTCCTCCCTCCCATCCTTCCACCATCCACCCGTCCCAGTACCCTCCTGCACCTAACATCATTATCACCCCCCAACTCCTCCACCCTCCATCCCTACCTGTCACCCTCCTACCCCTGCTGCTCCTCGCATCTCTCTCACCTCTCCCTCTGGTACCTGACACATCTCTCACCTCTCCTCCCCTCTCCATCATACTCCGCCTTTCCCTCTCTCATCCTCTCACCCCCGCCACCCTCTCCCTCTGCATATCTGTCCCCTCGTTCTCTCAGTTATCCCTCCTCTACCTCTCTCCGAACCCCTCCCACCAAGTCCCTCTCCACTTTCTGACACACTATGTGTCGCTGGTGAACTTCCCTCTGTGTTCCATCTGCCCCTTTCCCACCTCTCCCACTCCCTTCCAGCAGACCCACCTACTCAACGGGTGCTCACCATACATGCAGGCGGGCACAAACACGGCCTGGAGCTGTCAACGCACTCTTCAGACGGTCCGCGCTCTACCGCAGTTCAACAGCAGGGGGAGTGTCAGGTTGCGGAGGGCAGAACAGAGGAGGGGGTGACAGCAAGGTGGTCCCTAGAGGGGAGGCTGAAGGACAAAGCGAAGAGCAGATGAGTAAAGTTTGATTTATTTTAAATAAGATAATTATGCAACTGAAATAGGCCCTCTTTTTATTTTTGACCCAGGATGAACTAACTCTCCACTCCCTCTTTCAAGCACATGCAGAAGCCCGAAAATTATCCAACAAAGAGAAAATTATTCTTCTAAGTCTTGAACAACAAGTTGATTAATCGATCAGTGGATTTATAAGAAAATGAACCAGGAAGTATTTTGATTGTTGATTAATCATTTGAATCTTTATTAAAGCAAAAATACCAGCTTTTGACATCTCACTAATGTGAGAATTTACACATTTGGAAAAATAAATTTTATTGTGCTTTGAACTGTTGATTGAACAAAGTAAGACATTATTTAATGCTGCCTTAAGGCAGCCGTCAGGATATTTGGTACCTAATAATCAAAAAAAAAAAAGAATAGTTGCAGACCTACATTTATGATTGTGGTTAACTAACAAAAAATCAGAATTTGTGAAACTGAAGAAAATTTGCACAATTACGGGAAAATGAAAGTTTGTTTCTCACCTATTTTTTTTATTTTGAATTTTCGGCTGTTACAAAATGAGCAACTGTTATCACTGTGATATTGAGGTCTTAAAACAGTTAACACAGACTTGTGAGTCTTCCTGCAAATCCAGTATAAATTTCAAAATGGAGAAAGAATTCATAACAAGGTAACGAGATTCAGGCTGTGGCTTGTTAATAAAGTTTGTGGGTAAATTTCACATATATATCTCTGCATGTGTCTCTGCACATTTGTGCAATTAAATAAGCGTGTCTGAAAGTCTCAAAAATGTGCTATATTGTCATTTTTATAAAGGCAGTACATTCTGAAAGGGATTTTGTGGATCGCATGAAATTTGATTTTCTTTTTACCTCGGTTTTAGTATCTTTGACTTAAAGCACATTATAAGAGCACTGCTCAGTGCACAACAGTCTTATGATCTGTCTACTGCCCCCACCTGCTGGTTAGAAAGCTATCATGTTTTTGTTACTCAACAAATTGAACCCTGGCCAATATCAGTGTGTTTATTTGTCTGAGTGTTAATGTGTGTGTGTGTATGTGAGAGAGAGAGAGAGAGAGAGAGAGAGAGAGAGAGAGACTGTTTTTTTTTGCACAAAGAGATGTTCAGTCACTTCCACCCACTTTGTTTCTCTCCATCTATTTCACAGTGATCTCTCTCCCACACCTTTCTACTGTACCCATTCGACCCAACAACAAAGGAGCAGCACTGCAGCGGTCCACTGCATCGGGGCCGCTGGCCTAATGAACTTCACATACTGACAAGCACAAACAATCAGCTGCCCGTTACAAAACCTGCACGTGAAGGAATAACAGTTTGCCGGGAAATGTTGTTTATATCACACCGTTTCTCTCAGAAGCCACAGAAGGGGAGAGTCTGTGACCTTAAGAGCTGTGGGGCCTGTACTGTCTAATTCCATGTTTATGGTTTTGCCTTTTATAACACACAGACGGAGCTGCCCAGGCCACAAGCACACGGAAATATCATCATGCGCCCTCTCCACTGCTAATTGGTGCCTTGGTACCATCCCTCTGGTGGGGATTCAGCTTTGTGCATGGCGACCTGAGGAGCAAGGCCAATTTCAGCCTTTGCTTCGCTTTCTTTTGCTCCACTGAATTTACTGTACTAGCGTAAAACCAGCATTTAAATAGTTATTGACTGCTAAACAAAAGTTCACCTAAACAAAAGAAAACTGGCAAGATAACCATGTAAGAGGATTTATGCTTACATGCAATTTTCATAAATTGCTTTCACTTCCTGAAAAGAAATGTGACTAAGTTCATTATGGCCGACTTTAAGATTTGCGTGTACTTGCTCGCTGGCATCCTTTAGCCTACATTTCTGACTTAACATATTAAAACAATAAAAAAAAAAAATAAAGAAATCATGTCTCTTTTGTGGGTGTCTTTTAACACAGTCTAGTTACAGTATGACTATAGCAGGGAAAAACATGAAAAAGTCTAAAAATAATGTTAATAGTTATGTTTTTATTAACAAGTTTCAGAAGTATTGCATGTGCTGCAGTGAATGCAGACATTTTTAGACATCATGTAAAAGTTAAACATTATGGTTTCCTTGGCAAGAGTAAAGAAATTACTTAGAATCGACCAACTTTTATAGCTTATCTTCACACAGGCCTGAAATGTGCAGTTGACTCTATGATTTACAACATGTATGATTTATAACACCGAGAACAAAGAGTGA
>JAPZDY010000011.1:14955173-14986855 GCA_029783645.1 Ctenochaetus hawaiiensis
TGCCAGGCTTCAGATGGAATCTACAGTCTCCTGTGTTGAGGTACAAAGCAGACTGCGAATTTTCATGCTTTACACAAAGTCATGGTTCAGAGATGTACATATGTTATTTTTTAGAAAAATGTTTGTAAAAAGAAGAGTCAGCTGCACGATAAGTCCTACTGTTGTTCTAAACAGTGATCTGTTGATGTGATCAGTTTTGAAATAAACCCACAATAGCTGTCTCTGGCAGCAGCCAAGAGGACAAAGCTTCAACTGAACCAGCCAGAAAATTACTTTCACTATAGGAGCGTTTGCCCTGTATAGTTTTTGTTTTTTAAAAAAACAAATACGCAGAAAAGCTCCACAATATATGATATGTTCAGCTATTAAAGAGCTCAATGTTTAGAATTATAAAATAATTTGAAATTATCTTTTAAGTTTGAAGTCAGTTAAAAATCCAATTTTTGTTAGCAGTTATTACCTTGTAATGTATTTCTAGCTATATTTATTTCTATTCAAGTGCTCTGATGTTTATGTCAACAATATACACGTTTGGGTTTAACATTTATAATTTTGGCTACAATGGTGGATTTACAACAAATTCATGTGAGGCTCAAGAGGCTGTTTACATCTTTTTTTGTGTGTTCTGTGCGCTTATATTTTATTTTATTTTATACAATTTTAGTTCTTCTTTTGGCTCTGTATCAAAACTGTCTACCCAAGCACGTTAGGGGGTCCATAATGTGATACGACAAACCAAATGCTAACCTACTACTACGTTCTCCAGCAATACTTAGTTTAGTACTGAACTACGCTTCCCATAATGCTTTACTCTCGAGTGCACGTGTCAACGCTGCCAGCAGACCGGACTGAACGTCACATTCCTGCATTCCCCTTTTCCTCAGTCTGGGACGTCGGAGTTAGCTACCACCAGATAGCTAATCCTCTTCGCAACTTCTCTCTTTTTGAGAAACGCATCCATGACACGGCGGATTTGATTACAGGAGGTGATCCCGGCTTCCCCAGGAGTCAGAAACTCACTTCGGGTGAGGATTTATTTAATTTCAAGCCAGTGAAGGTGTCTGTCGGTTGGAGTGCCATAACCGTGGTATCCAGATAACATTTTTACAAGATGCGCTGTTTTTTTTTGCTACAGACGTTAGCTGTCGCTGTGAATGACCTGGTTACGCTTTGACCACAGCTAGCAGACCTGTTGATATAAATTAGTTCACTGCGGTTGGGTTGTATTCATTACGTTTGGCCCGTTGTTTACTAATATAAGTTACTTCATTTGGAGCTAGCTAACGTTAGCCTGCTGGTTAGCCGCAAATCTTGCGTCACCATTGTTACCGGTGTTACGCGGGCACCGGGGTGTGGAGGCACCGCCAGATGTGGCTTTGTTAACTTTGACAGGGCCATACCGGTGCAGTGATTTGGATAATATTTACCACAACGTCCTGTCAAGATAAACACCTTGGCTAACGAACAAAAACAGTGCTAGCATCCCAGCCGGCATGGGCGTGGTTATGGGAGTGTAAAACAGAGAAAAGCCTTACGGTAGGTGAATCGTTATGGTCACATTTAAGATCGGTGTGGTTTCAGTGATTTAACGTTATACCTGCAGGGCAGGAATGACAGGAATAGCCGTTCATATTGATAGATGTCAGTCTGCCCTGGAAAGGAGCTGAGCTTGCTGCAGTTCAGCAGCCTGTCTCAGCTGTTTACCCTCACAACAAAGAGTGGATCACAGCTGCTGATAGTCGTGGCAGAACAGAGGGACATGGAGTGCACTACCTTCAAATCATGACTCTTTCATCTCTTATGAAAACTAAAGCAGTTGTTTGGGAATCGGATTTTCAATATTTTTATTCAATTAGAACTCAATGGGACAAACTTAAACCAGGTTGAACATGTGCTTGATTAAACTGATCCTTAACACTTTGAAATCAAAGGAATTATACATCAATACTTATAGGTTGTAAGTATACAAACTTTCAAACTCAGCGATCTCTCCAGTTGTAGTCCTGGCTGGTGTTTTCAAGTTATATTTAAGTCCAGTTTGCTCATAACATTCCTGAGATTCTTGTCGTTCAGTGAATGATTGGATCACAGTGACTTTTTTTTTTTTTTTGAGGGAAAGGAATGTTTGCATGCCACCACAAGTCCCACATCAGAGGCCCTCCTGACTTAAATGAGACAGGATTTGCCACACTGTGACAGAGAAACACAAGAACACATTTGCATGATTCATTGAAGATAGACAGCCTGTTTTATGTGAAATTGATTATTGAACTGCTAATCAAATTGATCCAATCTTGCTGAGAGGAGAATGTTTGATAAAGGATACTTTTAGTGTATGATTCTTCCCTATGTTGCCCTCTGGCCTTGAGTCAGGCACATACTAATTAATCAGTCAATGAAGTTGCAAGTCAGGTTCAACCAGTGTCTTATCCTGAACCAAGTTTGCATTGTACTATTAATCTTGGCTAAGTGCCCAGACTGATGAAGTCATTTTGTTAGTTTTGCATCTTTTGAAAATGTTGCACAGACTAAGATGCAGATTGATTAAAACCATGATATTTATTAATTAAATTTCTGTAGATGGACTGTTGTAATAGCTCTACTTTGATTCTACATTGACTTAGTTTTGTTTTCACCAGTATGAAGAGTTGTACGATTATATGTATGTAATATGTGCTTGAGTTTTAGGATGTGTTTGCAAGATATTTTAGGGTACATAAAAAAATGTAAGAAAACACTGATAATAAATCCTTCTAGTAACACGTCCTCACAGCCAGAACTCTGATGAAGACATAAATTAATCTGTTTGCAAGTTTAAAGGCTGTGAATTAATCATTGTGCCTCAGTTCCTTTTGTACTCCCACAGCTTAACAGCCATCAACTAACTAATTTAGGAAAACAGATAATAGGCTGTGTGCCTTATACTTTACTTGAAAGATGGTAACATCAAGTAACTAATTTGTAATCAACACAGCGAAGCAAAACAACGAAACAAGATCTGGCACGCAATACACTCTTAATAACTGACTGTTAAGCGTTGCGTATGGTGGCAGTGGCATGAGGTATTGTTACATTAAGGAAAGATTAGGTACGATAACTTGTAATGTGTCATTTGAAATATTGCATTTTATCCATACTTTGAAATAATGTGTACAACTTTAGATTGTTTATGCAGCTGCCCAATTTATTAGACTTGTTAGACCAAATGAATCATAGGTTTTATCCAAACCTTGTAATTACATGGTAATGTGTAATTGATTACCAAACTGCCTAATCGTCTCATAACAGAAGTGTCGCATCGAGTTGCATTTTCTTTAAGTTTCTCTATCATTAAAATGATTCAATCAAAAGCTGTGAAAAGGCCATTGCTTGATCAATACATGCACCTTAATCATTAGGCACTGATCTTTTTAGAGCTTTACCTGAGCTTGTTGCAGCAACAGTCCAATTTACTCCAAAGTTAACCATTGAAAATACTGAAACTATGATGACCTTGTCACTGTAATAGTAAAATATGTGTTGTTGTTTAAACTTGACCTGAAGTCAGCTTCATTTGTACCTTCCAAGCAGAGACAGTGCAGTGTCATTACCCCAGTGACCTGCAGCCAAAGCATGGGAGTGCTGCATTGATGTGAAGAACTGATGAATGTATGAGGCTGTGAACTTTGTTCCCAGAGGTCACACGGTGACAGGACATAAAAGAGTGGTCCCAGAGTACCAGTAACAAATATTAACACATGGTAATAACGCATGGGTTCATAAGAGTAGCAGCATTTACCTCTTACCTCTATACCTCAAAAATGGGGTGGTGTTTTGGGCTGTGATGCTCACCCAGTTACATACACGCAGTGTTTGGAAGAATATGGAGGACAAGCAAAAAACAGCTGCATGTTGTGGAGAGAGTGGGAGTAGCCTGCAGAAAACTAGAACACCCTGACTCAGCCTGCACAGCAAAAATCTAGCTTCCTTCCAGTGGGAACTGAAAGGTGAAGTGTATGGATGAGTAAACGGGAAATGAAAAAATGAGGACAGAGATTGTATGGTTGATTGAAGAAAACATACTGCATCAGGTGATGGATACGGACAAGACCTTTAGCTTAAATTGCTAAGTGCAGAAATAAGTGGTTCTCTAGAAAATTACATAGCCTTTTATTTTAGAGACAAGCAATTTCAGGGCTCTTGTCGCTGTTTTGGCCTTTCTGTAGTTGACCTTTTGTTCTCGCAGTTACCTGTTTTGTTGTGATCTCATGTGTTACCCCCTAACCAATAACGATAACAGCTCTGTTGCAGGCTAAGCTTTGTTGCTTCCCTTTTCACCTTTGTTGCTGTTCGGCTTTGAGGCCTCTGAAGCTACCCTCCATACATGTTGTGAAGCCTGTGAGCTGAATTTACACATCCTGACTTGTTTGCCTGGATTCTGTGTTTGTGTATGTGGACAGAGAAGCATTGTTTGGCTATTGTTCCAGTAGCTCCACAGTACTACACATGCCCAATCCTCTCCCATTAGGTCACAATAGGGGCACAGGGAGACAATGAGGGTACTGTTTTAAATGTACACACACATACGTATGCGCATACTCTTGAACTGCCCCTCTGTGGCATGTGCAGGCCATCTTCTGCTGGTCTGATCTAGTCCATTCGGTTCAAACTGTGACATTAACTTTTTGAAACTCCTTTTACTTGTACAGGCACAAAAGTAATTTTTCCTGGTTAATTACAATAATTTACTTTTTTATTTTGTTAACTTTTGTCAGAATTTAGGCAAACAACTGAAAGCATCCAAATGGTGTTATTTTAGTGGCTACATGTAAAGTTTTCACCTGAACAAGTCACATGTGTATTCCTTCTGACTTTAGCAGTGCAGTTGTAATTTGTCATACTTACATCTCTCGTTAAAATCCACTTGTCTCAAGTAAGCAGACAAGCCTTAGTGTGGAACCCTACATTGCATCAGTAAACAAAGATACTCATTGCAGTTTGTTTCAGTGAATGAAAATTGGGAAAACAACAGACTCCTTTGAAATTAATTTGTAGTTTTAGCTTTTTGAACAAATATATTGAAACAACTTTCTTTAAGTTGTATTACTGTTGCCTGTAGTAAATGCAGAAAATTGATGGATAATGTTGTTCTTGCAGAAGTTGAGTTTTTTCGTGCTTTGCATGTATTTCAGTTGCATTTTGCATGTGTGCTGTCTGAGTATTCACACACTTCTAAAGCAAATAAATGGAGACTTCAGATTTCCTGTCAATGACCACTCAGCTACTCCAGTTACAAACTATAATGACACTCTTGATGTGAGCTAAGAAAAAAAGGGTGCAAGCAATCTGAACAAAGCCACTTTGAGTTGAAAACTTTGCCACTTTTTCAGCAACATTTTGCATGTGCACCATCTGTCATTAGTGTTACTGAAAGTATTAAGTGTTTTGTTTATGCCACTGAAGAGGAACAGCTACCCAAATATTGTCTGAACCTAATTTCATTTGCCACATGCTCATTCAGTATGTGCTATGAAATACAGGGTGGCATTTTCTAAAAAAATATAGACATCATACTTTATTTCTTCTGCAGTGCCACTCAGTTTTTCACAGAGCTGATGCTCATGCACCCAAACACGCACATAATTTTAAAAAAGTCATGCAGTTTTTTCTGATGCATCCCTGTTTAAACATGGTCATAATCGTACAGCAAAATTAGTTTGTTGCCCTTTCTAGCCTATTTGCCTACATGTATTCTCACATCTGCAACCAAATATGTCAACAGAATGATTAGAGTCTTATAGACACCATGCTGCTTTCCTGCTCTCAAAAATAGATTACTCCAAATTATATTTAAAACCCGAGTGTGAGTCTGTTAAGCCGGCCAGTCAGTAGTAGACCAGATTAGACGTATTAGCAGCTCTCGCTACATGGGGTGAGAACACTGATTTGGACTCCAGCTGATGAGACAGGGTTTCATGTCCTCCTCTGTTTGGGTTGTCTGGATTATGGTTTTTACTGCTTGGTTGTTATGTAATTTTATTAAAGGCAGCCAATCATTGATGATTTAAAGCTAATTTTTATTTTGTTTGCGATGCAGATTGTGTTGTTTTAATATGTTCTTAATTTTTTTCAGCCTTCTTGTTAATTTCAACGAGTGTTATACATTAAGTGATTTCTTTCTTTGTGTGAAAAACGTGTTTATGTGTCCCAGCATGTTGGTTACTACTGTTAGTCCGCTAGTTAAATACAACATGGCATTTAGTCTTTGCAAACGTAAAGATGTGGGTGTTTATTTGCATATAGAGCAGGGAAGTGAGATCCAATCACATGTGGTCACTTTAAGACACATATGGGGACGCATTGTATTGCCAGGTGTGAACGCACATTATTAGAGCTTTAATAATAGATGTGTCCAGTCTTTTAAGTTTAGTTATTCCTTAATAAGAGTGAAGAAAACTTAATTATTTTAGAGTTATTAATTCCTTTTATTTGAATAACTGTGCATCAAATGCATGTAGATTAGCTGAGCAGGTAATATGATTTTACAAGGAATCAGTCCATTCTTTGCTGCTGGGTGATTTGTCTTTTGAAGTACGGATGGTTTAGATTAGTATTTGTCTCAGCCTCTCAAACAAAGACACAGTGTGCCGTCCAGTGCCATGCTGTGTCTGTCTGGCCAGTTTTGGTATCTGGTTGGATGGTGCTGCGTTTCGGGCACTGTCTTCAACTTGGTCAGCTTGGTTGTACTGTTGTACATGCTGCTTTGCATTTTACAGTCTTGATCTCTCTCTGTTGGCCTGTAGTGTCAGTGGCTGGCACATGAAAAAATCTAGTTTTAGAGCCCCATTCAGTAGACTCAGTAACTTCTTTTGTGTATTGTTATTCTTAGTCAGACCTCTGAATAACCACCCACATCTTTAGTGCTGCTCAGCAGCTGAAATACACTGTATTGTCATTTTATTAAATGCATGTTTCCAAAACTAAAGCAGTCTAATACAGCAGTCCCTTAGTAAATTTAATCTTATTCAAATTTATGATGTTAAGTCTTTTCTGAAAGTATTTTAATAGAGGTGTTGATTTAGTTTAATGGTCTTTTCGTTAGCTTTAGTTATAGTGTTGATCTATGCTAAATTAGATGTAATTTTAAGTTAGAGGCAACATTTTATGGTGCTGCTTGAAAAACATGTTAGGAATAAAGTTAATTTTGCAGACAGATATGCCAGTTCTACAGCTATATTACAACTATGTGGCATACTTACTACTTACAGTGTGGCAGACATTTCTTTGTTGGAACAGCTTGTAGAATGGAGGGAGGGACAGTAACAGGGAGGAGACAGGAAGGAGCAAGGAAGGAGATGGGGGATGTTTGAAGGGGGACTGACAGATGTTCCTTGAGAATGGGAAGGAAAGTGAAAAAGACAGAGGAAGATCAATCGACAAGTCACATGAAAATACCCATGGTACCGTAACTACTGCAACAAAGTTATTTATAAGACATGACTGTTGTGTGTCTGATGGACTGTCTTTGCCTTTATTGGTCTGCACTCCACAGTTTGTTTAGGCCTTGGTTTCTTACTCACTCTGAGCATGCAATAAGCCAAGTATATGAACAGTGGATATCCAGAAAATCAGTTGGAGCTTTTTCGATAATCAGTTGATCATTTCAATAATTTTCAGGCCTTAGCAGCAACAACGGATATGGCTGGAGTCATTATGTTTTTCTGTTGTCCATCCATCCATCCGTACATCCATACATCCCTAATTCTAATGAATGACATTTTTCAAGAGTTCCTTTGAGGGAATAACTTGAAATTAAGAACAACGTACATATGGCTTTACAAGGTTGCATTCATAATATATTCCCTCTGCCGAGAGTCTGTACTGCTAACACAGAATATCTTCGGGAAAGAAGTAAAAAGGCAGCACTTTTAACTAGCCTGCTCATGACCAGGGTAGGTGTGCAGCATAAATTACTAAGGCAATCTGGACATGTTAAAGAGACATTGTGACCTTGAAAACAAAGACTGTAGGCTCAACATAACTCGCTATCTCATTAATCCTGCTTCCTAGTTCAACCCTACATAGATACTTTGATGTTTTGGTTCCTAAGCTGGAAGAAAAACACCTTAGAAAGCAATCACCACACAGTTTATTTGAAAAAGCACTACAAGTTTGTTGTAAATTGTTATGAAACACAGCAGGATTAAAAGGACTTTGAATCGGGTCTAGAGGCAAGACAGAACCAGTGTTTACATTGGATATTGATGATTAGGATTTAAGTGTGGTGACTATAGTGTATAAACAGGCTGGGCGATTAAATGGGATTAAGTATGAATTGCTATGAAATTAACACATGGGGGTTAAAAATAATCATAAGTGCTGAGACAAAAATACAGAGAACTAGATGAGAGCTGCATTAATGGATGGGTCAATAGCTATTGGCAGCAGTTTCCCCTCAGGCAGTAATTCTAAACTACAGGACAAGGACAAGAGTAGGACATCTGACTGAGCTGAAACCACTACCATTATGCATCAGTGTGGTACAAAGATTCAGTGCAGGGCTATGAAGGGCACTGAAGTGCATTACATTCTATAGAAGTACATTACAACTACTTCATGAGCTGGTACAGTATGGTTAAATAAAGATTGCAACTTTTTTGGCCACTGAGCCAAAATTTTTTACAGAAATATGTTGATCGAAAGGCTACTTAAACCAGTAACTGCTGGGAGAAGCTAACACTGATGTTTTCCAGTTGGCAAAGCTAAAACTGATGTTAGCCTGTTAGAAAGGCTAATACTAATGTCAACCGGCTGGAGAGGCCAACCTTCATGTTAGCCTGTTGGAGAAGCTAAAATTAGCATGCTGGAGAAGCTACCATTGATGTTAGCATCCTCAAGAGGCTAATATTTACATTAGTTTGTTAGCTCAAAATTTTCTAGACCATGTATTTAATGAGTATACACTATAACCTCTCTTTGAAAAAAATGAATGCCCCAAACTTATCAAAGCTAAAACTGAACACTTTCCTTTTTCATTATATCAAGCTAGCAAACCAGTGACAAGTGAAGTGAGATAGCCATTGTCATTGATACAGGCAGTCCTGTGTGTGGTCTAAAAACAGATACAGGCATGACAGGACGAGTGCTGATTGAGGAATTGAGTTTAGGCTCTAGTTAGGACTTTGAAGTTAAGGTAAGAGGTCTGCAATAAGATAGCACACAGCCATAAGTTTAAGAATTACTTCTGTAATTGGGAAGATAAGATTATTCCTATCTTTGAAACTTAAGATAGGATAAGCTGAAGGATGTTTCTCTTTAACGAGGCCTTTGGAGAGTGACATGACCTGCATGATTTTGTGAGATCTCTCCTTTTGATTCAGCTTGGGCAGACTTTGGTGTCACGACTTATTCACAATGAATCTGAATCTAAATCTTAATCTTATTCGGGGCAGCACATGATCTTAGAGGAAAAGCACACAAAAACTAGGTCAGTAGCTCAGTGTTGTGTTATACTCTCCTTTAACACTCTGTTGCAATTACATTTGTGTATGAGTGTAACTACAATAAGAAAAAACAATTAATAAAAAAGAAAGGGAAACATCTTAATTTTCATATGAAGATGCAATTTGTACATACACAAATGTGCAGTATGATCATGCTTTTGCATGTGTTCAAATTAACCAACAGTAGCTCATGGGAGTTATGCATCACATGTGGTCTTTGTTATTGTTATTTCCTGGAGTAGAGTAGTCTGTCTCCAAGGCAGTTAATCAGAATGCTGATGCTTCTGTAGCCTGCTGACTGCAAATCACCGTGCTAATCACAGCCTCTGCATGAATGCATCAATGGATTATACCACTAACACGTATGGATTATACTTCTGACACTACAGTAGGTCAGATTAGGACATGTTGACCCTGCTATGTAGTATGAAGACATAAAAACATTTGTCATGAATGTACATATAAAAAGCAGCAGGATAGTGATAAGTATGGAGATTTTGATATATTAGGATTTCTTAGAGTGAGAGACTGATTCAGGTTCAGTCTCTTACTCAGATTGGGTGCTGTCCTCTAGCTGACCTGAGATCTGATCTTCTAGTGGAGCAATTGGCTCATGGTCCCCTTTGTAACTCAAAAAAGAGTGAGAGGAGGAGAAAGCTCTTGTTTTCTTTGTTTGATCTCAGTATTTCTTGTATGTTGTTGTTGTTTGATAAGAAAATAGTTTGCAGTTTGTGAGATCAGATTTGAAGCTAAAAATAGAAACTACCTTTTGATATACGCCTCACTAGCATGTCATTAAATAACCCGTGGCCAAAAGCGAAACAAAGGGTTCAAAGTTTGTGTGGCTGACTTGTTGGCTGCAAATGCTCTTGGCTCCCCAGCGAGTCCCCGGGGCTCAGCAGATACCATTCTGCGTGCTCCAGGGCCATAAATCCTCTTTACATGGCTGGTGATCAAGCCGTGATGTAAAGGAGCTTAGTAGCAGTAGACAGACAGGCAGGAAGCTGCTTCCCTGTTGGCCAGGGGTCAGGTGATCACAAACACAACACTGACAGAAGACAGAGACAGGGAGCAAGAGGTGGAAAAACAAAGAGGCAAAGGGACATGAGGAGGTGCATGACTGTGACAGCAGAGGGAATTTGGACAGAGGAAGTAGCAGAGATGGGTCAAAGGTTTTTTCAAAAGATGGATTTCATAATAGAGAATCAATAATTTGAGTGAAAACACAACCAGGCACTTTGGAAGTAAACAGTGCACATATGGCCATGTGTTGACAGCTGTGAGATTATGTTTCTTCTTTGAGCTTTGAGAAGTTGAGGGGGACCAAGGTGAGAGAAATGCCTATTTTTACTGGTACTAATAATAGGCTGCACCTTATTATCATTTTGATTTACTCAGATTAATTCTTTTTTTCAGCTACAACAGTCCAAAAAAACAAGATAATCCATATATTATGATATATGGCAAACAAAAGCATAATATCATCATTTTTGAGACACTTGAACAGGATAACGTTTGGCATTTTTGCTGAAGAACAACTAAAATGCTATATCAGCTATCAAGTTATTCAAAATATTATTGATCAACAAACACAGTAATCTACTAATTGTTGCAGCTCTGTTGATACTGCACTCAGCGAGGTGGTTGCTGCCATAACTATTTTGGCAAAAGGAAATGTAAACAACGTAATCAATCCACTCCCCTGGGACTTTGACTCTTTTCTGTTTGACAATCATGTAATTGTTGTTTTAATGTGGAGGACGTATTGTAAACAAAGAACATGAGTGCTCTAACATGGAAGCCACCAGTCATGTTAAATCTTAACTCATTCTCCTGTCTGTATCTGTCTCTTCCTTCCTGCGCAGGCATCTTTCCTCCCTCCCCTCCCCTCCTCCCCCTTTTCACCCACCACTGTGTCGGTTGCCATGGAGAACTCTTCGGTGGCGTCTGCATCGTCTGAGGCTGGGAGCACGCGCTCTCAGGAGATTGAAGAGCTTGAGCGCTTCATTGACAGCTATGTGCTGGAGTACCAGGTGCAGGGGCTTCTGGGAGACAAAGCGGATGGAGACTTGGACTTGGACAATAGTGGCAAGGTTCCACAGGTTCGAGCTTTGTCACTTTAATGGACGCTCTCTTTAGTCTTAAATCCATTAGCAGCAGTGGTATTGTTTAGTACAGATTTACTGGTGTCTCTGGTTTGTATCTATTCTAAAAAAAAAACTGCTGGCAGGGTGCAGCCTGCATCAAAACAACTGCCTCTGTGGTTGTGATAAATATGCAAACTTTGACTAATGTGGAGGTACATCCAGCAACACTGCAGCTTGATATACAGCTGTCCTGCCTTGTGCATTACAAATACAACACACCTCAGGCTGCTGTTTGGCAGTTTATTCAGTTTAAATCAATATAAAGAAAGAAAGACAGGTAAAGTGTTTGTTACTTTTATTTATGTATTCCTGGATGTTTGAGCTGAGAGCAGCTTCTGCTCCATTTCTCTCCTCTAGTGGACAGATGACTGTAACAACAAGAAAGATGGCAGCTGGACGTCTTCTCGGGGGAGAGGCTCATTCAAGCCAGTAAGTTTGTCAGCTTACTGCTTATTTCATTGCTAAACACTTCAACTAGTGATTCGAACAACCATTTAAAAGGTTCAAATTTTGTGTTTTGCTTTTAATGAATAAACATAATTGATTAAAAAATAAATAGATAATTTATTTAGATAATAAATAAATAGCTGAATAACCTTTCATAGCAACACAGATGATGCTTAAATATGATGATGCACATTTCAGACACTGTTTAGGTCCATCTGCTGAGGTTCAATAAATCCATATGACCAATGAAAGCAGCTCAAGTCTGCCTGCTAGCCGCAGCCCAGAGGGTTTGTTGGCTTTAATAAGTATTGCACTAATTGGTGGTTGTTGCTGGTCTTCACCGTGCAAGAAGGCACAGTTTTACCCCACAAACAGGTGCTAAGTATTAGCAAAGCATGTTAAAATTTTAGAGTTCGAGGGGTGAGTAAACAGTGTTTACTTTGTAAACCCTCCATTACAGCCCTAATTCTACAGTTACATCCATGTTGCGTGGTCTTCTTCTGTGCTCATGTAGACCCTCTGGTCACTGAAGTGTCACTTCAAAGTGTAGGTTTGCTCTGCTCTCAGAAGGTTTGCGCTAGTCTTTCCCTTTCTTTCAGCTGCTACGAATAGAAGAAACTACAACATCAGCCCTAAGCAGTTTGCTCATCTGCTTGCTTGTGGTTGCTGCAGACGTAGTAACATAGTATGGCCTTAATAACCAACATTGGATACTGGGCCAGTAATTGAATAATCCTAAATGAATTATCAGTCAATTATGAAAAAAATATGTGTGTGTTTGTGTGTGCTGCTCTTCCCTGTACTAACTGTACAGTCTGCAGTGATTTAGAGTAATATTGCCCCCCAGAGATTTATTTATATGATTCTGTCTGAGTGTTGAAGGTGAGGAAGCATGAGTGAGAGGTTCAGAGAAATCAGATTAATCAATAAAACAAGGGAGATGGAAATATAAGTATTTATATCAGTACATCAAATTAATTCTCAATGCAGCAGAACTGAGTAGTTTGTTTTGTCATTTAGCTTCTGAAAGTATAATATCTAAGACTTGGCAATGAAACAAGACTTTTTGTGACCCTTGTGGTTTGTACTCCCTCGCTGTATTAAGTAAAAATCGGAAACAACCACAACAGTCTGAAACAATTCATCAATACCAGAAGCAAACGTGGGCACTTTTATCTCAGCTCAGCAACCACAGTGTTCAACAGCTTTTGAACAGTAGAGGTTTTTGTTACACTCCCAATGTAATAATAATAAAACAAATGTAAAAACAGGAGAAATGAAACACTAGCCCCCAGTGTCAAAATGAAAGATCAATCAGCTGTTTTAATTAATTTTATTTGGCAGGAGAAATTAAGCAACATTTCTGTAAATTTGCCAGTGTTGGCCAGCTATCTCATTTTCACCTGCAGTCCTTTGGCAAGATGTTCTGAAACCAGTGAAGTGATGGCTAAAAATTACAAAAAGAGGAGAGCAAGACGCTAAATGCTCCAACAGAGAGGCAGATGTTGTCTGTTAACTGTGCTGTAATGTGGGCTGTGGATAACTGTAACATTAATATCGGACAGTGTTGCTTTTGCCCAGCTGCTGTAGGTTTAAATTCGGAAAGTTCATTCAAAGATGAAATAATGTTGGAGATTTATTTGTTATGCTCCCTGCTGTATTTAATGATGACAAAAATAAAACATTGTGAATTTTGAGTAAAACAAAACACTTGGTTCATTGTTTGCATTTCCTCTCTCAACTCCACAGGACGAGTGGGAGCACAGCAGTAACGGCAGTACAGGTTCAAGACCCAGTTCAGGTTCCAGACCAGGATCTGGCTCACGCTCTGGCAGCAGAGGCAGAAACAATCAGTTCAAAGGACCTGCAAAGGTACAGGTACACCTGTGTGTGTGTGCTTGTGTGTGTGAATGTGCGTGGCCTCCTTTAATGATCAGTTCTGAAAGAAATAAAAGAGAACATTGTGGAGTGACTTTGAGGGACGGATACTTAAGCTTCCTGTGTCACAACATGTCTAAACATGTTACCACCAAACAAATCTTCCCTTTGATATAATATTAAGCAGCACTCCACCAATCTTTCACATGAAGATCAGTTAACTTGTCACGAGGTGTACTGCCCAACTGTTACAGAGATGTAATCAGGTTTTTCTTAGGATTGGGCCTTTAAAACCTCAAACTTCTGGCAATGAAACAAACTGGGTGTATAAAGTCTAATAGATTAAGGTATTAAACAGGCCAAAAGGGTCTTGTGACAGATTTGATTAAGTTGCTTCATGGGAAGTGTAGGCTCTAGCATTTACAGAGCTTGACACATACAAGGGACTAGAAGTTAGAACATTTCTGCTGCTTCTATTTCGAGCATTTGCTATTTCTTTGTCTTACAAGTTCCTGGAAATTCAAAACTAAATAGTGGAATACCACTTAAAAATATAAAATGACAAACTGAAGGGAAGCTGAATGTGTGCAGATGCTCTACACCTGCAATATTTCTCATCATGTTTTTCTACATATGCAGAAGACTACAGTTTACTATTTGTTCTTTTCCAGCTCACTTACTTATTTGCAGTTAAAAAGAACAGAAAAAATACTGTGTAGTTTCAGTGTTTTACCTGTTGAAAATGTCAACACAAGCTAAGTAAGCCAGGTGCTGTACTTAAACTCGCTGACATACTTTTCTTATTCTTATGTGCTGTCTAGAACGGGAACAGAGAAGGCTCCTTTGACATCCTGGGGACAGACATATGGGCTGCCAACACAATGGACTCACATGGGTAGGTGCCTTACTGTTTCATAAACCTCACATCATGTACAGTCTGCTGGAGATGAATTCCAGCCATAGTTACTGGAGGGTCATATGACTGATTTAGACTCACTGAGTCTCTCAGCTTCTGCCTCTTGCCCTCATACTTTGTAACAGTGCTGTGTTTATTTTGGTCTGTGTCTTTGACGTCCTTTGTGAATTAGGTTATGCAAAAATGTTTTTTCTCAGCTTTCATGTTGGAGACCCTGGCATGTGGTTTGGATATCCATAGGATTTCATTCAGCGTGACATACAGTTAAAGAAGTATTGCATTCAAAAGGTTAACTGACAGCAGATTGATGTCTTTTCATTCCACACTAACTTCAGATTAATTAAAAACCTACATAGCTGAATTAATGAGTTTGTGGTTTTGATAAAATGTATGAATCTTATTTCGGTATTTTCTGCCAACTGCATTATTTATATTAAGTCTGACTACTGGAGGCTCCTTTGGAAACAATGTCTCAATGGTTGAATAATTTTTTTTTTCGTTTCTACAAGGATAGTGTGTAAATCCTTGGAAAAATCTTTTTCAATTACATCCTGTGTTACTAAATTATTTCTCCTACAAGAGCTAGACCTCAAACCTGGCAGAGAAACAAAAAAAAGGAAAGAGAGGAGGTGAGACATAAATCAATGACACTGGAGGGAGGAGGGGTTACCATGGTAACAGCTGCATGGCAGCTTCAGCACCTAAGTTCCGGCCACGTTGGCACATGTGAGCACGCTGTGAAGGAGCTGGCACAGTGGGATGATGTAAGCAGATCTGCCTGCATGCAGACTGAAACAAAGTGTAGAACGGACTTAGTATCGCACAAAATGAGACGTCTATAAGGAGTCTTTCTGCCCCTCTAGTTAAAGCTATGAAAAGGCAATGGCCCTCACAATTGAAAGCTGTACTGTGGTTAAGAGTTTCAAAACAGGAAATGTAGGGTTGTAGGGGCATTGTAGGGTTGGTGGTTTGAAGCCCAGCTTCTTTAGTCCAAGTGCCAAAGTGAGCAAGACACAGGATCTCAAACAGCTTCCTATGGGTACATACAGTATGGGTAAAATGTCAAGTCCCCTTTGACAAAGGTATCTTCAAATGGATCTAATCTTTTCTTTTTTTGGAATTAAAAAATAATACAATAATAATACATATTGTTAAAATACCATAATAAAGCTCTGAAGTTTGCTGAATTGTGATTTTTTTCTTTGTCAAACAAAACATGCCTTTCATATTACTTGTATCTTGAAAATAAAAAAAATCTAACAGCTTTTTATTGAATTTAAGAAGGAAGTGTCTCTACCAGCATCATGGTGTGTGGCAACACACCCAACCCAATATGTCTAAAGTCAGCCCTGCCCAGTACTCACCAGTCAAACCAGTCACCTATTTCAATGCATCAGGATTTACTAATCTTTGAAGAAAAAATTGATGGCAGCTGTGGAGCAGTTTGCTCATGTTGTATAGCAAAGTTTGCCAGGACTGATCAAACCACACCGATATAATCCAGATGATGCTAATTATTAGATTTTTTAGTGTTAAACTCAAAAAAAAAATCACATAGGATGTCTTTACGCTCACTTCAGATATGTTGCTCATTTTAGTCATGAGTATGTAATGATATAAAAAACGTGATTCCAATTTGAAATTAACTTTGTAACTTTGACCTGAGTTTTTTTCCTCTAGCATGTGTAAAAAGTGGACACAGATCACTAATCTGTCCTTTTGTTTCTTGGTTGTAGAGGTGCAGGTTGGGACGTGCAGCCAGAGAAGCTGGACTTCAGCCATTTCCACAGGAAACACTTAAGAGGAACGCCAAAGCACCTGCCACACATTGACAGAGAGGGGTAAGAACTAGGCTTTGGAATTTTGTTTTACTTATCCTGCATCAGTCTTGACTTTTGAAATATCCTCTGTCACCTTTTTGTTCCACGGTGATTAGAATGAAAATTTCTCTTTTTTTCTGGCTTGCTCTCTTTCAGGATGAACAAGAACATGTTTGAGGAAGATGACGGCATCGATATGAATGACATCGAGAGGTTTCTGCCCCATCTGCGCTCTGTAAGTCCTCATATCTTTTTTTTTTTTTATGAAATGCTTGTACATTGATTTTTCTTACTGTAATAACACATCTTGTCTTTATATAATCAGTTTTAATACACAAGAAACACTGAGTAATCTGATAAATAATTTATAGCAAAAAAATCATATGATCCACTGAATACCGCAGACAGAAAGTCTCTCACCTAAACAGCAACCTAGGAATTTATTAGTTGTGAGATGGCGACCCCTGCTGGCACAAAGGATGAATGACAGCAAAAATACACAAAGCAAGGGTACTGTTGTCTAGTCCATTAAAAATTCATTAGTATATGAAATCACAGCAGAAAAACTGGTAGAGATTAGATTTCGTACTTCAGAATGAAAAAATAGATGTATGTATGCGATGTGTGTGTGTGTGCGATGTGTATATGAGTGTGTGTGGTTGTTTGTTTGGTTGGTTGGTTGATCATTAATAATCCTTTGGTGCCACCCTCTGGTCAGATGCTGAAATTGTAATCTACACACTCAATGTGCATTAAAAAAAAGTTATACTGACCCCTAGTGGTTAAATGCATGTACACTTCCATTTAGGTTGTTTAATTCTGATATATTTCTGCTAATACTTAAAGAAGGCTATAGGAGTCTGTGTTAGCTTTTTCTTTTCTGTTTTATTGTTTCTTCACTGAGCTTTAGTGGAGAGATAGTAAAACTAAGTGAGACTTTTGTACTAAACAGACTATTACTGTCCACTTTATTTAACTTACTCAGACTTCAAGAGACCAGCAACTGCAGAGTACCTCTTAAGTGAAGACCCACACCTTCTCTGTACATGTATTTTACAGTCCAAAGCCAAAGGTTTTCCTGTTAATGACATGTGTGGCGTCAACAAACATAGAATTAATTTTACAGCTGTGTATACCATTGCAGGCCACACAGTATGGAGCATTGTGTTTTCCAAGGTGATTTGTGATTCACTGGGGTGGCAGGGTTCATTTGAGGCCACCAATGTCACCTCTCTTCCTTCCCTGCTCTCTGAGCCAAAATGTCTTCCATCTCTCATAATGTTTGAGCCACAGTATCTTCCTCTTTCCTTCCCCTTTTGGCCTCGAGCTAAGCTGTGTTTTGCCCCTCATAGTGTTTCAGCCAAAATGGCCCTAGTCACACAACCAAGATGGTTTCCTCATTTTATATTCCTGAGCCAAGATTTGCCGTTTCCGTTTATTCAGTTAGGGCCAACAGAAAGTTGGGGCCACACTTTTTTTTTTATAATTTGCTTGGGATAGGATGTGTGTCGGCACTGGGACACAGTAAGGTTAGAGACACAGCTGGGGAGTGATTGTCTCATTTTCTGTCTTAATCTCCCCTCACATTTCTTCACACAGGTTGTTTTTCCATACTCTGTCTAGTACCGGGTATGAAGTCCAGGCATATTTAATTTTATCCCATGCTCTGCCAGGGGAAGTCATGCACGGTAATGCCAGTCCACTGATGCCCAGTTGTTTCTCCTGCCAATGAGGCCATTGTGACTCAGACCAGGGCAAAAAGTCACATGCAAACCGCACTTCACACCAATACAGAATATGCCATGGCATTTGTGATATGTAGGTTTGTGTGTGTGTGTGTCTGTGTGTGAGAGAGAGATGGAAAGGGAAAGGAAGAGTCTGTTTTGTGTTGGAAAATGCTTATAGTTTCCTTCTTAGTTTGAACTGATTCCCAGTGTACCCGCTGTTCATGTGTGGTTGTGAGGATCTCTTTGTTCTGCTTACACTTTCAGTTTTGTTGCAGTAATGTGGATCCTTATTACTGTAAATAACTAGTGCAGTATTTCTGCAGCAGGGGTTTTTTATTTGCAGCCATTAAACGCATCTTGTTTGGCTGTCATGTCTCACTTGGTAGCTTGTGGCAGCTATGAATGTTAAAATAAATGTACACAAACACTTCAAGTACAGACACAATTTAGAGGGTTTTGTTCTATTTTAAATCCGTTTTTATTCCAATTTTAAATTCTTTGTATTGTGAAGCACAATTCTGTTCTTGCTCCTGTACTACATGTATCCGACCACATGAGTAGAATGTACATACTAAAACATATAAGATCATAAAATATAACAAATTAAAATCAAAACAGGTTGTTTTTAACTATTTTGACATGTGATCTTTTACACAAAAAGCAGTGTGTAAACAGTGTGCTCATACAACCTTTCAGATGTTTTTAAGCTCAGTTCAGGTTGAGATATTTTTCCTCTGATCTTCTCATAGGTTTTATATAATGGTAAACTTTTAATCCTTAATCAAATAACCAAATATTTTATTTTTTTTAAAAAAGATCAGACAAAAACTTCGAGATTTGTGTATCAGAACTTTCTTTCTTTCTACCCCGCTAATCCTCTCAATTTTCTTAACATATAAGTTACAGATGACATTTTGTTATAGAAATACTACTTTCATTTTGTTACTTGAGGAAAATTTTCTCATCAATACCTACTAAGTATTGGTTTAAACACTTAGAAGATCTGGCTCAGCTATTGTTCACCATTGGCTCATATTAAAGCTTTACTAGTGTATATTGGATGTTAACTGTGTGTTTCCGAGAAGATAATGCTTGTTTATCCTAAAAACTATCAACCTTTATTTGTTCATTCATAGTCAGTGCCTGCAGTCAAGAACAGTAACACGTCTCATTTCCTCAGTCATCACCTCCAGCTACTGTACAACATCATCCAAAGTCCCCATCAACGTTCCACACATCCAGCCAACATTCACTTCCCCTTTCCAGGAGCCGGAATAGACTTACAAATAGCCCTGGGATGTGGAAAACATCTTGTTTGTGTGTGTGTGTGTGTGTGTGTGTGTGTGTGTGTGTGTGTGTGTGTGTGGGTGTGTGTGAGCGGCTCAGTGAGAAAGGGCTTCCTCCTCTTGCCCTCAGATTCTGCTGCACCTCTACTGGCCTCTCTGGAATGTCAACCTGCACATATAATAACCCTGCCTTCACGTCCAGTGTCAGTTTGTAATGACAAAAGCATTCAGGGGTCAGAGAGCAAGTATTTGATCTGTGGATCAATGGATCACATGGAAACTAAATAACACCAAACATAAACAACATGAGCTCAAAATGGACTACTTTTTAAGTTAAAGTGGTAATATTTTGATGTATTTGTTTTAAAAAGGCAAAAAAGAAAATATTATTGTCACATGCAATAATACTAAGTAGAACTTAGTGACTTTGGTTCTTACATTTAACCCATTCAACTAGTTATTTATGCTTTTTTATATACAAAATATACAGTTAAAACAAAGATGCAGCAATGTAATGGTGACAAAATAAACGAATATACAAACAAGGCAGAAAAACTATTAAACAGCCTTATCATTTGCATTATTTATGTCTACAAATCTAAGGCATATATCCTGCAAGTGATAAATGAATTTACCAGTACAGACTAAGTTTGTAACTTCTTATTTTTATTAATAATTGCTGTGACAGAATCAAAGTGCTTGGTCAAATGGGACAGGAGATGTAGTATGTACAGTGTGTCTCATGAGACATACTGTACTTCAGGATGGACACTCGATCTCATTCGCATGCTGTTTGGCTCATCAGCATGATGGTGTCAGCATGATCCTCGGTGTTGTGACAGCCACAACTCATGTGCATGTGTGTGGGTAAACGTAGGCGTTCTCAACGCTTACTGAATCTGAACTAAAGCCAGCGAACGTTTGTTTATCCACACATCAACAGCTTTTTGTATGTGTTAAAGGCATGACATGGCTTGATGAAATGATAATGAAAACATATTTAAGTCATGTTTGTGACTCATATGTTACCAGTTTTGATGAACACTAATCTTTGCCAACCCATTTTTTGTTCAAATATTGTACGTGGTCAGGATACTCATCACTGTGGGAGTCTTCTTGCTTTAAGTGGGTGCTTCTTTGTCTGTACAATGGGCGACTGATGTGACTTAATGCTCTTTCCCATGAGGTAATGTATTTCCTGCAGTAGTGGAGGAAGTATTCAAATCCCTTACATAAGTAGTAGTAATACCCCTGTAAAAGTACTCTATTCACTGCTTGCATAACAGTATCAGCAGAAAAATATCTTTCGAGTATCAAAAGTAAAAGCATTCATTGCAGAAAAATTGCCCCTGAGAGTGTATATTGCATATCTAATGGTATTCTTGTGTACTGTATTTGAGTGTACATTTCTTTAGCGTATCATTAGGTTACTATTGCTTATGGGTTAATGTGGAACAGCAGCATTTTATTCAGGTAGTTGATTTAGTGGAGCTAATTCTTCACTATTTTATCTCAGGGTGCTGCTGCTGATTATTGTCTAATAACTTGATTGTATGTAGCCTATTCAATAGCCTTTAATTTAAAAAAAATTAACCCGAAATTATTTCACAGAGGTAATAAACGTACAGGTCATGAATTTATAAAAATACACAACATGTAACATACAGAAAGATAACCAGAGTAGTTGTTTGATCATGGTTTCGGACTTTCCGTTAAATTAATCAGCAGATGGTTGTAGCTTCATATTTTTTGCACAGATATGAGAATGGCATCCATCATTTAATATAATTCTAAGAAAGGAAGCAAAAAAGCTCTTTGTCCTCATATTCCTTGAAAACAAGGCCACATTAAACCATTTTTCAGAATATAATTACATACAATACAATTATAATCATAAGATCATATTAAAAGAATTCAATTCAAAATGATTTCCAGTAGAGACATTTTTTTTTCCCCTTCCACGCTTGTGGATGACAAAATTAAAAATTTCCCCAAGACTGGAGGGCACCAGAAAAGGAACAGAAAGGGGTAGGGTTAGACCGGGAACAGAGAGGGAGCGCGGCTAGTCATTTAGGAAGCATCCGGTTTCTGCTCTGTGAACAAAGCCGTCCAGCAGGGGAACAAAGCAGGAGTCTGGAGCTGAGATATTACAGACTGGTTGGCCCCTCTGTCTGGAAGTGTACGTGCCGCAGAGCAGGACTCCAGTTGAGAAGGGACACTGGGGGTGGGGGTGGGCTTTTATGGCAGTCTGTCTGTCTGTCTGTCAGCTGTCAGTTTGTCTGCAATTCACTTACAGTATTTACTCACACACATTTACTGTTCCTGTGTGTTTCTTCTCACATACTAGTTTTTCTTCTGCATGTGTTTTCTATAACCTTTTACATCGTCTCTCTCTGGTTTCTTCCTATTTGCTGTTTCCTTTTCCCTGTTCTCCTCTGAACCACCATCAGTATGCTCTGTCCTTCTCCCTGTCTCTTCTCATGCCGTCCTTCACTCCTCCTCTCCATCCTTCAAATGTTGGTGGGCAGTAGAACAATATCCAGGGGGTCATGGTGACCGGCAGCCCCCTCCCTGTGGTCTCTTCCTCCTATTGTCCCTGGTCCGACTGCTGCTTGGCTCCTGCACTCCATTAACCGCACACATACTGGTTTAATCACTGCACACTGTTCTGCTCTGGCTTCAATCATGGGAGAAACACTGGAGACATGAGCACACACATGAAAGCGGGATACCTTGGGAAATTTGTGAGGAATTCCAGAGACGCATTAATAATAGATTATGAGCGACTTATCACTTCTAAACGACAGCTGACAATATAAATATGAACATACAAACAATATTAACCAAAAGCTCTTTATAACAGATGAATAATAATGGAAACTGTATTGTAAATTCATCAATAACATGATTGTATGCCCACTTTTTTCCTCCATATTGTAATACTTGGTATAATACTTAGAGATAATATAGTAGTACAATTTGCTTATTTTATTGTTAAAGAATAATGGAAATGTCCCCACAAGAACAGGAGTCATTAAATAAGTTTTCACAAATATAATGCAAACCAGACCACACACGCGCACACAAAGCATCAGGCCTTATCCTGCAGAGAAGATAAGGTGACTGTCAATGTAATGTAACACAGGAAGCACGTATGATTGAAGTCTTTTTTCATCATTCAGGGAGATGGCTAGAACAGAGCTGTAAGCATGTGAAACCTGCTGCTGCAGCAGTGGTTGTCGCGTGATTACATTTCTATAGGGTACTACAGCTTTTTTTCCTCTTTTTCTCCAACACTTTGATCCCACAATGGCTCCATCTCATCCTGTAGCTAGTACCCCCGAGTTCTTTGATGTACCTGTCTGTTTGTCGGTGCTCTGCTGTGGCCCTGGCCTCAGATCACTTATTAAATGAGACATGGATGTCAGGACCTCACATCTTTGCCTCTTATCACCGATCACCAACCATACCCGACTGTGGCAGCTTTAAATCTCTTCCTTTGGCGTTCGCTGTGGAGTAAGTTACATTAAAGGCATAAAACATGGATCATGGAACACAGAGAAAATCCTTTACTACAGGGGTTTGACAGAAAAGCAATTTGAAAAATCCTAAATGTTAACTTTATTTCTGACATGATAAAGGTAAACGCATCCAGGTTCACGACAGCAGCATGTCAGAAACTATACCGAATGCTGTAGCACTTGCTGTCACTTAATCCGCAGAGGAAATCAGATCTTATTACAGCCCCCCTGGTGTTCTTATGAATCCTAGAGTGTCACTTTTAATAATTTTAAACTCAGCACAGTGAGCTCATGAGAAATTTTTAAATTCTGAGTTGTTCTTAAGCACAAAATTATAGTGTATTTAGTGAAGTTAAATTACACTCAAGAACACTAAAATGAAAGTAATTCATAGTGGCAATATTTGCTTAAGAATCAGTTTTGACTTTTACTCCAAGTACAGAAAAAAAAAAACCATTTGTAGCACACCGATATGCCAATTTACCAGGTAACCTTTTACAAATTTTGACACAAGATGATCTGTACAGCTTAAGAAATTGAATATCTCTTCCCTGTCATGGTTTTCATTTGATGCATGAGACTAATTCTGGTTATTAATAAACTGTTGTTATTGAGCTCCTTCACCCCCTTCAAGAAAGGACTTATTTCATTCCTTTTTTTCCTCTTTTGCTAGATGCTAGATACAGTTCCTTTCTTTTTAACTCAAAACATACTTAATTCAAAGTCAATTGAAACCAGTAAAACTCCCCAAAAAACCTTCTTGATTATTGGCTGGTTAGGCTTCCAGCTGTAACCATCTCTGGTTTGGTTGAATGAAACCCTTATCTCACTGAGCTATATGTAAAAATATTCTGAAGAGAGGATCGGGGACAGAGTTGCTTGTGGCTGACAGAGTGAGGGGTAGCACTGGAGGAGAGACCCAGAAAGAGAGCTGAAACTTTTGGAGATATGTGACTGTAAATGCTGTTTATCCAGGTTGCATCTCTCTGCCATTGCTGGCCTTTTAACAGCGGCTGAGTTGCTCTTTGGAGCCTAGGCATTAAAATAGGCCTGGAAAAAAAAGGACAAAATTCGCCCAAAAAAACAACCAGCGATGGACTTAGCCAGCCCTAAAGGATATGTGGACATTTAATTTTAGCCTATATTTTAATACAGTTCAAATTATGCTTAGAGGGAATTTTTTTTCACCAGACATTATGACTGGAGAGATTTACGTATGTCTGAAAGAGCAGTAATTACTGGATAATGAAAACTCTGATACAGACACGGAAAACAGAAATGAAAATCTTGTGGCTACATAAATGACAATGCCACGTTATTCATGGAGGCTTGACAAACAGGCAAAAAAAAATCCAAATTATTTCAGCCTGAGAATTTCTGCTTCCCTCTCTTTATTTTATGTTCTTGCTATCTTGTATTTACAGTCCCTCTTGTTGTCAAACTCGCTCTCCTTCTCCTCTACTCTTAACAACCTGTCCTGTAATGCCACCCTCGGGGCATTTTTAAATTTATTGTTTTTGGATGAGGGCCCTCGCAGCATAAATACACTGAGAGAAACAATGGACTGAATGAATAAGCACCATACCAGAATTGTTATATACTGAGAGAGACAGGAAGACACTTCACTTTCTATGCTGTTGAAAAGAAAGTATAATCGTTATTCTCCATTTCTATTCTTCATACCTCCATCCTCGTTCGCTTTGCTCATTTCCTCATTTTCCTTCCCGGTTACTTATACTCTTATTCACTTAAGCAGTATCATTGTTATGAATGGATCAACAATGGTATCTGACCCAGGTCAATGATCCTTTTTGACAAATAAAAACTTTTTTAGCAACCACCTGGGTAAGTCTTCAGCTTAGCTAAATCTTGCATTACATGCAATGAAGTTATGTGTTACTGCTTGGGGGCTATGTGGCTAAATGAGGTGGCTGTAAAAAAACAAAAAAACAACAAAAAACAACCACATCCTCTCTGTTAGCATCCCAGGTAGCCTGTTCCAGCGACCTGTGATTTTCCCTGAATTGGCACAGGGTCTGTCAACTTCCTCTCAAGGCCAGCGTGCACACCCAAGCCTCAGAGCATCCTTTAGAAAAAACTGGTGCCGGTCCACGTGTCCTGGAAGATTTTTGTGTCCTTGGGGCAGTCAGAAATTGGCCAAAAAAACAAGTTGAATCAGCCAACTGTAAAGGATATGTGGAAATTTAATTTTAGCCTAACACAATACAAATTGTGCTTATATGGAATAATTTTAACCTAACCAGAAATGACAGGATGTATAACTTCGGGAGAATTTACTTGTAAAAAACTGCCTGTTACTGGATAACAGAAACTTTGCCAGACACATAATACAGTGGACATACATAATACATATTTGTGAGAGTCAAAATAATCTCTTTAAACTAAAACAGCTGAATATGAACAAGGTGCTTTTGAAGTTTGTTTCGAAAATGACCAGAGACTTTTATCTATCATCTCTACCTTTAAAAGCCATTGTAGTAATAAAGATCAAAATAATAATGTCAATATATTATTTACAGATTGTATTTACTGAAAATTTAAGCATATTACTGTGGATTACAACACTGTATGAATGTGGAAAACAGACATTATTTGCTTGGCAATGTAGTTACTAATAAATTTCACCTTCTGAAAGAACTTTGTGAATTACACAGTTTCTATTTGTCATCTTTGTTTAGGTTTAATGACCACAAACCAGCACAAACCTTTTATAATTTGCCCCTTAAACTTAGGTACTGGAAAAATACATTTAAACTGATCTCGCTTTGCTTTTTTTTATAAGCCCTTGTCCTGCCAACATACAGCAAGTATGTTCTGCAAGTATAAACAAAACCCACGGACAATATCTCTTTTCTCTGTCTGTCTGCTCTCAGCCAACTCCCCTTCACCATCCGCATCACGTCCACAAGGCTTGCTGTGCCTGCTGCGAGGTGAGAGGTCCTCTGGCTGGGGACCAGGACAGCACACGCCTCTCTTTGATCTACCCCTCGCTGGCTGCTACCTGCAGATAGCATTATTCAAACACATTGCGCTCTGCCTTTCAGCCACAAAGACATCTCTTGCTTCCTCCCTCTCCACTTCTGTCAGACGCATTACGAACTGTACACATAGTTACACCTTTTTTTTTTTTAATGCACTTTTGCTAGTTTATTTCTAAATTTATATTTTAACAGTTTAAAGGAGCTGTTTTTCTTTATTTGCTGCAAAATTAAAAATGCTAGGTGCCTTGTTAGCTCACCTGGTGGAGCCCGTACCATGTATCAATGGTTAGTGCAGCAGCCGAAGTTCAATTCCAGCCTGAGGTTCTGCGTGTCATCCAAACCCCCCACCTTCCCCCCGCCTGTCCTGTTCCTCTCTTGCTGTCACTATCACAAAATAAAAAAAATACAAAAAAAAACACACCAATCTTAAAAAGAAATCATAAAAAATCTTAAATAAGGCAAAAGAAAATCTGAGAAGCTTTAATACAATCTGAATTAGTGATGGAAAAACACGTAAAACTGTGTTTTGGTTGACTTTTTTTTATGTGTGCATGTTTATAAGTGTGTGTGTGTGTCTGTGTGTTAGTGTGTGTGCGCGTGTGTGTGTGTGTGTTTGAGTATCTGTGTGTGTGCCCATGTGCGTGTGTGTATATGTGTGTGCTCCCTGTCATCTGGTTACCATTTGAAGGCAGAATTACAGCTAATGATATCCTAGAGGAAAACTACAGTAGCTAAACATGCAACAGTTCCTCCGTTTCTTTCTTTTTCTTTCTCCACCTACTTTTTCTCCCTGTCAGATTGTTGTAGTGGCAAGTCATCGAAGTCTGCAAAAAAAAACCCTGAAAAGGATTCCACAGAAATTAATACCTTTGGTTTTTTACATAAAGTATTTTTAAATCTTTAAAGCTTTGTACTAACAGACAGTTGATGTGTATGTTTGTTTCCCTTTTTTTTATATTGCTGTGCCACACAAATACCCCCCCTCCCAAAAAAACCAACACACACACAAACACACACTCACACACACACAGCCTCTCACATCTGGATTCAATCACAACCCAACAATCCCCCAGCAGCCTCTTTAACAGAGAAGTAGGTTAGAGCGGCAGTGTCAAATATCATGCTCTCTTTCAAACTCATTTGAATATCTACAGTATGTGTTTCTGAGCCCCTGTATGTGCAGCATGTTTGTGCAAAAGACAAAATCAGGGAAATCTATGGTCGCTTGTAAACAGAGACTTTTTTGCAGGATTGAGTTCATGCAAAACTATGACGATGCTTTGCAGGTATGGTGTATGATCTCGGTACACATGAAGTAAAAGACTGCTATCAGCCATAACAGCGCTGCAGAAACAGCTTACAACCATTTTCTCAATCTTTCATTTTCTTTTTTCCCTTTGTTTCCTATATTTAACTGTAGGCCTTGACAAAAGAAAGACTTTTTCTTCTGACTGTTAAAAAAAACAACCACAAGCTCTTGTTACTTCGCTACTGAGGCAAAGGGAACCAAAAATGCAAGCAGAAAACAAAAGCATTGTCTAACTGAAGAACAAAAAAAAGAAAAGAGAGAGAGTTGTGGGGTATAAAAAGACTGCAATAATCTAAAATTGCATTGAGAGTGTTTTTGCATCTAACATAAAGAGGGGAAGACATTGTGTCATTACATCGTGATTAATGGTTTACTGGTCATGAGACAACAAGCACTGAGAACAAACCCCGGGTTCCTTGTTTTCTGTTATACTTCGAAGAAAACAAAAAAAAAAGGAAGGAGTGAATGTTAGAGTACCAAAAGCAAACAGCACACAGAGCCCCACCTCCCTCTCACAGACTGTGGTCACCCTCTTGCACAATGCATTTGGTTGAGAGTTTGGGGAAATTTTGGGCTTTTGTTTCGCATCCTTCTGCAACTATTTACTGCACAGAACAAACACATGCATCCCTGATCGCTGGTTGACATTGAAACTAAACGACTCTGATTGCTGATGGGGCAGGTGAACATTTGTGCGAAGCATAGTACCTGCTGCTCTCGGAGTCCTACCATTGCATGCTGCATTTATACACAACATTGCTGGTCCTAGGCTACCCATAACCATGGTAACAGCAGCACATAATGATGCTGAGCGATGGGGAATGTGCTGTTTGATTGACAGGGCTGATGTTTAATGGATGAAAGATGGTCTTATTTTTTTTATTTTTCAAACCGAAAGTGAAGGGAAAAAAACCTGACGAGTTGTGCATTCCACAATAATATTCTATACTACAGTCACATGCCAACAAATTGTCATGTGTAATGAAAGTTAAAATATATTTTGATTATTAACCTAAACAACTCATTTGATACAACCTGTTCTATTTTTTATGTCATTGAATATGCTTCCTCTACTTATGTTGCGAGGCAACCTCTAGTTAAACAGGAAGAGGTATGTTTCAAATTGCTGTGCCAAGAGTTTACATCAGTGTTTAAATCAAGAGAGACAGATAGTTCCCTGGTCCTTAAAGTCTTGAACAAACTCAGGCTGCATCCTGCCACATAAACAAAAGGGACCAACATTTGGTGGTTCCAGCCTCGCAGATGTTTGAATTGACTCTTTCTCTGTTTAATCTTGTTGAGAGGCTGTGTATTTATTTAGTTTAAATAGTTTCACAAATTACAATGTCTTGTTACTATCTTTACCTATATATACTTTTTTAAACTTAAAAAATTAAAAATAGCAAGCTAAGGCTGTGTCCAAAATCACTCCCAATTTGGCACACAATACATTACCTGCCAAACTTAATTTTGGTGGTGACAATGCTTCAGTTGCTTACCTGATAATTCAATGGTTCCTTGAAATTTACTTTGCATCAACTTTGTGATATTTTGCAAATTCTTATAAGGGGAAGAGAGATGCAGATAAAGCAAACGGGTGGGAGGCTCATTCAAATGAGGCAGCAGAAAAAGTAATTAAAAAAAAAAACACTTAGACTGTCAATAAACTACTTTTTTAACACTCTTACAAGCACATTTCAAACTGAATAAAGAAATAACCTTTAATAAAATTAAATAGGTTTATCCATAAATTACTGTGAGTGATTTTTACAGTATCTGTTGTTTGCAGCTGCTTCATACTGCATGAACAAGCTCCTTCCTTTCATTAAATCTTGCAGCCATCAGGCAGCAGGACAGACATGTTGAAAAATCTGCAGCCTCTGATTTCAAAGGGTGCCGTTCCAAAGTGCATCGCTATTTTCCACAGTTGTCTTTTGTGTTTATCTTCATAAAATTACTTACGTATGACACCAGGCTGCTACTGTACAACCCAGCACAATTCTACACACATGAGACTGGTCAATTATAATTTTATATTCTGTTGTTTGTTCTAGATTTGACTGATTGTATGAAAGGGTTCACCAACATTTTTTACTATTTTTAACAATATTATACAATTTAAATAATCTGCCCTTTTCTACAGATTTGTAGCACTGTATGTTGTTGTCTTGCTTGACTGTGTTGAGCTGTTTCAAAGCTATGAAATATGGCTGAAAGCTGCACTTACAAGAACAAATAAAGCATGTTTGTTTGGAGCTGCCACCCCACAGTTCATGCATTCAAGACCACCACTATGCACTTGTTGTTGTGTTTTCATAAACAGAGAAGGGCCCTGAATTCTGAGGACAAACATTTTTACATGATAAAGTGCCCTCAAAAGTTTCTGCAATGTAATACAGAAAAGTTGTGTCTGTACAATACATTTTGTTAACTTTGGCAAACAACTGCTTTATTCTTGTTGTCTGTTTACAAAAAGTTTATTCACACCTTTCAGGCAATCAGAATCAAGAATTCTAAGTGGCCAAGGTGACAACACAGTCAAGGATCTTTAATATCTGTTAGCCATGAAGATGTTTTCACTCAGTCTGTTATGCAGGGCTGTAAGGGCCATTTCTAGTTAAGGACTACAATGCAAACCCACATACATACAGCTACAAAGTTTTCATCACTGTAACCTGCCAGTTTAGCAGCCGTGCAGAGAGTATTAAGACATGAAAAAATATAAAATACAATTTTGTCAATTCTGTAAGATATCATCTGGATATCATATAACATCTAGCAACAGTAATTCTGTTGGAAAACAGTTTCGACAAGAAAAATTCTTCACTTCATCCTCTTATTAGAAGAGCAAGCAATCTACTTTACTTGTATAGTGTTGAACAATTCTGTAGATATTTTCCACAGAGTGATCTATACTGCTGGTCTTGACAGCAACTGTCTCTTACTCTATGATTTGTGTCCAACAGGTCTTCCCACCCCTTCCTAATGAGGCTGAGATCGCACACACCAAAAAGCTCTTTCGACGCAGGAGGAATGACCGACGGTAATTACACATGCAAGCTATAAAGCACACACACACACACACACACACACATACATACGTACCTCACTGAGAGGGAATGTTTTTTCTGTTGATGTCAGATGTCAGTGCACAGCCAATCCTATAGTCTTAACATCTCTCCTCAGCCAAAGCAATGTCAAGACAGGAATGCAGACTCCACACTTCACTGCAGACAAAGAATAGAAAAAGCACTGAGGAAACATTCAAGGTTTTTTATGCTTAATGGTCACTAAACAAAATCTAAGCCAGTTATTCAGTCACCTGTAATTGGCTACAATAGTTTTTGTTCTAATAATGGATTAACTTGTCATGCTTTGCAACATTTAACCTTTTTATCCTACCCCCAGAAATACCAACTTTGCCACGCTAGCACTACATACCGTGCTGGCACATCTGCTGCAATTGTACACACTCTAAAAATCTAATTTTGCCCAAGTCTTACTTCATTGAAACCAGGTCCTTAAGAGAAAGAAAAAAAAAACATCTCTCTCTCTCATTCTCTCACTGCCTGCCCTGATGTCACTGGAAAACTGCTCTTCAGTTGCTAAGAGACAGGCGGAGAGAAAATATTTGGGTTGTATTTGTAGATGAAAAGAGGGAAATTTAGCCATACCAAATGGACAAAAGCACTTTCATTCTTGTTTTTAAGCACAAAGAATAATTGGTTCTGTCCGTAGCCATTGTGTTTATGTGTGATTGGCGCAGTGCAGGCCTTGCACAAAGAAAACAATAAAGTATAACTAAAAATCCAACAGTAGATTGTTGAGGTTCAGTCTATTTGAATTGTGAGCTGGAAATATAAAAAAAAAAAAACATACTGTTGCTGTCAAGTGCACTTTGCCGGTGCTTTACTCATATCTGGGGGCATTTTACATCATACACTTATATTTATGTGTGTTTGTGCGTGTGTGTGTGTTTGTGTGCATGTGTGTTTGTTTGCATGTACTACAATTTGGGTAAGATAAGTGGTGAGCATCTTTAAATTCTTTGTGGCTGTGTGTGTACAACTGCAGGCCTAAAAAAGTCTGACATCAGTTTACATTACTTCTTATGAAGTTAAGCTTTGACTTAAAAATACAATACGGG
>JAPZDY010000011.1:14992951-15007706 GCA_029783645.1 Ctenochaetus hawaiiensis
TCGAGATATATATCGTGTATCGCGATATAGCCTAAAAATATCGAGATATTGGTTTTCGGCCATATCGTGCAGCCCTAGGCATCAGTGATGACAAAAAGACTAAATTATTTGTTCCTGCTCTCTTTTGAAACAAGAACAAGAAACACAAAGCAAGAAAAAACTGAATTGTGGGTCTACAATTAAATAATGTTAGTGAATCAAGCCCCATAATCTCCTCTTTAAACCACAAAAAAGTGAACTTATTCACAGTTTCAGACTTTAGGTGTCTAATTCTCATTTTACTATTGTGCTTAACTGGGGACAGTTTTGTTTGGTGCACACATAGAATTTTGTTCTGATGTTGCTGTGTCTGCTTTCATTGTGTGTGTGTGTGTGTGTGGCTGCTGTACTAGATTATATTTAAGTGAATGTTAGTATATTGGTGCTGATGTGCCTCCATCCACACATTTGAATGATAATGTTGTCGAGTCACATCTGCAGACATTACCTGTGATGTTACCTCTGATGTTAAAATATTTATGTGTTGAGCTTTAATGACTTATTTTGGTTAACATATATGGCGCTGGTTACTCTGCTGGCTGCTCGTGCATAAAATATGTCTGTTAGTGTTTAACACAACAGTATAAGCATGTTTTCTGGCAGATTTTGCAACTAGCTGTTCTATCTGTAGTCCCAGTCAGTTAAAATGAAGCAGATGAAGTTTGTAGTGAACTAGAGTGGAGCTAGAAATGTGGCTGTATCTTAAAAAGGTGGGCTAGGTGCTAAGTTTTTTTTTTTTTTTTTTAGTTGTTGTGAGTATTCAAGCTCAGGCAGATAATAGGCTGCCTTCTAGGTGCCAGGGTGACTAATCCCCTGGACCATATGTCAGTGGCTTGTCAAGCTCAGAGCCAGTACAGCACCAGGACAGAGCTATGCAGGACAGGAAAACTCAGACACACTGTGCATCCATATGTAAGCAGCCACTTGGCTTTTGAATTTTTAGCTTTGCAAAGATTGTATCAGTTTACAATAGGGCAATGTTTGTGTTTGGTTGTGAAGCATCATAGTTGTACTTACAGAAGAGTATTGAGTTAATAATGTTACTACATAAGGAGTTGAAGATCAAACAAACTAAATGGAAGAAAATGGAAAATTTTAATTTTTACCAAGACACAGATGAGTTATTGAATTTTTTTTGGGGGGGTGGGGGGCAGGAAAGATGCTTTACTGACCACCACGGTGTCAGTTTGACAGTGCTTTAGTCAGAGTGTATCAGAGCATTTGCAGGTAAGAGCCAGCTGCTGCTACATCACAATTAAGCTAACTGAAACATGCTCTTATTCCAGGAGACAGCAGCGGCCTCAGGGAGGAGGTGGAGGAGGTGGAGGAGGAGGAGGAGGCAGCGGAGGAAAGAACCAACCTCAACAGATACAACAACAGTCACCACAGCACCAGAGGGATCAGACCCAACAACAATCTCCAAACCAACAGCAGCAGAATTTTACAGAACTGGGAGACAACAGAAACAGTAGTGCCGGTCGGCCGCCTCGCCAGTATCAAGGAGGACATGGGCAGCGCCAAGGAGGACCGCCACACCATGGATATAGCCAGAACCGGCGTTGGCACCACAATCAGAAGAGTCAGGGGCATGGACAAATAAACACTACAGGTGATAGAGGAGTATCTCCCAGAACAACCAAAGAGACTGAGAATATAAAATCCGGTGATGAGCAAATCAGACCACCTCAAGACTTCAGCAGTAAGAGTCCCAGTGAATCACCTCAGCCTGAGACAACACCCACTACAAATGCTTTCCCAGATCCAACAGTTAGTAAGGAATCTCCCAACCCACCAGGAAGTGGAAAGGCAAGCGACAGCCAGTCGGAGCAGCCCAAAATCAGCTTGCTGCAGTCGTCAAAGGAGAGGCTGAGGAGAAGACTAAAGGACAAGGTACTGAAAAGCTGCTTAGTGCCTGTCATTCTGTATTAAGGCAATCAGGACTCATGTGTACATGTACACACACTCACACACTACCATTTAGTTCCTCTGTTTCATTCACGTACACACATACACTGTCGTTAATTTATAGACATGTAAGAGGAACTCTTGTTTTACATTTCCTTGCATTCAGATTGACACACTTAAATCTGTAGGGAGGGCAGTGCATATTTTCAAAAATGAGGTGAAGAAACTAAAGTGGCATTAGCTTAACAGTTTTTGATGTTTTCCACTGTGTGCACTGAACTGACGAGTCAGCCAGATTTCTCTTTGTACAGCGAACTCATTACCGTCAGGGGCGGTTTGATTTGACTCCCCAGCAGGCCGCGAGGCAGGAATTAATAAACATAGCCTGAGTGACATTGGTGAATCAATGAATCCAGTCAAAGAGCCCACTTTGCTTTATCAGGGTATAGGGAACCTGAACAAAATATATATATGCATATATAATTAAAATGTTTTTTTGTTTGTTCCATATTTAAAAAAAAAGTTTCGAGTCAGTATTCACCTCAAATGTCTGGATGCATGTAACTAATGTAGATGTAATTCATGTTAGTTTCAATTTTCTTTTCTTCATTAAATGGTAAAATTCTTGTACCTTATAGATTTAAAGAATTGGCTTTATGTCAATAGCTAGTGACATGATCATGTTAGCATGAAAGCAAAGTTAGTGTTATTTGTCATGTACGTGCATACAATAGCACAGTAGTTCCCAATCAGGGATACTTCAAATTCTGCAGTAGCCAGTTTATGGAGAAGTCGGTCTTGAAGTAAAAAGTATTGGATACATGTTTGAAATAGTTAAGAGGAAATGATGAATGGTTAAAACTTTACCCCTCTGTTACTCCAAGTGATAGAAGTTAAAATGCAAACTTGAGCGAATCCACATACACATTGACAGATCAATCGTACAAAAAGTCCTAAAAAAAGTCAGTTTTATACAGTAAACCGTGTTCAACAACATGCAATTGACTTGCTTCATTATAATATGTGTGAAAATTTTGCTCTCATCATTCACTCTTTCCTAATCACTGTGAATAATCAGAATCATTCCTATGTTGAAGGAGGAGGCGCGTGTGGAGGCGTCCGGCTCTGGATCACAGAGCATGGACCGGTTGGTGGACCTTCTCAACAGCATGAGGAGCAACAGCAGCGGGGTGGAGCAGCAGCTGGCCTCTTTTATGGAGGAGGCTCAGTGTTCGGCGCGGTCGGAGGAGACCCTGGCTCAGGTGGTCAGCACGATCTACTCCAAGGCCGTGTCGGACAGGAGCTTCGCCGCCACAGCTGCCAAGCTCTGTGACAAGATGGCACTGTTCATGGTGGAGGGGACCAAGTTCAGATCGCTGCTCCTAAACATGCTACAGGTGAGGAAGGATGTGTTTGCCAACACAGCTGTATATTGGTCGAGGTCAGCTGCAGTAGTGATATGTTTACTCAAGTACTGTGCTGAATTTTAGCACTTGAATACTACATTTTATGCTCCATCTTCCCTCTACTTCTCACAGAGGGGAAATACTGTACTTTTATTCCACTACTTTACAAGTTCAGCTTTAGAACTTAGTATCTTTGATGTTATATACATATTATCAACTTATAAACTGTGAAGTATTGTTATAGATGAAAGGAGCTACAAACTCACAGAGTAGTTCTCAGTTACATGGCTGATATGAACTAACAGGAAATCCCCTGAAGACCTGAAAAAGTGTATCTTTTTTATCTAGCTGCCAAGATAATATGCTTCCATGTTCACACTATCATCTTGTCAACTCAAGACTAAAAAAATATACTCCTTTAGGACCTCGAGATATTTTCAGTGTGATTTTAAGGTAGTTTTTTATACTGACTTGACAACTTCTGTCTGTGTGGGGCCACTGGTTTGAATCTCAGTAGATCTCACTTAATTTTATTTTGAAATAAAATCCACAGTTTTATAAACATATATCTTTTATTTTGTCACATCCCATTACATTGAATGGGGAATTGTCTCTCTAACAGGAGTCATACTAGTCTGGAATAAACTATCTGTAATGATTGACTGACATTTAAGCACTTAAACAATAATCAATTAACTAATAAATTATTCACCAACTGATATTGAATCAAATTCAGAAAGGGCAACATGCCCTGGTTCCAGGGCATTTTCTGCTTCTCAGTGTTTATATGATTAAAAATTTAAAATATTTGGATTTAGACTGTTAGTTGAACAAAGCATTCGATTTAAAAATGTCAATTTTGTGCTATGGGAGACGATGAGAAATGTGAGCAGCATTTTTTCACTATTTTGTGACATTTTCTATCACTTTACCTTCTTATTCGAGCCTTGTGTAGCTCCCAACCAAGTATTCCAAGAAATATATTAGTTACTAATGCTCTCTCAAATACCTTTTAAAACTCTCTTTTAGCTGGAAGCACTAATTTGTGTTTTGCAGACCAGTACTTTTTTCTACTTTCTTTTTCAACAAAATCCTTTTGGTAATTTCTGTAGTTTCATTCCACCTTAGTTTTAGGAGCAGTCACCCACAGGTGGAAGCCAACTGTGTGTGTGATGTTGTCCAGTAAATGTCAGTGGGCAAAGTAGCTAATCTTAACACCCAGGGGAGAGAGACCTGTCCTCTTCCCCCTTCACCTTCCATCCCTTCGCTTAACTGCACAGTTCCAGTCTTGCACACATGATAAAAACATCCTCTCGGCCATTGTATATTTCACTGCCCCTCTCCCCCTCCTTGGCCCTCATGAGCTCTCTATTACTGTGCTCTCCAAGTCTTATCGCCTCCCCTCACCCAGAACGACATGGGCCAGTGCTTTGCTACATTGCCTGCACACCCCCCCCCCCCGCCCCTCTCTGTCTCCCCCCTTCTCCTTCTAACCATGCTCCTCACTTTCACCCCTCACTCCATCCTGAGGATCTAGAAGAAGAAAGCAAGACATACACACTGTCTTGAGATATTATTAAAAGTCATTAACCCACCTGCCGCCTGGTCTTGTCTCCTTCTTGTTCCTCCCTTCACTCACATTCCTTTTACCACTACAGTCCTAAACCTTTTGTTTTACATTTAAACAACTCTTATATTAATGTTTATTTTTATCCTAAACCTTGCAGAGGTGAATACTGCCTTAATCCTTTAACTGCCTTTCTCCACTTTTTATTTATTCCCTTTTTTCACAGCTGTAGCCCCTCATGTTTTTTTTTTCTATCTGAATTTAATTCCCACCTCCCAGCCAGCATGGACCCCCTCCTTGTCCTTGACATTTTGGCTTTTTGCTTTAAAACATTTTAAATGTCAAAAGTGGGCTTGAGAAGGCTGTCATTACAGATTTTTGCCTCCAGACCCCTGGATCGCAATGTGGGGGCAATTAGTTTGTCTCTGCTTTAGGGTTTACTGTTGCTTTGATTAAATGAAGCCAGACTGTTACCTTTAAAAGAAATGCTGCTTATTCAGCATGGCTGAACCTGCTAATGCTGTTGGCACCTTCCTCAATATCTTTTATCAAATAATCTTGTCTTTTTCTGTTGCTTCAGTCATCTTTTTTTCCGCTTTGTTATGTGTGTTTATGTTGCTATTTTGCTGGCTTGTTGTTTTTAAGTGTTAAGTGTAGGTGATGCCACAGTGTCCTTGGAGGTGTGTAAGTGGTGTGTAGTTGTTTTTCAGTGTGCTTGATGTGTTTGTTTTCGGCTGTAAATAAATTCTTTTGTTGTTATTGTTAGTTCCATTCAAGGCTGCATATTCTGTTTACATCTGTGTTCAGGCAGGCTTTCGATGTACGAGTCTGTCAAATATAAGCTGCTTGTGTTTCCAATGTACTTCAGTCTACGACAACATGCAGGAAAAAAATGAGTAGAGTGAGCTGATCTGACTGTTAATAAAGTTTCTGTTTAACCTGCTGTATAACATCTTTACAAGTGCGCATTAAGCATTAACCCATATTAACCTCAACACTTTTACAGCACTGACACAGTCCACTACCCTTCACTTTGGAACCAAATTAACATATTCTCCTCCACTTCTGGCAGATAAAAGAAATTCATGAATTTGTTTAATGTGTTTTTTAGCTGCTTTTTGGCTTGAAGTACTTTAAGCTGCGAGGTTAATACGTGTGCCACCTACAAAAACTCCCATCAGAGAGATAGCAAAAGATGTTAATGGAGATTACCACCATTGCTGATGAATTTATGAAACACTTAAATATCCTCTTACCTACCGCCTACTTAGAATTTGTTTTACATATTTACAAAGAGCTGGATACACTGTAGTGTTTCAGTGTATTTTCCAAATTTCATCTGTATGCGTATTTTTTTTTCTTTTTTTTTTCTTCCACAGAGGGACTTCTCTCGTCGAGAGGAGCTCCAGCAGTCAGATGTGGAGAGGTGGTTAGGTTTCATCACCTTCTTGTGTGAGGTGTTCGGTACAATGAGGAGCAGCTCCGGGGAACCATTCAGGGTGTTGGTGTGTCCCATCTACACCTGCCTACGAGAGGTCTGTACCCAAATCTGCACCTTTCTTATTTAGAAGTATGTCAACAACCAATTGATTAACCTCATTCATGTGTGCCAGTGAGCAGTAAGCTCCCAGCTGCATTTTTATCTTGTCCGTTTAGATCGATGAACGCACCAAGCCAGTGTTTCCTGTTTTTGGTCGGAACTAGTCTAGACGCTAGACACCACACTGGGGTTTGGTTAATGGTGCAAGCCAGTGAAGACACCATCAGTTCTAGGAAAAAGCATGACCCCAGGTTCAATTCTCATGAGCTGTTCATGCTCTCTTACAAACACTTCCATTATTACCATGGAAACCATATAGCGTAGCCACAGCAGACGCACCATGAAACAGAAGTGGTTAACGGCAGATGGGATACTGAAAGGGGAAGTGTGCGAGGAGAGGGGCCTGAAGAGGTGAGGGGAAGCAGAGGAGAGACTGTGGTCAGGTTGACGGTTACTGCAGAGGAACTTTACATTTGCGTGACAAGTAGAAGAGAAAAGAGAAGGGAGAGTTAGATGATGGAGTCTGAAAGGGGAAATTGTTTTTAATGTGTAGTATAAGAGGTAAAAAAAAAAAAACGAAATAAGTACATGGCTGAGGCACATGCCAGGTAAGTTGTACCACCTACGTCCACACCTCTGCCGGTCTGGCACTCATCACACACCCTGTGTCTCGCAACACAAACACAAGAATCAACATACTACTAATGTCATCCACGCCCTGTCTGAACGTTTTCCCAGGGAACTATCTCAGCTTGTGAGAAGGCCCAGCAGCAGGACCAAGGGTGTGGACATGCAGCATAACCAGTCAGAAATAAACACAAACACACCTTCAAAATCCAGTATCAGCACTGAGCAGTGTCACATTTAGCCTGATGATGCTTGAGATCAGAACACTCCTGGTAACAATGTTAAAATACATGTATATGTGTGAATTTGTGTATATGTGTAGTTGTGAGCTCATGCGCTTGTTCAACAATGTTCAACTCACAGAGCCATTCCCCCTGATTTTTATCTACCAGCTGTTTTGTCTATAGTTGAGACATGCATTTGAAGAATTCCAGCTTCAAGCTTTATGCAATAACGTGTGCTTGCATGTTTGTTTGTGGCACCAACTGTCTCCTGTAGTTGTAGCCTGTAGAACAGGATAAGAGGTGTGTTCGGAAGTGTGTCTGGATATACATGACGGCTGTACGTTAAGACAAAGGGAGTTTATAAGCAGTGATTTCATCCATTCATGACTCACACAACCCAATCCCAATAATGTTTTTTAACATGTTAAAACTTAAATTTACAAATTGTTTTTGGCAACTTAAGGGTGGCACAAAAAGCTGTGAACTGAAAAATATATTAACAATTAGTCGCTTCTTTACACATCCAGTAGTTATGAAGCAACATTTTTATTCATTTGGACTCATGTTTCTGGTCACCTGATGAATGTATGATATCCAATATTCACCCTACTTTTGCCCAATTATGCTCAAAAACCAACTTTAGCTATTAAATGTTCCTCTGCTAGCCAGTAGTCACTAATTTGTAATCAGGAAATGTATGTTGAGTTCATCCAAGTTTTTTTTAAGTGGAGCTGTGGAGGAGGGTCTAAGTTTGATTGATGTGTTTGTTAAAAGTAAATGACAAATCCTGCTAACTATTCATTTAAAATGAAAAATGCTTAAGTTTCAGCTTGTAAGTTTCAGGCTTGTTATATGATATAAGCAAAGCAAAAGTTTGCCTTTCTTGTACTTGTTTATTTGGCTTGCTGATGTTTCTTCATGTTGCTGTGGTTACATACTGTAGGTTGTTAAGAAACTTTGTGGTGAGCGTGTAATTTTAGAACAGACGACATGTGCATTAAACAGTTTCAGTACACCTATGCTGATCAGAAATTAATATTCAGTCAGACCTCAGTATAATAGCGTGTGGAGCACAACCTGTACTGAGCTGCACGGGCAATATGAAAAAAATAGACTCTTATTTTAATACCTTACCTTTAAGAGACATAGGTAGCTAACAAACATTTCTGTCTTAAGAAGGAAAAGTCCTGCACAGACTAATCGTCATAAAAACCCAGAAGGCAGGTTGCAAGGTAGTTGAATTGACAGATGAAACCATCTTTTATTGAAGCAAATGACCTGCATGTGGCCCAAAGAGGCTTTCATCAGGATATTGGTTTGCAGCTGCACACTGCTGAAAGCAGTGAGCATACACTGTGTCTGCTAGTGACCTCACGAGCTATTTATATTGTGCCCCGGTATCCCTCTTTGAAAGTCAGCATGTGTCCTCCGAGTCAAAGACAATCGACTCTGATTATGTAGTATATTGGAAGAATGATTGAGCACATGAAAGTATGCTTCAAAAACCTGTATCTTAAATATTCTGAGCTTTAAGTCAGTGTAATTTTTTTTATTGTTTTGTAAAGAAGCTTTTTTGTTAAACAGTTATTAAAGTACAGTACAGCACTGAGTAATATTATGTAATGATGTAATGTAACTAAGGGAAGTGCATCTCCTGATGCTAGATCTGCTGTTGCTATGCAACTATTCAAAACTCAGTAAAAGCAGAAGCAGTGGCAATTTTAACTTTCAGCAGTCTGTAGCTCTTTTAACAAAGCCTGCTCAGGGTGGAAATATGGCGCCACCATTCCAAGTCTCATTCTGTAAAAAGGGTACAAAGACAGAAGTGGGGGGGCATATTGTCCAGCCTTTGAGCTTGTCATGGAGGTAGTCACTGAACCAAATGGATGTCTGTTCTATGTGCAACCCGCCACCAGGGGATTTAAAAGGCAGCAAGCGGCTAACTCAGAGAAGAACAGCAATTAAAAATGTCTGCAATTTTAGGGGGACAACAAGGTCCAGAAGCACATTACCTTCCAAGTAGAGAACAGAAAGTGCTGCCCGATGCATGTGCATAACATCACACTAGACACGATATATGTTAAGTTACACACCTCTCTTTTGCCTAAAGAAAGTCAGTTTGCTGTCTGTAATGGCACATCTAATCAACTTTGTTTGATTCTGTGAAAGAAAGTAAAGTTGTGGCAATGGAAAGTCTTCATTACAGTTTGATTTCTTTAAAAAAGGGCTAGAGTGTCATTATTATCCTGATGAAACATGTTTTTCTCTCAGCACTCATACTTTTTTTCCTTAGCCAGCAGTATGATGACAGATTTCCACATATACAAAAATAGCATATACATGTGTTGAAGTCAAACAGTGAAAGACAGATGAAACCTCAGCAGAAAATTTACACGAATAAGAATGTTTTTCTAGTTGACTTCATAGAGTCACTCAAGGTGTTGTTGTAATGTTGGATTGATTTCTTTCATTCAGGGCTGCAAGAGGATCACAGCTGTCCTAGTTTTTGTTGTTTTTTATGTTCCTGATCAAAGGTCTTTTGAATGAAAATACTGTAAATGAGAATCAGAAAGAATCCAAAGGTTTCCCAGTGCAGCACGCTTTGTTTCTTGATGATGTAACTAACCAGAGATGTGGCTGTTTTCAGCTTCAGCAGTTAAGACTCTGTATGGCTTGACTAGTCTCACTGAAACAGTTTTTTTCTGCATGTTATGTTGTAGAAGCGAAAGAGGAAAGCTGTCACATTGGAGAACAGACAGAGAGAGAAGCTTTTGCGGTCAATATGAGAACTGATTATAGATGAGTATAGATTAGACGATTTTAAATATACTGAGCGGAGACTTCTTCCCTGGGCTCCCCAGAGAACTCATTATGAGCTTATCCTGCTTGTCACATAGCTCTCCTACTCTGGGAATGACGAGACTTGACTTCCCTCATCAAACAGCCACACTGTCACCACACCCGTCTAAGCATGCTAAGGAGCTGATGTCTGCTCAACTGCTGGGCCCGAATGATAGGTGGAATACCATTAAGCTAACAGCATGCAAACAGCAGACCAGCTAGTACTGAATGTGGACCCAAACATCAGATGGTGGTTATCTTTGTTTCTTTTTCTTAAAGCAAGTGTTAGTGCATACTTAAGTTCATCTGTGTATGGAGTTACAAGTGTCAGTTACAAGTGCTACAAGTGTCAAAGTGAAACAGACTTTGGTTTAATTGTTTTGATTGTATGCATGCAGTAGGTGGGCTCGGTAACTTGGTCAGACAAATCTTTATCATCAACTGAAAAGCTAAAAACCTTTGTGTTAGCCTCTTTGATCCTGTTCACTTAGACTTGCAATATCATTACCAACTGAATTGATATAGCAAATTTGTCAGCAAACACTCTCCAAGTATTTTCACTCTTTTTCTTTTGTTTTTGGTCTTTACTCCCAAGGAAAATATCTATCTCTTTAGCTGCTAAATGTTCATCAGATAGCTGCAGGTTGTGTAAAGTGAGTTTTTATACTTTTTACTGAAAGTAGCCGCCTGTTGTGACGGAAAATGACACTATGAGATGGATGAGAGTGAACTCAGACAGTGCAGTCAAAAGCTAAAGCGCTCCATAAAGAAGATGCTAACTGCATATTTAGAGGATAGTTCTCTGTAAGATCAGTGATCCCATTTATATTTGATACATTATTAGAAAAATATTGATAGCAGCCACTTTAAGTCATTGTTTCCCTGTGTGCCTGTATCTTGTGTTAATATCTTATTTTGTTCATTTTGCAGCAAGTCTGTGCTTCCCAGGTTTAGTTAGATATCACTCAATCAACAAGCCCTCCATTTTACTTATTTTTACCTCTCTCAGGTTATTCGCTCAAGCACTTCTGAGCTGCCTGAGCTGGAAAAGGAGTGTTTAAACAAAGACCTCTCTGCTGTAATCTGACACGAGATGCAAAAGTCTAGCTTGGGAGGCTTTCTGTCATTCTACCTCTCTTTGTCACCATCCCTCCCTGCATTGTTTGAAAGTACCGGTTGTATGCCCATCTGTGCTTGGGGCCAATGTTGAGGGGGGGGGGGCAGCTAGCATGTTTACCAGCTCCACAGTTTGTTTTTGGCTTTGCTCAGTGTGTACAGTATGAATGTGTCTGTGAATGGGGATATACAGCAAGCCTTGATGTGTGCTTGTTAGCCAGCTTGCCAAGATGAAAGCCTGGTGTGTTGACTTCCAAGATTTAAAATGTTAATGTTGAAAATATTTAAATTGGGATTTGCCCTTTTTTTCTTTTATTTCTTTTCTTGTGAATTAATTAAAAAGCACTTGCATTTGCTTAATCTGAACATCCATGTGGCCTATATCTGAATATGCATATATTTATATATCTGTAGGACATATTAGGTTTTGTTCACTCACTGTAGTGGACTTCTTTGTTTTGCTACGTTTGGATTTCCCTTGTTTTATTTTACTTTGTGCTTCTCTCTGCTTTGTAGAGTCCCAGTATATTTACACAGTGTCTGTTCTTGTCACTTTCAGCTGTTGGAATCCACAGACGTTAAAGAAGATGCAGTTCTCTGCTGTTCAATGGAGGTATGAGCCACATCCACACTCAAACAGATAATACTTGTTTTTTAAATTTGTGTAAGAAACAGGGAAGCTAAATTAAATACACTTGTCTGAATGAATTTATCTAAGACTAATTCTAGCAAAGGACCTATTGAAATCCATTGAGCTAAATGTTAAACTTGATGCACAGTGGTCTGCTTTATATATTGCAGAAACTGTGTTTGTAATGATCTTTACCCAGAATCTTTAATATTCCAAAGCAGCAGCAGGGCTATAAATAATAAGGTAGCACATTTAAATTTTAGTAGAATTTTGATTTTCGTCAGAGCAGAAACATTCGTACCCACCAGCAATGACATGAAAATAAGACAAAGACACAAAGTGCAAAGACAGGTGAGCTCCGGTTAGCCAACAGTTACCAGATGCTCGCAAACACATCCACATCCTCTGCAGTCTTGATTACCTACCAGCAGGCTCACTAAATCAAAAACACACACAGTTCTATGGCCAAAGGGTGTGTGAACTTCTTCTGTCTTACTGTGTCCACAGTAACAAGGTGCCAGACGCTGTGTTTTGCTGTCAGTAAGGGACACACACACCTTCTCTGACACTTACGCCTCCTTACATCCTCCCTCCCTCCATCCCTTTTCTGTCTCCAGCTGCAGAGCATGGGGCGTCTCCTGGAAGAGCAGCTCCCAGAGATGATGACAGAGCTTCTGGCAACCGTCAGGGACAAGATGCTTTGTCCAGCTGAATCTCAGCTGACCCGCTCCCTCCTCATGGAGGTCATTGAGCTGCATGCACATCGCTGGAGCCCCCTGGAGGCTCTCACCACCCAATACTACAACCGTACCATCCAAAAGCTCACCACCACTGCCTAGGTGCCAGCTCCCCCAGGAGGAGAGGAGACAAGCCCCCCATGACGCCCATAGGAAACATTTTCCAGTTGAGCTTCAGTTTGCTCCTCAAGTTTTACCAAAACACAGCATTTTAAAAATCAGGTCACTCTCTAACCTAAATGAATACAAGCTTTACATGGTTATTTAACTTTCTTCACGACAGGCGACCACTGCCACGAACAAACCGTACACTATTCACAAAACAGGTAACTCTGAGCCACTATGGCAACACTACATGCGGCGGTAAAACAATGAAAAGTGTATTTGACACACATTTGAGAAAACTACTGTATTTATGGCCAGCAGGGGCGTGCTTGGCCACACAGAGTCCGAGGCTCGCCTGGCTGTGGCTGATGAGGGATAAAGGAGGGAACAGACAAGAGAGGGTTCACACAGGGGAGAGGAGGAGAGGGCAGCAGCCTGCCCGTAGGGAATATAGAGGTCGGTACCCAAAGATGAATGGAGGGGGGGTGGGGGTGGGGGTCAGGGTAGTCCGTGTCAGTCTCTTTATTGTGTTCATTTGCCCACCATCCTCCCCCTTTTCTCTGTCTCTTTCTCCTCCCCCTCCTTTGTGTCTCCGTCAGCCCCTGGAGTCTGTGTGGCTGATAAAAGAGAGAGGAGGAGGAGGAGGAGGAGGCAGCAGGGAGTAGACACGATGCTGTCTGTCTGGGCCGTCTGCCCCGCTGGGCCAGGGACCAGGTCAAAGGGCCTCGCTGTGGAGCTCCCCAGCTCCCACAGCTCCTCTCCGCTTTGTCTGTCCAGCTCTCCGCAACCACCACATCCCCCAGCAGGAAGCCTTTTTATGGGGATGAGACAGCGGGCCTGCTGGGCCGGGCTGGACTGAGGATAAGGATCAGGCTGGCTAGAGTAGGGTGGCAGATGGCTGCTTGAGCCCATGTGAGACGACACACTCCTAACACACCCCTCTGGCAACCCAGCTCCCTGAGCTAGGGCCAGTGTCGCCAACAGAAGCAGTAGGAATATTGCAGTGGTGGGGGGAAAAGCATTAAAACAGAAACTGCCGTCTGATAGATCTTTTGTTTTTGTCCTACAGGGGATGTCTCTTCTCCTCTGTTAAGCCGTGCATATCCATGCTATGTTAACCACATCGTTAATATTATTACATTATTTTTTTAATCATTTAGTGTTTTTATTGTTGTTTCATTATGAAGTCTTATTTTTATGATAAATGTATGTATGAGGTATTAGCGGTAGGCCTTATTGCACAGGTTTGATTTGTTTGCACTGTTTCTGCGATTTGCTTCAAATTTTTAAAAAAGCAAAAGTTTGAATTTGAATCAGTGCTTGAGGATTAATATTAAAAATCTCAGTAGCGAGTGAAATGGATTGAGCATAGTGAGGGATTTTAGGATGTTTTAGTGGACTGGTGGCCTTGTCAATTATCCATTTTTTTTTTATAGGAGCTCTCTTGTTTTGAGGCCTGCAGGGCCTGGGGCAGCAGAGGGCAAACTGAGGAGTGAACAGTTGGACTTATTCACATCATTAAGTTGCTGAAGGAAAAAAAAACATTTAAAGAGGAAAAACAGTGATGTGACAACAAAAAAAAAACAAAGAGCATGGCACAGAGAAACAAGTGAAATGCTTATTTAATAATTTCTCCAACTCAAGCCATTCTTTGCAGTGGACATTTTGCAAGTGTTTAATATTGACTGTATTTGATCTTGCTTTGTTTTTGAGAAAAAAATGACAACTATTAACCTGTGTATTTGAAGATGACAATGATGAAAAAGAAGAAATCTTATTGTATGACCTCATTAGCTAGTCATATGTGTCCCTTATTCCAGCTAACGTGTGAACTATGATATTGACGTACCAAGCCAATCATGTACCATTTGTAAATGGGCTCTATATATAATCTGCATACAGTATATTTACAAGTATTTAAAAACAATGAAATAGGAAGGGGATCGTGTAACAGATGTTACACACAGGAAAATTTGGGCTGTGTGGCTATAAGTTGGCCTTCCAACGCATTTCTGTC
>JAPZDY010000011.1:15026919-15047505 GCA_029783645.1 Ctenochaetus hawaiiensis
TTTAAAAAAAAAAAAAAAAAAAAAAAAAAAAAGCCACTTATTTTTCACCAGATTTCGAGATATTGGCTAAAAAACCAAAAAGCTTATTTTTGACCCTAGGTATGAGTAGTCTATTCGAGAGTATTTTTAGATCACTTTAAGGCAAAAAGGAGTTCAAATAAAAGTCCAAATTAACATTTAGAGTGGATATGTTCACAGTTTTTTGTGACTTACATCGTCTTAAACCGAATAAAAATGCTAACACTCTTTTCAGCCAACAGGGGTGGAAATTTCTCACATCTACATATTTTAAAACAGCTTGTCATGAATGTTTTATATGAAGAATAAAAAAAAATCATTCTTACTTTTCTCCATCCTACATTTTCACATTCTCTTTTTCTTTCCTCCTGTCTTTGGTGTGTATGTGCGTGTGTGTGTGTGTGTATGCGGGTGTGCGTGCGGGTGTGTGCCTCCAGTGATTGTCTGCCTCCTACAAGCTGATTTGTCTTCCTCAGAGAAGGTTGACAGGTCCCTCTGTGTCTCACAATAGACAGACAACCCACTCACACACACGTGCGTGCACACACACACACACACACACACACACACTCTCTCCCTCTTTCTCTCACACACACACACAGTGTCACACTTACCATACAGCCAGATGGGCTTGTGTCCCCCATCGCCAGACAAATTAAGTTTGGGCCCCCAGATTAATATTCAGGCAAAGCACTGGCTCTATATAATTGAATCATGGTGCCATGAGTGTACAACAGGGGCTACTTTAGATGCAGCCACCATGTGCGTACACACACACACACACGCACACACACACACTAACATCAACACTTGGCTGCCAGCTGCGCTCAGTATCCTGTCTGCTGGTTGGGGGCAGGTCATGAATACAAAATCACAGTTCTCTGAACACCCCGCAATTTATTTTAGGTATAGAAACTGTAGAACTCTCTTGTCCACCGTAAAGCAGTGACAAGTCTGTTTTTAACGGTAAAATGTTTCACTCAGTACATTTAAGGGTCATCATACTTTAGAAAAAAACAAATTAAACGGATCATTATCAAAAATGTTGTTTTATCAAGGCCTTAAAAGGATCAATTATTATTATTGCAATTAGTTTACCCAAGTATTTGATATTTGTTTTGCCAGGAATATTAGTTAAACAGGTATAAGTGTGATTGTTATTGCAGTGGATTCTTTGTGCAGAAAGCCGTTCAATCAGACCTGCAGCAAACACTCCTGCTAGCTACAGTGGCAGATTAACCTAGAAGAATTAATCATTTTTAATTGGTTAATCCATATGAATAAGAGAGGGTTACGATTAGAAATATACTGTTAAATGAGTTTACTTAATCATCCGTCTCGCAATAGGTTAATCCATTCATCCATTTTACTTCACTTATCCATTTCCAAGCTGCATTAATTTAATTAATTATATAATGGGGAACTATTGTTCTATATTGCTGCATAGTAATGAAAACACTATAATATAATTAAGGATTCTAGGCCATTTTGTCTTTTACCGGTTTTCCACACCAGTGCTGTCACCATTTGAAAGATATAAACATAAAACATGTATCAAGTTGTGTTTTATTTGAATTTAAAGTACCTGTTATTCAACTCTTTGAACACTGCAGAAACTCAAGGTTATGTTTTGTAATGCTTGTGTTTAAAAAAAAAAAAAAAAAGCAAAACCAAATCCTTTATGCTTTTAAGTAGCAATATCCATATCAGTAGCAAACACTTGTATTAGCTTATATTTAATAATCTTGGCAGTGTTACATGTTAACGGGCTTCACAGCGTCCTCCCAGACGGCCTGGAGGGAGGTCTGAGAGCAGAGATTCTTCCGTGGTGTGTGGTTAAAACTTATCTCTTGCTGTGTTGTGGCTTGAAATGTTTAGTTAACTCGGCCCCAATTGCTGCTGTTCATCTTTATTAGACAAGGAACCAGCTGGCTGGAGGAATCCTAATTAGAGGACTCCCAGCTTCAGTTAATGTTCCTGCATCAATAATGCAACCATGCCACCTTATGTAAAATAAATAAATAGATAACATACAAAATCAAAACTAAAATATTCCCTTGAACCTGTGATGTGTTCATGTAGAGTGTGCACATATGCTGCGTACAGTTGAGTGTATGCTGCTATAGGTAAAAGGAATCAAATATTTAAGCTTCTTTTGATAAGAATTTCTTTTTGATTGAGTATGCTTTTTGAATGAAAGTTTCATATTGTTTTTTCTGTCTTTTAACCACTTTTAACCAAAATTATTCTGAGTAATATTCTTAGAACCATAAACAGCCTTTGAAGATGAATTAAATTCATCACTACCTCCAGGGCTTTAGTTGAAAGAATAGGGTTTTTTTAATTTGAAGAAACAACCATGTGGAGACTGAACAATGGTTCAGTAGTTCACTTTCTTCAAAGGCACATGTTTGGTTTTAATATTTAACTGGGAAGCATAGTTTGACTCCTTAGTTAAAGGTAATATGGCCCCAAAAGGAACATAGGAAAAGATTTTCAAATGCAGTGTGTACCTGTCGCCCAATCAACCAGATCAGTCGTGTCAGCCATAGTTCAACAGAAAGATGTTTAATCTCCTGAAAGGTACTTTCTGGAGAAACAAAATATTGATCCTAATAATAGAACAGAGTGCTAGTCTGCTCAGCTAGCTGCTAGACTGCCCACTCATCTCCTACCCTCTCATGCACACATGCACAGTCACACCTCCACCGTCTCCTCTGCTTCCTGTTCTCTCACAGGCTGTCGCCCTCACAAGTCGTGGTGCAGAGAGAGGAGGTGACATGGACACACCCGCGCACACACCACTTCATTTCTCACCAGGCTTTTTCTGTCATTCCCACACCACCTCTTCCTCCTCCTCCTCCTCCTCCTCCTCCTCTCTTGTCTCTCACACTCTGTCACACTAAGGGGTCAGTTGTGGGTTAGCTGGCACAGTCGGCACTTATTGGATTTCATGTTGACTCTGAGGTGGATTTCTACCTTTGTTTTCATCTGTTCTGGTATATTTTGTGAGGGTTTTACATGATGTGAGAGGCAAACACCGTATCATTTTCAAAACTCTTCACGTACAGATAAGACTGCAACAAATGCCAATTTTTTTTCACACTAATAAAGCTGGTCCAGTGAAAAGACCTTGACTAATAGGCCCCCATTTACACTATTTTTTGATAATTTCATGACTCCTCTTGACATCTCCTGTGCCAAAAGCAACAGAGAGGAAAGCAGACAAATGAAGGTACCAATCAGTGTCATTTTGGCATAAACACAGCCTCTGCTCCTTCAACTATTCAAACCCAGTCTCAGCACAGACAGTAAGACATGCTCACTAAAGCTGTGAAAACAGCTTTACTTAAGAAAGATGCTCCCACATACAGCTCTCAAAAAATCACATCCATGCTTCCTTTTGTCAGTTTTGATATAAATTCTTTGACTGCAAGACACGGCTAAACACACATCAATGTGTGATTAAGGCCATAATGCCAGTGAGGCTGAGTTTCTCCTGTGGTAGAGGGGTATCTACGACCCACAGCTGTTTATATGTTGTGTGAGACCCATTACTTTCAGTTGATTAAATACCCAACAGTCATCTTATCTGAAGGCAGCAGGACAGGTAAGTGCGCTCCACTGGCAACAGTTAATTTGAGGGATGTGCTGCAACACTTTCAAAGAGCTGCCCCAATTATATCCACTGCTTCCTGTGTGGGAGCCTTGGTTACATCTTGCACAATCGGAATCAGACTTTACCTCTTTGCTTTTGTCTACAGTAAATGGGTTGTCTTGGTTCTGCAAAGCTTATAGTTTTTAGAAATGATCAGGGTCATGCAAGCACAAATTATGATATTCATTGGACACACAAATTCACATGGAAGCCAAACAGAGCATTGGTCATTCCCAGAAATTATATGTGCAATTTTTGCTTTTAAACTTGCAGCAACTGATTTTCTGGCCACTGGCACCATGTAATACATTATGTAATATGCACAGAATAATGCAGTTGAAAGGGCTGCTTTGGACATACTGTACACTGAAAAAAACAAGTCAAATTCTTAACACAGCACAAGCCAACACATTTTTCCATTTCATAAATCAATAATTCTATCTAAATTATGCTACTGGCTAAGACAACCATGGATATCTATTTTAATGTGCATTGGATAGTTATACATGACTTTTCTTTGTTTTAATATTGGCATTATTTATTGGTCAATGGGAAACCTGCTCTTTACATAGTTGCACTGGTCATTGAAAACCTGTACTGTTCAACCAGCAGTTGTAAACACAAAGTTAAGGTATCATCAACATTTTAGTTGAGATAGTGACCATCTCTCACACAAGATATATGCTTACTTAGAGATCCAGCAGTTGCTGAGAAATTATGACATTATTTTATAGTCTATTTGAGAACGTAGTCTCATTTTAACTTTTCTAATGTCTTTGTTATGGTCTCTAAGCCCTGAGACAAATGTCTGTTTATTCTTAATAAGCCATTATGTTCAAGAGCTAGTCACAGTGTCTACCTGCTGTTTGGTTTTTAGTGGGTATAGTGTACTGTACAGTGGGATTTTTCACATTTTTTTATGGTGAAAACAGTTGAGGATGAAGACATAATTATTGGAGTGGTAAGAGTGAACCAATCAGTAAATTTGAGGATGAGAACTAAACAATGAGGTAAAACTTACCACGCAGCTCTTTGCAGCAGAAGGGAAGCCACATACTGGGGTGATAATTCTCTGTAGGTTTATCACTACAAATGATCAGTTCGAAATTTACATGATCTCAGTTACAATGAATTTCAGCTGTGAGAATTTCTCACATATGTGTTGATACTATTCTGCTATGACTGCTTATCACCACTGGAATCTATTGTAACCAATATGTATTTATTCTGGTATCAGTCCCTGTTGATCTAAGGTGTTTCCAACCCAAACCACAAACATAAACACACACACATGCAAACACTGAAGAAGAGCAATTCACATTAACCACACCACTCAACAAAAAAATATCAGCAAACCATGCCAGTTGCTCCATTTCCATAATAAGTTGCACACAAACACACACACACCCATATGCACAGACCTATGATTACAATAATCGTTCCATTAATAACACGCTTAATAACCTTTATTAACCGACATCACAACATAACTAACCAGACGAGATAAGCAGAGGCCTGGACAGCAGCGTGCTCATCGCCCCAGACTCAACCTCTCCCAAAGGCACAGAGTTTTGCCACTGTAATCTACTGTACTCTCCCCTGGCCAGATTAGGGTATTAGCAGCATGAATAATTAGGCCAGATGTCCTGTTCTGGGACAGCAATACCCAGCTACTTCCCCAGACATATAGAGTCCTCATGAGAGATAAGATCAGGACGGTCAAAGGCAAAGCGAAGAGAGGTGCAGATGTGATGTTGCCGCGGCCACACAAGCTACAAATGGTTGAGCATCATCAAAGAAAAAGGAGAGAAGACCTAGATATCACTGCCAGCCCCTGCAGTCATGTTTTTCAATGTCTGAACCACTTAGTGAATGAGAGAGACAGAGACAGAAAGAGGGAGAGAGAGAGTGACACACACCACATCTTTCCAACACTAATGCAGCAGGGATGGCGGCAGTTCTGTCGAAAAGCACATGAAGCCCCAAGGCAGCTTTCTGGTCCTTGGTAATCTTCTTCAAATCTCATCCCTAATGCTCACTCACACCCAAACACCCATCTGAAATGTTCCAAAAAAGGCAGACCAGACACATGGATGACTGACTGGCCAGCTAATTGACTGGGTGAGTGAAATCAATGTTGTGAACTGGATGTGCTTTTCGGCTCCACTAACAGTACACTGGTTCAGTAAGAGTTCAGCATGCCACAGTAAATGGTGGGGGATTTGTGTGTGGCTCAGCTGGTAGGACGCAGAATCACAGCCGTTACCACGAATTCGAGCTCATTTTACTGACCCGTGTTACCAAAAGGTGAAATTAGCGTGGAATCATGGGGTTTGTTTATTTAAATGTTAAACTAGCACCATTGCCGATGAAACAGTATCTGAGTGACTGAGGCAGAAATGTTCATAGGCAAGGTAATATATTAAAGTTTTATCCTTGTAACATTTTGTCGTGTTTGCTGACCTACTACCTCACTCTCTGACTGGTGTTACCCTGCAAGTTTGCAACAGGCAGCAAAATGAAATGCACCAGTGCCTTGAATAAAACTAGAGATTTAATTGGAATTTAACATTACTGAGGATTTAGTATTGAGGATTATTTTAGTAAACACCTCAGCAAAAACTAAACCAAAGATATTGTCATTTAGACATTTTAGTGTGAAATTGCTTTATATTTTACATGTAAGTTGCTGATCGGCTAAAAGGCTGTTTCAATTTAAAAAAAAAAAAAAAGGTCATCTTGAGGATTCAGCTGTAAATTAAAAAAAAAAAGTTCAAGCACATAAACAACCCTCAGGAAGAGGCGACACAGGCCCCAAATTAACAAAAAGTAAAGTCCAGCTCTGTTTGCCCATTACTAACCAGATCAACACACTGACTGTTAAAAAGTGAAACCAGCAGGAAAGTCAGCTACCCACACTGAGTATTTGTCTATGTAAGGAGTTTGCTTTAATGAAGTTTTTCTGTTTTCATTCTCCTCCACGCTAGTTGGAGAGTCTTAAAGCAGTAACAAGGCCACTAGTCTTTGTGCAGCTCATACAGTGGTGCACACTCCCTTGCACACACAATCAAACACAGACTCAAACACATGGCCTTGCTGCATTTGGCCTCCTCTCCTTCAAGTTTCAGGGCTGCAGTGGGATTTTCTTTCCTCTCATATGCAACCTAAACGCAAACACACACATGCATACCTTCTCACAAACATCTACAGGTTGACTAACACAACACTGCTCCATCGGGCTTCCATTCTTATATTCAGGGCACCTCATAGATAGGCGCGACGTTGAAATCAGTCCCCAGGAAAATTGGATCCCTTCCACTGTGTAAATTCCACGGACTTTGAGGCATGCAGTTGCTAAGCAACAGCAGAGCTGTATTCCCCTCTCAGATATCCATTTTTTGTTTGGTTTCTTCATATTCCAGCTTTGACTCTGACCTAAGTTAAGCATCTGAAATAATTCTAATATATGTACCTACAATTTAGAGGAATTAGACAAGAGTTAGCAAACAAACTACTTCAAACTAAACAAGTTTCTAGTTATGATTTACTTTGTTTTTATGAGTACAACACTTGCAGAACATTTAAACTTAGATTACTGGTTGAACTGTAGATGGAAAAGGGTCAGGACCATAAACAAACCCATCCCTGAATACTGACTTATTAAAATGTACTTAGGCTTCTCTGCATGCTAGCATGTCAAGCATGATCGCAACTCACTACAAAGGCTGATAAATTATCACTATCTTGGTGCAGTGGAGTTTGCTTTACTGAGCATCTATTTTCCATATTCCAAGCATACACGAGAGCACAGTAAGCTGACGAAAGTGTGTTTCTGCTCTGATGTAAGTCGGTGCATGTTTTTATTTCATGTCTGATGGGACTGTAAAGCATGAAGAGACTGACTCTGTGTGTGCGTGTGCGTCTGTTTTGTGTCCACTACTCTAATCACTATAATAACTTCTGTCTATACAGCACAGTCCCCAAGGGTGTTGTGTTTGTGCATGAGAGACTAGCGTACGTGGGTGGGGACCAAGAACAACTGGACTGTCAGAGGGGTTTTTTTTTCTGTTTGAAGGTCTCTGCACGTTACCCTGTCCATCCTACTGTTTTTTTCTTTCCTTCGGCTCTCCACACGGTCACAATCAAAGAAGTTCTGTCTGGTGTGTTGCCAAATATTTGATAAGGCTTCACACTGCCCAGATAGACCCCTACCCAAGGACAAACTCCTCTGCTAATAAAAGAGAATTTCATTACATGAAACAGGACTTGCTGTGTATGTGTATATATATATATATATTTATATGTGTGTTCTGTGTGCGCTGCTTAGATGGACTGGATTTAAGCCGAGTGTGGTCTAGTAACTCTTTTGCATTCTTATCACACAACACACTAATTTTACCATGTCTGTTTTAGTTATTTGAAGATAAAATACATACATTTCAGTCCTGGTTGAGTTTGGCAACACCTGTAGTGGTGACATCAAATGGTACCACTGCGGGTCACACAATTCTGGAGGCAGCTAAACAAACTATTAACAATAACTGTCATTTTTTTTTCATCATTCTTTGAGCAACTCTGATCTGTTTTTTTATTCTTCTCACTGCATGAGTCTGCATACGGCACTGAACACAGAATCTAAAAGGGCCTGGTTACCTGGCTGAGAAGCTGGAGGTGTGCAGCCCGTCACCTGCAGCCCTTCATCTGACAGCTCACTGTGGCTTCTTGTTCCATTGCTCTCTACAATGTTTCATACTGAGCCGCTGTCAAAAAATACCAAATTGACTGTTGTTTTGTTTTGTAGATTCATTTATGATGAATGACAGCCCAAAGTGTTGAGCTCGCTGACACATTCATGATGTTCGCACAAACCTTAATGATCCTTACAATTCCTGTTGACATATCAAGCGCTGGGATCTTGGCAGCAGCAGAAATAAGTACCCAACCGCAGCCACTTGAGCCTGTACATGTGAACAGGGGGTAATGCTGGATTAGGGGGCTGGAAAATCATTCACATGTATTTGGTTTGTTATTCCTCTGAGTTTTTTTAAAAAAAATTCTATGTTACTTGTCAGTTAAACATACAGGCCTAACACATCTCTTTATTTCAAAACTTAACAGTTGCTCTAACTCTTCAAAGCTCTGATTGTTTTTCTCAAATTAATATCTACAGGCTGATCAGTAAATGGAGAACATAAAGTGAACCAGTCTGCACTAATCTGGTTGGCATCAAGAAGTTTCATGAAAACTGTTTTTTCAAAGTCAAAAAATAAAAAAAACATTGGGTCACTGTTTCTTGTGTGTACTGCCACAGTTTATGCTACATGGTCACCATCATCCATCAACTCCTCCAGTGTTTTCCTCTCAGACTAAACAGGGAGCAACCTGCAACAAGGTCAACATCCAGTGCTGTACATTTCTTACAACAAAGAAATGCCATCGCTTGTTGCAGGTCAATACAGATGCACAAAATGTTCAGATATGAAAACCAATTCTCTGAAAACAGATTACTTGATGTTAAAAAAATTGCATTAAGAGAAGATCTGATATGCATATGATGATACTATCACCAAACAGAGCAACTGCATTCGTAAATCTCACCTTTTTTGTCAAGTGAGAAATTAAGCTATTGACTTGCTTGAGGGAATATTTTGGCAGGAACCTGCGTGTTTGTTGTCTTACTGGGAGTTGAGGGAGAGGATCAATATCAATTTCATCTCCATGAGTTCAGTTCAGAAATAGGTCTGAGACACGTTTAACCTAGCTTAGCTCAAAGAGCTGAGGGAGTCAAAGGTGTCTTCCAACATTTCCAAAGCTCGGTTTTCATCTCTGTGGTTTTTCTACTCAACACAAGGGATTTAAATCAAATACAGGGACTTATTTGACTGAACATTGATATGAAAACTATTGCTAAATGGAGATTTATAATAGGAAGGTTATATGAAACATGCCAAAAGACCCTGCCACTCTTAGTTTTGAGTCCTCTCTACATCCTTCCTCTAGGCTAGGACGTATTTCAGTCCTCAGCTGCTTTAAGACACCATTTTGATTACATTAAGGTTTTGCTTTTTTGAGTAGACCTACTGTGTGTATTTATCTTATTTGGCTTTCGAATAAAAACGTCTACTTTCCTGTAATGTGAGAGCTTGCGGTGAGTAACAGTGGCAGAAAGCTGGAATGAAAAACATTTTCTCAGGCTCTTTGCAGAGGGAGACCTACACATCATCACGCATATAAAGCTTGTCAGCACACTTCTCTCTCCGCCTGTGATTGTTCTCAATAACCCCTGTTGCCCAGATGAATGATGGCAGGTACTGGATGAAAGCCAGCATCTGCTTCACTTCAGCTAAAAGTCTTTCTCTCTCTCTGCAACGTTTTCATTCAGTACCATTCAATATCAGGCATCGCTGCACAAACCAGAGAGTGATGTGTAATAGAGAGAAAAAATGGCTTAAAATGAAAGAGCACCAAGTCTCACACGTATGATTCGCTCCATTAAGTGTGACCAAGGCAATCTAAAGGGAGGTGTTTGTCAATACACTGTTCAAAAGCAGACTAAAAAGGAAAAATTTAAACTGTAAGGCAACATCTAATGAAAACTTTTGAAAGGTTTTGATTCAGCCAAACAACAAAGAAAAAAAACAAAAAGGACACTGATTTCCATTTTTCAGCTAAATTTTAAGTTTTGTCTGCCCACCTTTCAATGCAAAACTTGCATTAAAGTTAAATTTTAACAGACACATAAAGACAGCTACATAATCAGTATACCCCCATCTTAAAAACATAAAGGGATTTCTATGTGAAACTGATACAGAAAACTTGTTCATGCAGTTATTTTAAGCAAACTAAATTACAGTGATGGTGTCCTCACAGGTCTTAGTTAAAAACCTATCAGACAGCTGCAGCTTGTCCAAACACTGCTGCCAGAGACCTCACTAACACCAAGAAAGTGGAGCACATTACACAGGTGCTAAAGTCACTGCACTGGCTTCCTGTGTGGCAAAGGATTGATTTTACACATTACATTAAGAAGCATCTACAGTCCTCAGGTCATCTGGGACAAGGTTACTCAGTGTTCTCAGGATCAACCCAAGTAAGATGAAGGAGCCTCCAGTTTCTGTGCTCCCCACCTGTGGAACAAGCTTTCTGAATACCTGAGGTTTGCATAAACTGCAATCACATTTAAAACAGGGCTTAAAACATTACTATTTACAGTGGCTTTATAAGTTATAAGTTTACAGTAACTATATAACTTCTTTTTAATCCCTAGCTATTAAGACTTTTTCCTTCTTTCGTTTTTTTATGCAATTTCCTTTTATCTTTAATTATTTGTCACAATTTTTGTTCTTGCAGGTTTTTTAAATGCATTTTCAATGTTTCCTCAATGTCTCATTTTTAATGTACTTCCATGCCACAGTGAAGCACTTTAAAATGCACTGTGCCTGAATGGTGCTTATAAATAAACTTGCCTTGCATTGCAGTAAAGCTCTCTTTGGCTTGTGTTTAAGGTTATACAAAAGAATAGAATATTAAAAAAAAAAAACTCTTGGAGGGACTATCCATCTATTCTACTGATAATGTAACTCTACCACAACATCTCTGTTTACTGTCTGTGTAGCACACAGCATACAGTACAACTATCATATATAGTATATCACTCAACAAACAATCTTTCCCTGGAGGTAATTTCTTGCTCTTTATCTCAATCTTTTTTGCTGCCAGTGTGTCTCTGTTGGCCTCTGCATGTTTGTTTGGAGAGTACAGCTCACCCGGTACAAGATGGAAGTACGTCAGCGTTGTTGGCTTGTGTTTAGCAAAAGGCAACAGGAAGTGACCACTCAGAGAAAGGAGACAGGAGGGGAGGTGAAGGAGAGAAGGGTGAAGTTGTGTTGGAGAGAAAAACATAAGGAGGGATAAGGGAAGAGCAACTGAGAGGTGATGCAAAGTGCAGGGCAAAGGAGTTTTGTGTCTTTTGAGTGCTCATTAAGGCCTCTTTTCTTCACTGCACTGAACTCTCTATGAACAATGCAAAGTGCGGATGGGTGTGACTAAATGTCTTAAAGGGTTTATTTAGCCAAATAACAGACTCACGGGTCATTTTCTATCATTTACTTTTCACCTACTTTCATTTAAGCATCACGTAATAGAACCTTTGTGCTGCTTGCCACTTATGCCCTACAAAATCCAGATTCAAACTGATCCTCTACTGGACAGCCTTGGTATGCAGCTCTAAGGCAGGGGGTAACTGGGGTTTGACAAAGGCTACTCTCATGTGTAGGCAGGGCTCCCCTCTTGTTTGAAACAGGGGGTTTATGATATTTATTAATATTGATAAATTATTGACCGATACTAGGATAGTTAATTATTTATCATTTTGATTATCATAGTTAACTATAATTATTTGCTGTAATTTATTTTGCCTACTATGAAATTTATCCAGCACATATTTAAATCATAGCTGATAGCAAGCACTGCAAGCAAGCATCTGCTAGTAAACACAGAGGATACCAGTATTAAACAATGCTGGCTAGAGCTATGCAGTATAGACTAAAGAGTCAAACATGTTGCTGCCAGTGTGGACTTTTAAAGTTTTAGAGGACGACTGTAATTTGTAATACATTTTTTACAAGACTGTGGGAGAAGGGGAAATGAACGATGTCAGTTAGATTTAGGTTAATGCTTTGGAATAATAAATCATCCATCTTTGCTCTCTACATCTATTCCTAGAAAGATCTAGGCTAAAAACATTATTGCTACAAATAATCCATAACGCTACACACTAGAAGGAACCGGTGTTACCCACATAATTCATAAAGAACATCTGCTGTAATGAATTCAAAAAATGTCAAGTCCTTCAATTTAAAAGGGCCCCCACTTTTTCAAATGTTATTTCCAGAAAAAATATAATATTTTTTTTGTCCATTCAAATCACATCAGCAGCATGTAGCGAAGCAGATAGCTTCAGTTTATTCATTCCAAAACAATGGAATTACATGCAATGTAATGTGTGGTGGTAAAAGCATTTAAACATTTAACCGCATATACTGTATGTGTGTGTGTGTGTATATATATATATTTTTCTTTTTTTAAAAGCTTTGTTCTTGTTTAACTGGATCATCTACAATCTCTCACAGGTTTCTATGAGACTATTTATCTTCAGTAAAAAAAGGTGGTCCAATGAAAACTGGGAGGTCACAGAACAGTATCAAGGACACAGTGTCTGGAAAGAGATTTTGCTTTTGCAATTTTAAAGAGTCAAGTGTCAATAATGGGAATTTTACAAAAGAAAATCCATTTAATTCGACTTTATGGGGTTAAAGGCAAAAGGCTAAAAAACAAAACTGTCTTTGTGTCTACAAACCAGAGAGGTAAGTCTGTAATGTTACTGTAGTCTGAGTAGATGATGCCACTCACTAGCACAAGAGATACTGGATCTTTACCAAGCTCTTAGTCAACTATTAAGGATGAATAGACAGCAGTCTCTGTGCTACTAGTGTTTTTCTGGCATTGAGCAAGGAGATAATTAGAGTAAAAGCAGAAGTTATAGTCGTCTCTTTGTGTGTCCTTCTCTTCTTTCCTTTGCCTGGATCAGCACTATTGCTTTGATCTTGCTTTTCAAATAACAAGACCCCAGGGTCTACTGTACAACACTGTAGAAAAAGTCCAAACTACTCCATGTGTGTTTCTGTTCATGCGCCCATGTACGTACATGTGTATGAGTGTATAGGCTTTAAGTATTTGTCGAAAATCTTCTTGCTTGTGTCAGAAACTTGCCAAATTTTCCCTCAGGGATTAATTCTTCATGAGGGTTTTTGTTATTTAACGATCACTCCACTTTTATTAGTAGAGGATATTGTGGTTTATCAGTGATTTTTTTATTTTTTTTAGTTCAGTTCTGTGGATGCTTAATTGGTATTAAAGTGCCAATTAAGCATTTCTCTATTGCCACTGCAGTAGGTGAAAAATTGAATATCATTATGTTTCTTTACATTAACTGTAACAAAGTAACCATGAAATTAGGGCAAATTGATAACAGAGGGTGATCATTGGGTATTTTTGCTATTTTGCATTTCTTTGTTGCCACTATTAACACTTTTCATAACTGTACACAGATTAGTCTCTGCAAAAATAAAGAACCATTTCAGGATTCAGGATATTTTAGAGTTTAGGGATTTTTGATTTATTATTTTTCTGAATAATGAAAAGATGTAGAGAAAAGAGGAAAGTTGCAAGGCCAGGACAGCATGTTCTCCAGCAATTACAGCTAGTACTATTCCTGGTATTTTGTTAGATTTTGTGTTCTCTTGGCCATTGTAAATAACCTCATCTACCCCAACTTGTTTCTCTCTCTCTTTGTCTCTCTCTCTCTCTGGTCAGACAGGATGTTTTGAGGAGGAAGACAGCAGGGTCACGGTCTGATCCAGAAAGTATGATAAAGATCAACAATTTCCTTTGCATCATGTGTGTGTGTTTCTGTGTCTGTATTAACGCCTTGTCTTTAAAGTTAAGTGAAATGTGCGAAACATCTTAAAGTACTAAGACTTAGTGGTGATACTGAAATACATAAGTGCTGCAGTTTGTGGTGGATGTCTTGACTTGCCAAAGTCACTTTGTAAACAGTTAAATCAATAAAAATTTAAAGAAAAAACACACGTAAAAATTCATTCCTGTCATGACTCAAACAACATCTTCAACAAAATGTCCAAGGTTATGTCTTTGAAATGTCTTATTTGTCCCAAAACCCAGACATATTACCTTTTTAGTAAAGCGAGAAGAAAGAAGCAAATCCTTAAGCTTGAGAGGCTGCAACTGGTTATTTTTGCTTTAAAAATGTACTTCAATAATTCATAGTCTTTTAAATATATTGTCGATGGTTTCACTTTCAAGTGAGTATTTCATTAATTAACTAACAATCTCAGTTTTGTAAGCAGTATTGATGCAACCACGTCTGCACTTTAAAGGCAGCGCAGACACTAAACAACCAAGGACAAGCAGTCAGAAATTGGTTTTTAGAGTGAGGGTGGGAGGTAGGACACTAAGGGCCAGGTTTAGGTCAAAGGAGGGGGGAAGTTTTAAGGTCCCAGCCAAAGTGTCTCCTGCAGGAGGTGGTGTGTCGGCGTGGAGGGATTCCCGCTCCTCTGAAGTCTGGCAGCCAGTATCTTGTTACTCCTGTAGGTCTTCCATGATTACCCTCCACTCACATTCCACAGCCCTCATTTACTCCAGTCCACACAGGAATCTTACAAAGTCTGCATTACACACAGAGCAAATAAACACAGACACACACATAAACACAGGGACCAACAAACCCACCAGATCTCCAGTTAAATGTTAAACCAACTTTTAACTCAAAACATTTATCTCAAATTACCACATTCTTTGCTCCCACTTATTTCAATTCTCCCTTCCTTTTCTCAGAAGCTCCAAGTCGACTTAAAATGTAACACAACCTGAGAGTTTAGCCAACAACTTCGATTGGGAGTTTGTGTTGCAGCTGTGGTGCTAACCAGGTTGTAAAATGCTAGAAATGCTGTAATCCACACAGAGGTGTTTGTCACCTCGCACCCAACTGTGAGGGGAGCAGCGGTAATGTGGTGGTTTTAGCCCACGACCTCGTCTATTACCTTCCTGCTGATACAGACAGCAGACTGGACGCCCAGTCAGATGCTCCTATGGCCACATATTGCAAAGTTCTTCTATGATAGTGCAATAGGACGTCGTGTACTTTCACAGTGACCATCATGTGTGTGACATCAGTGTTTGTACACATATCTGTGTGCTTATGTGTGTGAAAGTGATATCTCCATTGCATCCTTCTTTGTGTGCGTTCCGTGCCTTCAGCCTCATACTTGCGAGTCATGATGTCGCCACACGCCGCTTCCTTCCTTTGAAAATGAATTTCCCACAGCTTTATTAAAGTCAGCTCTCTGTCAGTGAGACTGACATCAACATTGTTCCTCTGTGGGGGCTTTTGGCCTCTGGGAGGAAGGCCCAATAGGACAGAGGACAGCACAATTCATAATCAAGAGGAAGGCAAGGAAATGGCTCTTCTTGTGAAACGTAATTGAAAAAGAAAAGGGAAAGGATATTGTAGTCATCTCAAGCTTGTCTCATGCAGATATTGCACCTATCAATCATATTTCACAGGGCATGTTCTGTGTGTTCACTGACATTTCTTATGATTTATCATAGTAATCATATGCACATTCTGAGTATAAATATACAGAAAAAGAAGGGCCAGAGGAGAGGGAGCTGTACGTGATGATTTAATGTGAAGTGATGTGGGGGGGTGCTGGGGGAGTAATGTATAAAATAGGGGTGTCTATGGATGAATATGAATATCAAAACAATCATCTTTTTATTTAAACACATCTAAAAACAAAGCTCTGTCAAATTTTGGTCTATTAAACCATAACAGGGCAAATATTTCATATTGGCAAGACAGACTCTGGGTAGAGTATCAGTTAAGAAAATATTCAATCAAGAAAAAATTCATTCTCTTTTATCCATAAAGTAAAGAGACAGCTTCTCATATAATTTAGACTGCTTAAATAAATCACAGTTAATCAATCAATTATTAAGTTAAATGGGGTTGTTTACCTATTTGAGCTTTGGCAAACACACATGACTTCAGCAGCTCGAAGGCTTCAAAGGCTGTATTGCAAAAGACTTAATGTTGCCAGACAGATGCAACAGCTGCTTTAATTAGCAATGAAATTTAGATATTGTATGAGGTCTCATCTAAGGGGGATATATTCGATAAACATTTAGCATTTGATGAAGACAGACACAGAACACCTTCTTTCTCTCAGCAGAGACATCCTAACTGGCAGTTTTTTATCCATACTACTGTCTACTGTCCACAGCAAAACAATATGTATGACATGTTCTCCGGAAACTAAGCAATTCTGTCCATTTGTTTTGTGAGTTTTTGACTGGTGAACGTGCGGCGTGTGAATGCGGAGACAGCGTTTACCACTGGAACAACGGTGTAACTGTGGGTGATATCCTCTTGGCCTTACAGATCTTTAAATGAATTATTTTATTATTTTGTGACAGTGACAGATCAAAAATGTCACTAAAAATTTTCAGCAGAATAATCAATAAGAACAGTGACAACAGTTAGTTATGGCCCTATCTGAGTGTAAATCTATGCAAATGACCTGTTGAAAATAAAAATATTAAACTGTAAATTACAATTTCTTATTCCTAAGTTAACTATTGTATTTGCACTAAAAGCAGAGTCGTCACACACAATAGTGAACAATATCAGCATATCCTCCTATGACAAAAAAATGTATGAAAAGGTCCTCTTCCTGTTGACAAATTTCTAGCTCCAATAACTGACAAAGACGGTGGACTACAGCAAAACAATCTCAGGCTTCTAAAAAATTCCCTCAGAAACTTATCAAAGATGCTGCATATATCTGTCTATGCAAACATGTGAGGTGGTACAACGGCAGTTGGCATGGAGATGAAAAAGCACTGGCATCCACACTCACCATCTCTATTTACAACTGCAAACAGCACACAGAAAAAAACAGTCTTGTACCCGATCAATGTTGGCTCAAAACCACTCACATGTGAAATGCAGGGCTTGAAACATTTTTAATAACGATCAGCGAGCTGTATACTTGCCACTGTCAGCAAATTTTAGCTACAGTGATTAAAAACATCTAAATAACAAGACAATCTGTCTGCAGCAACGATCAAACGCAGTCTCACATACCGACTTTCCTACTAGTGTACATACATTTCAGCCACTGATATTGCGTTTGTGTGTGATTTTCTTCTGTGATTCACTGAGGTTGGGAAAAACATGCCTGCAGGCCATGCTGTGGCTAAATAAGCATAAGAATGCCAGAAGTGACTGTCCCTTTCTTTAAACCCCCAACCGACACATCCAGCCCATAAACACGGCTAGACTGTCCCCACCCCACCACCTCCATAACCTCTGATTGGGCCCCAGCCCCCCTCCTCCTGCTGGGAGAAAACAGATAGACAGACTGTCTCACCCCCCTTCCCCATAACCACCACCACCACCGCCAACCCCTGGGGAAGAGGAAGAGGGGGATGGCGGGGTCTGGCTTTGTGTCTACCGGCACAGATGAGGACTTTATGTGTGCATCCCAACATGCATGCATGACGGCACGTGTGCAGGAATACACGGACACATATACACATGAGCCCACACACATATACACACAAATACACACATACACACACACAACTGGGAAATTACATACACAGACCGCAATTGCGAAGGCAAATCATGCAGTATTCTTTGATCTATTTATACTACATATAAAGGACGTCTCAAACAATAACGCAGCTTAAGATGCTTTGCATTCCAAACGAATCTACAACACATTATTTCAATAACCAAAAGGATGTTTATATCAGATTTAATGTCAGATGGCTTTCTAATTAGAATCAGAAAAAGCAATTCCAGAAGTGAAAATTTTAGGACAAATTCACACAGAAAAAAAAACAGGCCAAACCAACCCCCACTAACCCCACCTAGACAGGCATGTAAGGCCCCACCTACAATGAACTGTTCAGCATGCAGACTGATAGCATAGCATCTCCTTACACCGTCAAATAGATGGTTAGAGAAACGTGGCAGTTTTGTCAACATAATATCGAGAAAGATTTACGTTAAAGGACAGATTTAATAGCATTCAGGTCTATTTTAACACAACACACATGCCCATATGTCCACTGACAGAGTTATTGGTCATTGAGGATGTTTAAACTTGAAAGCCATATTTAGAATATCACCCGCAACACAGCAAGCAGTTAAAAACACATAAAAAGCACCACTCTTCAGCAAGAAAATTCAAAAACAAATACACACAAAAAGACAAACAGTGTTTATCGCTTCACACACACACACACACACAGATGTTTTGGGTGGTACTAGAGCTGGGCAATATACTGACAATATACTGATATCATGGTGTAACACTAGATCATTGAATATTAGACTAGAATATCATCGAAGGAGTAAGTTTCGTCTTCTTCTGCTTGAAAATGCTGTATTCCAGTAAAAAGACTGAATTTTCACCTGTATTCATCTTTATGAAACTAGCACCCTGTGGTATTTTCATTAAAAACATAGTGATATTTAATTCTGTATATCGCCCAGCCCTAAACAGTGACTACTAAACCATGCTGCTGGTAAAGGTGCAAACACTGAGGCATTAACTTTTTACACACAGAAATAACAACAGAGAACTGGTTTAATGCAGGGGCCTACAAGAATCATCAAACAACTAAAAAAAAAAAAGATGGGAAATCTGTTATATACTTTTTTAAATAATGAGCACAGATGGAGTTTTGGAGAAAGGGATCTGAATGTGAAGGTTTGAGCGAGTCAGCAGAAGCCATGATGGGTAACAAAACATCAAGTAAACTTTGTTTATTTAAGTTCTGCCTAATAAATAAAACATGTAACAGTTATTCAAAGCAGCAAGATGAAGTTTTGGTTAAAAAGTTGTCAGCAAATTATCTCTAAGATATGTCGAAACATTAAAAAACCACCAACAGTCCAGTTAGCAAAGGTGTTGTTAGCTGACAAGCACGCCAATGATGCTAGCTGATGTCACTTCAACGCCTTTGGGACACAAAACCCAACATTCACATTATAACCATTTTGTGTCAAAAACTGCCGTGTTTCTTTGCACCTCATACACCATGGTAGATAGTAAGCGGATTTGTTGACAAGTGAAATCGTGATGCTAGAGTAGGTTACAAAAAAAACCATATAACTCACGTATCTGGATGAAGAAGCAGTAGTTGTTCACCTGTCTTTCCTCAAGGTGAATTGGTCGTTTTCTAGGTGATAGTCAGGTCCCACTGCACTTGCTGTTGTTATTTTTTTTAGATGTTGTAAGAACATACCGTCATTTGAGTCATCGTTCTTAGCTAATTAGTCCTGCAAAAACACGGTAGCTGAGATAATTTTGAACACAGGGAGACGATTTAACTGTCACCAAGTTAGCTAACTCTCTTCTTTGTAACATTTAGCTAAATGTTGGAAATCTAAAAGTAGCTGTGTGTGAGGCTATAGAGCGGATGCAAAGGTCCTGTCGCAGTTTCTTTCCTAGAGATATGCCCATTAATTGTTTGCCAATGGCCTGAATCTGAGTATTTGATAGTTAACAATTATATTTTTAAGGAAGGATGCCAGTTTCACCTGGCAACCTTTCATCGACAGACTTTTGGACTCAACCGGAGTGTTATACCCTTTTTCACCACACGTCACACATAACATGTGTCAGCCCTTACAAGCCAGAGCGGCGCTGTTTCACCGATCTAAAGAAATTAAATTACGAGACATAGACACCACAAGGAAATACAGTAAAGTATCTATTTCGTTAAAGAATGTTAAAAAAAAAAAGTTTATTATTTCAGGATTTGCATTTTTTTATTGCCTAAATCTATGCATTTTTTATAAGTGTAAATATAATAATGTACTCTATGTAAAGAAGTGTAAAAACTGTTTCCCTCTCCAGCCAGATATATTAAAGCCTTTATGCATTCATTTCCTATGAAGTCAAATTTAAACATTAAATCTCTAGGACCAGCTTAGAAAATACAGAAGTGTAGTTCTTTTCATATTAGTTGTTCACAAAAACATTCTTCTTGTCTAATATGCATGTAGGGCTGTATGCTGGGTAGAGATACAGCTAAAATCTGCAATAATTTTAATGGAATTATTGCCAAGCGGAATCAGGGTCATCCTGTCTGAGGGAAGTCATGAATATAGGGCCCTTATTCTCTCTGTCTCTGTCCCTGTCTCTCTTTCTTTCTCTCTAACACACACATACACACAGAGCTTCGAGCCGCTTTAGTTGTATTAGCAGGGTTGGGGATTATTGTTACGAGGGCATGCAGACGGCCATGAGTTT
>JAPZDY010000011.1:15073468-15092151 GCA_029783645.1 Ctenochaetus hawaiiensis
ACTATCGCACATGTCTGCATCTTCAAACCATAAACAAGGAAGTGAATTCGGTGACGTACGTGCATTACGTTTGCGCTTGGGACTGCTATGATTGGTGGAACTCACGGGAGGCTGGCTAAAATTGTGGAAAAGTTGCAGTGGTTGGAGAAAATTGCAAGGTCGCGCAGAATTCATGGAGATTGGTTGAATTTGCGTGAATTGTTGCGATCGCAACATCGCAAATTCCTGGAGGGACTGGTAAATGACAGTAAACAAAGAGAAACATGGTGTTTTCTCATCTTCACTAAGGACTTTTGGAGCTATCTTTATACTCTAAAATAGCTTGCATATAAGAATAACTTTACTCATGTCATTTTTTCACCAATGTACCCTTTTTGTGAGTAAATGTTTCTCCTATTCAAGCAGTTTAGCTAAAACATCTAAAACATCCTTTAGCTGCTGGATTCTGTCTATAAGCTGCTGTTTAACTCAAAAGAGGACACTGCATAGATCAGGTCATTTTACATTTACATTTCTTCAGTCTGGTGCTGTTCCGGGATTTAATTTGTGACATTTTATTAAAGTAGCTGCAGGCCTCAGTGACCCAGTTCCCTTTATAGGCCACTAATGTGAAACAATTTTGAAGATCTGCATACGTGTAATTGGTCTACATACAAGAGTGCCAAGGCCAAATGGTGATAGAAATGTCAGTCAGTCTCCCCGTCTATCCAACACTTATAGTGTGATGGTGAGATTGCTTTTAAACATGCTCTAGATGTCCATAGATCCAATGAGAATGATATCAGCCTATGGTGACCTCTTAAAAATTCCCCTGGCTTCTCCATTGTCCCAAAATATCTACTCATATACAAGAAACATCAAAACATACTCGGCAAACTGCCATACAATGTAAAGAGCAATCATGCCCCAAGAGGCTGAACCTTTTAATTTTTTAATATTTTAACATTACCCCCTGGGAACAAGTAAACTCTGCAAAAAAGACCTAATATAGCCACATTACTGCAAAATATTTGCAGATACAAAGGCGTGATTTTAGTTAAGTTTGCTTTTAGATAAAGCTTGTGGGACTTTTCTATTTTTATCATGTTACATTCAGTGATGGCTAAACACATATCAGCATGCTAACATATTTACAAAGACAATGTAATCATATGAATATGCAGCAAGAAAAATGCCTATCATGCTAAGCATTTAATTGCGTGTGTCAGCATGCTAACAATAGCACTTAACAGCATGTACTACGATGCCAGTAGGAATAATTGCCCCAGTCTTACATTGTGTTAAGTGCTAATGTTAGCATGCTAACATGCTCATAATGACAGTGTTTGCATATGAATATGCAGTAAGATGAATGTTTATATGCGAAACATCTTAGTTTGGCATGTTGACCTGCTAGCATACAACTGGGGCAACTGATCCTATCGTTTTGGGGATATTTTGATCAAAAAACAAAACTGTCAACCTAACGATGGAGCTAAGGCAAAAATCAGGGGATCAGCAAAAGTTTTGGAATATAAAGTAGGCAAAAAGTAACAGTTGTTTTTTTTTTCAGTCTGGACCAAAAGTGGTAAACTGATTGACAAACAGGCTGATATTGCTAATGTGGCTAGAAAGGACGTCTTACATTTTCTCTCAACTCAGCTTCTTATTGACTGTCAATCAGCTTTGATTTCATAATTTCTCTAGAAATTCTGTGTTAAAAGGTCAATGATGGCTCGTAAATGAAAAACAGTTCCAGTGTAAAATGAAAACAATAGATAAGCTGCAGTACTGGTACGTGACTTTTGAAGTGTTTCTGTGGGTGGGAGTATGTTTACCACCATAACTTGTGTTTACCAAATGTAGGTTAGCTGGTATCTTTCTGACATCAAGAGCATTAGCGAGTCTGTCTGTCTCTTCTTCATTTCTATTTGTGAATTTTGGTTTTGTTTCCCCGCTGACTGTCTAGCCAATTGAAACCCATTGTTTTACATTCCAGTGACGAGAGTCTTACCTGTTTATTTTCATGTTGATATCTAATCTAATCTGCATCTCAGCATTGTTCTCATGCTGTGAGCGAGCTTCCCCTTTGCTGTGACCTAAACCTAAAACCGTTGAGCCTGCGACCTTCTATCGTTACCATGGTGATCCGTCATATTAATGAGTTCCATGCCACTGGAGGAAACCAGTACTTAATACAAAGCCACTTCAGCAAACTGGTCTCCAATGCCCTACTTTCTACATCACTCAGTAGACGCCGATCTGGGTATGACCTCCGCATCTGGAGCCATGGTGCGCTGGTAGACTGCAGGACCATCTCACTTAGACCTTAAGGTAAATGTACCAGATTCTAGAGGAAATAAACTACCCATCCCACAATCCCCTACTCCATCCATCTTCCTGCTGTCTCCTGAAACAGGAGCCCATGGTAAGGTGACCCCCACACCGAAGGAACAAGGAGGGCCATGTCACTTTGTGAAAGCCTCTCCTCGACCATCTGGCAGTGCGATAATAGAGCTGAAAACAGGTGAGAGTCGTGCACAGAGAGAAAGAAAGCGTCAGTTTGGATGGTTTGTCCTCGGGCACGTAGTCTCACTGTAACCCACCGGCGACCTCGCGTTGAAAATGGGGCCATTCTTTACATCAAATTGCATCCATTATATTGTCCTTGAGAATGAGAGAATTTCAGGCATGAAAATCAATACAATAGAGACGAAAGGCATGAAATTCTCTTGGGAAGTGGGAGCGCCAGCGACACAGTGGGTGCCATTGTGCCGTAAACTTTTCCCCTCCAAAGTGGTTTAATGCCTCTGTTTCTGCTGCCTCTGCAGCTATGACTGCAGCAGGCCACAACAAGACGAGAGACACATAGAGCGCTAACATTTTATTAATATACTTTAGCACAGATATAAACAGCATGTGACAGTTTGGTTTTTGGGTTTACTTTTCTTTGGGGCTGTTTGCTCTGTAGAGTAAGAAAGCACTGATGAAGTCCAAAATAAAATCCCCAACATTGCTGTGAGTACAAAGTTCACCGAATGGTCTTAAACTGCAAAATTCAATATCAGAGTCTTATAACTAATCTAAAAGAACGAAGATAGATAGATTTTGGCATGTGTGAGATTATCAGTTATGTATGACAGATGGAAACTGGTAAAACTGCTGGCAACTTGATGACAAAAAGTCAAATAAAGACATTGCTTTGAAGGAATTGTTTAACATTTTTTGAGAGCTAGATGGCTCTAAATTTGAGGCTGCAGCATACCCAGCAGCTGTTAGCAAAGCAAGGGGAAACAACGAGCTTGGCTCCTAACAAAGGTGAATAAATCTGTCTACTAGCACCTGTAAAGCTGAGTATCGCTTGATTTATTGTTTGTTTAATTTGCTTAAAACCAAACGAGATGTAGTTTCACTCCTAGCTATGTGCTTTTACTGTATATCTTGGCCAGGAACAGTGACTTCCTGGCGTCTCTTTATTTCAGACACATTGTCATATTGAGCTTCTCATCCTACTCTTGACAAGTAAGGAAATAAAAGTACTTCCCAAAATGTCTGTTTTTCCTGATCATGCAATTTATACTGTACATAGAGGCTCATATTACTGTGCAGTATGAGAAAAGACAGCGAAAAAGGAAGCAGAGGTAGACAATAGGGACTATAAGCAGTGACAGTTGTGGAGAGGTCTGTGGCATTCAAGAAACTAAATTTTCCACTTTGTGCATGCATGATTGTATACTGACATGACACTTTGTGACATTGTAGTCTTCTCCTACAGGAGAACGACTGCTTTGCTGTATCCAGTGATAGGTCAGTGTTCGCGGGTAAATACAGGAGACGCCATCGTAAGAGTTAAATTTCTACAACTACAGCAAATCCTTAGGAATGTTTTTGGATACCATAGCCGCCCTTCTTACATTGGTGCTAAAGTCTCCAGTGATGAAACTGCTTAGGACTCACGGTATTTAAATTACAACCTACCCTCAGATGCTAAACAGGAGACACCAGTTTATCTGATGAAATCAGAAAAGGCAGCTTAGCTTGCACTCAGAGCTATGAAAGCATCACATTGTCTGTCTGATATAGTTCCTCCTCTATGTCCATGTTCTTCCCTGCATGACACCGTATTTTGCTTTGCTTTAATAACCACGTGACACTTAGGGTTGCTTTGATTTAATATTTTTATTTAAACTCCTATTTTCAAAGTAATATTTGCCACAAAATGACAGCTGTTGTCATATTATATGTAATAATATAAAGCCAGTTTCCCACCTGGGAAGAATTGAAGTATGGTACCGCCGTTTCTCTTTCATGAGTAGTAATCATTTCAATACTACCATTTACATTTTGAGGGGCTGAACATATATATAAAAAAAACAATATACGTGAAAATAAATAATTTAATACAAAGTCTCTAGTTACACATGCAAATAAAGTGACAAATCAAAGAGACAACTGTAATTATGCACAATAGGACAAGAGGTTTAATGACTTGTCCTAGTTTAAGTACTTGCCTTAGGTTACCATCAGGAATAAAATGGAAACGACAAAGACAGAGTAAAGTCAAATAAATGGGCTGGAAGCAACAATGAAATCACATGAATCAGAGCGACGTGGACTGCTAATACCGTCTGGGGACTAAAAGTAATCATTAATTAAACTGCAACTCAATGTGGGTTATTGGAAATGGCCACCGACCAACACTGGTGGACTCCAATGTGAAAACCCTGCGTGTTACGACTAAACAGAGGACTTTCTGTTCGTTCTCTTACTCTGACCTGTTTTCTCAAGATTTATTTCACAAACACTAATCTATTATACAAACCCATCGTACCAAAGAGAACAATTCTGGTAAAAATAAAATGATAATTTATGAGAAAGTCATACAAAACTCAATAACCTTTAAGTTATTCATGAAATGTATGCTGTGTCTTTAAAGACATGTGGCCTGGCTTGAATATTAAGTTGGTACTATTTCAGTGCAGCTTAAAATGAGCGTTCACCAGAGCATGTTTAACACTTGGTGTTTGTCTTTTAATTGACCTTTTCTTTTTTTTTGAGCGAGAAAGAAATGTTGGATTATCCATCGCCAGTGTCCTGAGGTCCTCACAATAACAAAATGCTTTACATAAGAGATGTAACTTGGCATGTGCTGTGGAGCCAGGTGAAGCCGCTCAAATGTTAAATAGATATTCCCTACAGGACTGACTGTACACGAGTGGGTGCTACTGTGTGAACTTTCACAGAGGAAGCTTCACAGTGTGGATGCAGAGGAATTATTATGATATGAGGGGAAAAAAAGAGGTTGTGCTGCATAAAAAGAAGAAAAGAACTACCACTCTGTACAAGGTTGAGGCACTTTCAAAGCAGCGTGCACATACTATAAAGGGCAACGCGCGCACACACACACCCACTCAAACACAGATACACACATGCTGTCAGTCTTTTTTTTTTGTTCTATTCTGAACGGAGATGAAGACACAGGGAGTCTGCTGCAGCAGGCGGTTTTCAGCCAGAGTCCATGCTGAACAGCTCGATGCCATGCGGGCTCCAGTGGAGGCCGACTCCCGAGTTAAAGACCAGGGACCAGACGTAAGGGATGAAGAAATCCTCAGGCTGGTCTTCCTCCACATACTTAAACTTGAGCTCTGGAAACTTCTGTTTGCATAAAAAAGACAAGGAGAGATGCTTTCAGGGTTGCACATGTGCAAAAAAAGAAAACAAAACATTTGCAATATTTTTAAATAAATGTAAAATCTGCATCACTGAAAATGAATAAGAGGATTGTAATTTTTCTCTCAGTGATGTTGTTGATCCAAACACGGCCTAAGACATCAACACCACTAAGACGTTGCCTCCAACCACATTGGATATTTATTAAGTGCTGTGTGACATCTCACTCAGATGGATGGAGGTGCTGTTATACAGGTAGGTTAACTTGTTCAGGCCTCTCAATAATCACTCTTCATCAGGTACAGCAGCTCGCCGGCAGATGTTATTCCATCCATCTGTGGAGTAAAATTGCTTACAGCTGCCTGCAGGACAGGTATCACTCTGTGGTCAGACCACTGACCTCTTGGAGGGCCGGCTAAAGTGCTAACGTCACTCTCTGACCCCAGCAGGCGACTGGATATCGACAGCTACTGTTCGGCTAATAAAGCCGCATGACTGTCACTCGTGGCTTTTACAAGAACTGTCCAGAGTTAAATGAGAAAAAAGCTCTTTAAAAGAGGGTAGTTGATTTGTCTGGCCTCAAAACACAACAAGTAAATACACAAAGAACAAAAGGTAATGCAATAAAGTGAAACCAAACAAAGTGGTGTAATTTTACAAAGCAGTCTTTGTGACCTTATTGTTTAGACCCATGGAGAAGAGCCGAGTAACCTGATTACTTGGTAATAGCCACTAGACCCCCAAGCTTCAGTTTGTCTTGACATGGCTTGTTAACGGACAAAACATCCACTGAGCTGGACCGGGAGTGGTTATCAAGTTTATATTGTAGGCCCTTGTTGTTGATTATGCCCGAGGCTAATCCACAGGAAATAAAGAGGCAACACACAAACACATGCGCGCACACACAAGGCTGCAAATGTGGACCAAATCATCTTGTGAATACTTTCGAACCCTTTTCTAAAAAGCTGTGACGCCATGAAAATCAAAAAATAAAAACAAACTGTGTTTACTGACAACTGTTTTACGTAGCGTTCTCAGCCTAATTTCCCCCTTCTTTGGCTGCCAAAATTAGCTTGTCGCCAGTATCATATTCAGAATAAGTAAATATTTAGAAAATTCAATTAAGTTTATGTAGTAAGTAGGGCATTGAAAATACTGTTTTTATTGTTTTTTTTCAACTGGCTCTGTGCTGAATTGGCCTGCTGCTCGCCCAAAGTCAGCTGGGATCGGCTCTGTTTAAACCAATCAGCCACAACAACATCTAAACCAGCTACCTAATATTGTGTATCTCCTGCCACCGAAACAGCTCTGACCCATTGAGGCGTGGACACAGGACCTTCGGTGGTGTCCTGAAATGTTCGGCAGCAGGGCATTAGAGGCAGATCCTTTAAGTCCTTTGGGTTTTTAGGGTGGGGCCGCTGTGGATCGGACTTGTTTCAGCACGTCCAGGGAAGTTCCATCAGATTAGGATCTTGGGAATTTGGAAGCCATGTCAGCACCTTGAGCTTTTTGTCATGTTTTTGGGACATTCCTGAGTAGTTTTTGTGGTTTTGCAAAGTGTATTTTTCTAGTGGGGGGCCCACTGCTAGTCAGAGTGCTGGTGCCATTGGGGGGGTGTTTGTTTTCTGCAGGGTTTTTTTGGTGGGTCATGTGTCAAAATGGCATCCACAAAAACATCAGGATACACATTATTCCAGCAGAGTGTTGCATTATTATAAGATCATCAATGTCATTTTTCAACTGTGAAGACTTGAGTGTTTTTTATGTCTTCTCTGATATCAAAATTAATATATTTGGGTTTTGGGGTGCAGGTGATCAACATTACGGCTGCAACTAATGATTATTTAAACTATTAAAAAACCCTTGTGATAATTTTCTTGGTTATCTGATTATTTCTTTTGTTGGTGAAATGTCGGGATGTAGTGAAAAAAAACCTACATCATAATTGCCATCAGTCAAATGTCATAAACCCAAAGACGTTTGATATAAGACAGTGATATAAAACAAAGAATTAGGTTGATTAATTGACTAATCATCCAATTTTATTGACAATATCTCCTTTTTAACAAGATAATAAGCTCCTCTTTTTCCGAACCTGTTATGAGCAAACACAAGCCCCCTCTAACAGCAGGTAGGTAGCATAAGAGCAGCATCAATAATACAGGGGTACCTCATTATATCCTCCTGTCTACACATGCAAGTATATGCGCACACGCATCCCGTAATCAGTCTGCGGTGAAAGACACACGCTGACGGCCTTTATGCGATAGTCCCAGTCCAGTCTATTGAGCCCCGGCTGGCTCTATTCACAGCAACACTATCGGTATCATAATGACACAGACAGAGGGGCTACAGGGTCACAGGCCATATGCCAAGCTACTGAGGCTAGACCACACACTCCACCGCCATTGTGATAGCTAGACACAATGCAGGAGCTGTATTATCTGGCTGGTATTTGTGTGTAGACCACTGTCTCGTAGACAAGCTGACCGACTCATCAAATGTTCATAGACATCAGCAGTGACAGTTACTCAACCCAGGCTCACATCTTCTTGTTCAGCACAGATGATGGAGTAGAGTTTACATATCTTATTTTAAATGAAATTATTTGGTTAATATTTAGCAGCTATGTCGACTCCTGAGCAAAAACACACAAAAACAGCAGGCAGTTGAGCTGATTAACGCTGTGTTTTGATTATCATGATAAACAAAACATACCCAGCTAAGCTTATTATATCATTATGGTATTTAAACTATTAATTAGGAAGCAAAAACTGCAAAATAAACACACTTTGAAGAGTGTGTTTGGTACCGTGATTACAGAATCAAAAATCTGATTTCCTTCCAATATATAAAATAATTTGCAAATATACTGAACAGTGCTTTAGAAACTTATCAGATCATCTATGAAAGCAACATGTCGTGTAAGCAGTAACGGACACATCATGTTTTAGTTTTTATTTTCTTTTGATTATGTCCACAGACAGACAAAAGCCACCATGGCAATATAACACACATTACAGGTTTCTGTAAAGAACAACACTTAAGTTTATATGCTCCATCAAGCCAAGACTGGATTGCAACAGAATATGAGGAGCACTTCATCATGACCTCTGAATGCAGCATTCACAGTTTACAGTAACAAGTGAGACAGACAGACCTCGACTATAAGCACACAAATGGTCTTTTCTCAGTCACTACTGCATATATATGAAAGCTTAATGCCTTTGTAAATAAAGATGAGTGTCTCAACATCAACAATAAAGGCAGAGCATTCCTTTCAACCTTCATATTATCCAACATTTTCTCATCAAAACAAGTACTTTCTTCTCTCAGGCTTCTCTGGTTTATCGTATCACCGAAAGGTTATTGTCGAGAGATTAAGATACATCAAGAAATACTATTTCCAACTCTATTATCTGAAAACAAACACCCTAATACTGACACCATTGCTATATGTAACTACGTTCAGAAAATATGAGCTTTTCTCGATCTTCTCTCAGTATTTTGCAAAAGGTTAATTAAACTGCCAACAAAAGAACAAATGCTACTATACTATTTTCACTCTCCTGTACATATGAAGCTGTAGCTAGCGGCTAGTTAGCTTAGTTTCACATGCACGGGAGACAATGAGAAACAGCTAGCTTAACAGTGTTTAAGTTTAAAATCTGCCCAAATGCTCCTCTAGACCTCACAGATAAACACATGAAATCTTTCAACATGGAGTTCAACACGTTAATAAATCTGTCATAAGATTGTCGCCTTTGTAGGAACAGAATCAGGCTAGCTGTTTCCCCTTGTTTCCAATCTTTATGCTAAGCCAGGCTAACCATCTCCTGCTCTGGCTTTGGCTTATGGATACGAGAGTGGTTATAAAAGCTCTCATCTAACTCCAAGCAAAAGGAAGCGATTAAGTGTGTGTTCACAAAATGTCAAATTATGCCTTTAATGATACATGAGCCGTTAGCGTGGTGTCCCATCAGCAGAGCAAGCATCACATAATCTCACAAGCTGTCTAGAGACTGAAAAGTAAGTGGAAATGATTGTGCCGTTAAAAGAGTTCTACAAGACTAGTGCCTACTGGAGAAGAAATTATGACCCTAAACGGCTGCAATATACAGTCCCCCGTGCACATCCAACTATTTCCACTAGACACTGAGCACAAAATGAGAAAAAAGAAAAATGATCCTTGAAACACAATGGCCAACATTTTTCCTCCTACTTCTATATTGCACAGAATTACCGAGGGATTTGATGCTGCGGGAAGTCTTGGATATCACTACATGCCTCACAGCAAAAATGTCCCTTTTACGCTCCAGCGCTTTCTTAGAAAAATCAGAGCATCTCCGGACTGACACATCCCATCCCTAATATTATCTCTGTCCCTTATTCTGTCTATACTGTGGCTTCCTCTCCATACATATCTCCTCCGGCTCTCTGCTGCCTTCTCACCCTCCTCCCCTCCTCTGTTTTGTTCTCAGTCTGGCAGCTGTCTGGGCCCACTTGGCCCAGGCTCATATCAGTTAGTTATGGGTCCTGGCGGGTCAGGCCCTCGCCCCTGAACACAGACTGACTGGCTGGCCTCATATCTTCACTCAGGACGCTGTGTTCCTTTCCCTCCTCTGCACGCTGCTGTGCTGTCAGAGCTCGGCCAGACACAGAAGAATGCGGCTAGGGAGCAAATACTGACTAAATTCACACACACACACACACACACGCACGCACACCCGTGCTTGCACATGCACGCACACACACACACACAAAGATGCAGGGACATACACAGGCACTGGAAGGTTATGTTTGTCATGATCATTATGTATGTTCTGTAATTTTAAACATTTTATCTTTGTAAAAAAATAGTGCTCGCAGTAGTCATTCACTTGTTTTGACAACTACTTGTGATTTCAGGGCCATGTTTCACACAGCGGTGATACAGAAAATCCTCCCTAATATTTCCAGATTGTCCACTCTCCTTTCCTGTTTAACTTGCGGTTACATTGAAGTGGTGAATGCAATATCTGCACTGCTAATTTAACATAATGGCGTGGATAATTATTAGGCAAAAATGTCTAACATCTGCAGATTTCAGCTTTTTGAATGTAAGGATATGATGTTCGGGGCCAAAAAAATTTCCATTTGTCCACCACTGGGGTTTATGACCAAAATGTGCTACTTTGATCAAATTACATTAGAATTGATATAACACACAAACAGCAAAGAAGCCACCAGCCAAGAAGCAACTCGAGATATGAACAATGTATGCTAACCTTTTATATAATTCTGGCATTGAGTTTATTTTAGACTTTTTGAATTTCAGCGTCTTTATATTTAATAACTGCACCTTTACTCGTATTGTATTTGCACTTTATCCTACCTTTTTCTGCAACTGCTAACAACAACTTTCCCTCAGGATAAATGAAATTCCATCTTCTTTGCATCAGCATCAGTTGCACTTTGTGCTTAATGCTAATTAGCTAATGTTAGCCTGCTGACAGTAATATTTAGCTCAAAGCACCACTGTGACTGCAGTGGTGCCATACACAGCTGTTAATTTAACTGGAGACTTTTTGGTCTAGTCTTGTCAACTTTTTTTTACAAATTATAGACAAAAAAAAGAGATGATGCTGTTTTGAATGGAAGGATTTTAGCCTCGATTTGGTCACTTTATTTGATTAATTATGAAATGTAACCAGTCACTTTACAAAACCATGCCTAAATACAAATCTTTAAAACATTCTTCAGTAACTTCGCTGTTTCACTCTTCTGGTCTCAAAGAGGCTTTAGAATGACAAAAATGTTTTGTCACTGTGTGGGAAAGTCATGATGACCTGCCATCTGAACTGTAAAGACCCAGGTACTGAGTAACAGCTGGTAAGCCCCCCCAACCCCCTCTGTCCCATCCTGAGGAGCCAGAGAGTCTGTGGGCTATCACTGCTCAATAAGGCAGATTTCAGCTGGTCAGGCTAAACAACACATTCCACAGGCACTGCCCATGAGAGCCACTCAGCCTCACACACCCTGAAACAACACACACACACAAAGAATGACAAAGACGGTTGAGTGACGAGGCACTGACCGTCGCCCCTGGGGTATTTACTAACGTCTTTTAACCCTTTTCTTTCAGTTGGTGCCTAATTTGCATGTCCTCGTCTTTGTGCAAATGCTTTTCGGCTTTTAAGTAAACAGGCTTTTAGTAGTCCTGTGTCAAAAATGTTGCCCTCACCTAAAACAACAAGGTTTCGTTTCAACAGTAAAATCTAAACAAATTATTTACTTTACAACTGTCAGCTCCTCCAAACGAACAGATTACAAGGCAGCAAGCTTAAGCCGTCTCCACACTAAGACGGATAAAAAGGAAAAAGGACTTTGCACCTTTCTCTGTTTACACTGGATTACAAATATCACAGAAAAAAGAAAAATCTCAATATATGTCTCCTTATATATATATTTTGGAACATAACAAAACTGTAAATTACAGTCATCATCTGTTTAGGAGACAAAGGCTAAAAATACGTTACACAAAGCAGGTCAAAAATGCATATGCTCGTTATGTTCTCTCTCCATTTCGGCTCTCTGTCAAGACTGAAATCCTGTTTTTCTTGCCCAAAACCTGAGCAATCCCATAACTGTCTTCACAGCGTATAAATCCTAAAATGCTGACGTGGTGATTCACTGTAAACTCTTGCAAAATGATGATGTAAGCTGCCCGGTGAGAGCTGAGGGGGCTCAGTGGCAGTAAAGTTTAGAGGGACTCCCTGTCACCTCTAACTTGATTTGTGATTGATCTTTTTAAATGTCAATATATCCAAACACACAGCTCAACTTTTGTCATTAACCTGGGTGACTTTTTTAATGACAGCGCAGCAGCTATGGATTGATTGCTGGTTAACATGTATTAAGAGCAGCTGTCATATTACTGTGTCATACGTTGTCTGACAAAAGAAGTGAAAGAAACACGGAAATTTGAACAATTACATTGTGAATTTGGCAGAATTTAAACATGGCAAACGTCATCACAGAGAGCAGGAGGAGATTGAACAAAGGTGTGAAGGCTGTCAGTAGCTCTGCAGTCGGCTGTGTAGCTACAAAGTTAAGAAAACTTCCTGTAGTCTCCCACTTTCTCTGTGATCACTAAATGTCGATACAGTTGATGACACAGCACAGTTGTTGTCATTAACCTGCATTTATGTCATTTTATCAAACCATGCAGGGACCATGGAATAATGATTTGGTCAGCTGAACTGTCTGTTCCACTCAGATGTGATGCAGTTTTGTTGGTTCTCAACTGAAAAGACAACAGAGGAAGAGATTTTTCTGCTCTTATGATCCACTGTTGACAAAAGTCTCTACTAAAACTACCAGGAAACACTAAATGTAAATGTAAAGATTAACATTTAACAGCTCACTTACTGTACCTGTCTGAGCAATTTTATCCTCTGATTGACGGAAGTAATTTGTGTACGGAATATTATTTAGAACAGATGCTTTTATTTGATCATGCTAGGTTATTTTGTCTATTTGTACTTAGGTATTTTTATCAAGGTTCAATAATATATGTATCAATAAATGTAGTGTCTGTTACACAACCTAATTCCAATGCTTTCAGACATCTATCCTCTGGAAAATGTCCTTAAAAAAGCTCTGGTTTGTGTTGTGAAGGCTGGAAGGCCAAAATAGAGAGAAACCTTTTTTTTTAAATCTTAGTGTCAATATGGCATCAGGAAAAGCACTGGCAAGATTATTTTTGTTGTTAGCTTATATAGCATTTATTGACATGCCTTGTACTACCATTAAACGTGAAAATTACCACAGGAAAAAATAAATAAAACCCCAGATGAACAGCGTGCTCAGACTCCTGTGTTTGTTTTTAGGAAATAAACAGCCTTGCAGCTCTTTTTTGTCAGCCCTCTCCATGCACACACACAACTGATTGAGACACCAATAATCCTTTTAAGATCTTCTACTGAGTAATTACCAACTTATCGACGATTTCACACAACATTAATCCAGCCTATGGATTTCTTCGCGTTGGGAGCTGAATAGCAAAATGAAGGGAAGTGAGAGGTAGAGAGAGATAGCTGTTTGTTTGAGCGATGGTACCGCCGGGTGGCACAGATTTCTCCCAGAGGAGCCATTGCCCAGACATTCTCTTTGCTTCATGTCACCCTGTAGAGCTGGGAAGCACTTAGATGGTAGAGAGTCAACAACACTTCTGAACAGAAAGAAAAACTGGCACGCAAGGCTGCATACCCGTCGACACACACAAGCTTCCGTGCCTAAACAAAATGACACATAAATGGTCACATAAACTATAGCCGATTGCATTAACATGAGCTAAAGGTATGGCATCCTTGCTGAAGGACATGGCTGGGGTTATGCACCTGTCTGCATGTTTAATTCTACAGCTCTGTGGTCGATGGCTACATTAACGCTCTGAGGTGCCGAGACGGAGAGAGCGCATGGACCTGTGGCCACGCACCATCCCTCTTCTGCATCGGCTAGCGAGACAAATGCCTTGCAGCCAGCCGCCAAGTATAGAACATGAAACACATGATGAAACATGCAATTAAGAGCTTCTGCGCTGGTGAGGAGCGAGTGGGGAGACCGCTGGTTACATATTTCCTCACTGATTAATGGAGGAGCACTGGGAAGGGCGGGGGTTAGCGAACCCGCAGGAGTGTTGGGAGTGTTGGGTAACGAGGCGCGGTGGCAGATTTATGTCCCCCCCCCACCCCCCTCCCCTGATCTTATGTGCCCATGACAGAGTGCCCCCTAGTCTCCCATCCCATCTCCTTGAAATGTCATTACATGTTCGCATGTAGCAGGCCGGTAGAGATGGAATGAAGATGGGCATTAATGCTAATGAGAACTGGGCTTTAGCCTTTTGTCTCGTGTCCCAGTGGCTCTTTCCATCTTTTCCTCGCCCCAGTCCATATCCCTCCACGTACCGCTCACTCTCTCACCTGTCCAGACAAACTAATTCTCTGCTCTCCAGTGCCACATCACCGATCCACCATTCCCTCCCAGCCTTTGAAATCACATTGTATCCTCCAGACGAGTACCTTGATGTCCAATATGTACCTCTTTTTTTTCTGACGCCAATCTCATATTTCATTATTCCTCGTTTCTGCTCTCCATCTGTCCCCCTACTGTGTGTGTGTGAGTGTGTGTGTGAATGTGTGTGAGACACACAGAGAGAGAGAGACAGACTTACCTTCAGTCTGTCTGTGGGCAGGGCCTGGGCTCCTTTCATGATGACCTCCTGAACTCTCTCCACTGACAAGTCACTTCCAGCCTGCTCCAGACGCTGGCTGAAGAAGCCGATCACCTAAAGGTCACACGAGAGGAAACAGCCAATCACAACACAGAACCCATAATTGTCAGAAATACATTTGGTCTAATAGAGATGATTCTAAAAGCAAACATAAAGAATGAGCAGTAAGTTTGTTTTGTGGTTTGATTTGAACAAAAAAGCAGTTCAACAATTATGACAATGTGCTTAAATGCTTTCCTGCTAAGAGCTAAATGAGGATTTACTCTCATGTCTGTCAGATACATATGAAGCTGCAGTCAGGTGAGAGCAACTTAGCGTAGACTAAAGACTAGAATATAGTTAGCCCGGTTCCCTTCTAGCCTTTCGTCAAATAAAGCTTGTCTCCTTGTTGTGATAAACTATCACATATTGAGAGAAAGAGGCAGGAAAGTGTCGGTGGATGCTAGCAGAGCAAAGGAAAATGTTTGCATTTAGCTGTCAGTCTGGAAATAAATGAACAGTTTAGGTAACAGCATTTTGGTTAGAAAATGCTGCAGCTTTTTGAAGACAGAAGAAAATCTTGTCTGTTGTTTCCAAGCTAATGGAAAGGTGAAGAGGAGTCCTGAAGCCCCGGTAACCTCCCCACCTTCATCGAAGAGTACTTTCTGCTTTCAAGAATTTAATAAAGAAATACATGATACATACATAAAAGCATTGCCCCCAAACATCTAGTATCAGTAGGGCTCCAGTGTAAATCTTTCCCTATTAAATCCTGTTCCTGTCTCTTTGTACACGCGATCTCATGTCGTCTTGATCTCATTGAGGTTTTGATATCAACTCTCAGTTCTGTCATGAAGCTCTTTGACTCTTCTAATCCTGCTGTTTGCAGCTGTCACACTGATATTGCAGCAGCCACACCCTATATGATGACACTGGGTGCAATAATGGAGATCAAAGTTGGAAAAAAGTGTCATCACAATACATATAGAGGGTTTCATTCTGTAAACAAAAACACTGCTAAGTGTTACGACCTGTTAACAGAATTCCATGTTGTCAACAGAAAAACAAGCGAGTTCTGTTTAATCTGACACTGTATTCTGCTACTTCTGCATGAACAGCCAACAGGACTTATTCATGTGGGCTGTCATGTTTCCTAGCAACAGTTAGTTGCTCCAAAAATGCATCTTTACAATGCTGGGATACAGAGCTAAATATCGTATAATTTGACTGATGGTAATTCTTTTAAAGGTGGATAAAAGTTGATGAAATGGCTCTGAGTATGCATGAATTTTGCTTTTAGAGCATGCACAAATTCAAAATGCTACTAACACAGACTTGGCTCACGTGCTTTTGAGCTGCAGGCTCAGAAAACACATACAGTACCTCAGATTACAAATTCACCATAGGGTTTGAGCATGTTTCGTCCCACTTAAAATAAGCACTTTACTGTGGCTCAATTTATCTGATGCCTTCTGGGTTTTAGCCCAAACAAGAGATCAAGGAAACTGTGTTTCCACTTCTGTGCTAGGTTCTTCCCCAGAGAAATGTTTGATATTTGGTAATTAAAAAACTGTAGGTATTACTGATTCTTTTTAATGCTCTCTTTTTGTCAAACCACCGTGAAAAAAAAATATATCTACAGGCAATGTTTTCTCTGCTCACGTTCTGTGCTTGCTTTAGAGAATTGAAACACGCCACTGCCTACATAAGCACTGTGTATGTGTGTGTTTGTGTGTGTGTGTGTGTGTCTACATCTATCTAATACTAATCTCTTCATTAACTCTGAAGGCCTCCCATATGGGGTTAATTTAGAGGAGCAAAGCAGCCCCTCATCCTGAATCTCATGCTCACACACACGGATTTACAAGCACAGGGAAGGCTTCGGAGAATAGCCTAAGGGAGGCTGACTTAACTGAGGGATTCTAGATAGCATGCTTCCCTCATACTTATGGATAACTGCAAAGCCCATGGCAATGTATGCAGCAACCCCCATCCCTCACACATTCACACTCGTACACCAAAGCTTTCTTCCCTTCTCTATATGGCTAAAACTGCAATGAATGACAGCTTTCGCTCGCTCTGTTCCTTCCTCACCCATACACCAAACACTCTCAATGAATATTTGACACACAGCCTCTTGACACAAGGGGACTGATTAATTCATCAATACTACTTAAGCTCACAGAGCTGCTCTCACATGGCATACGGTCCGATTGCGTACTATGTTAACCATGCAGTTCGCTTATGTTCCCGGCTTTTTGAAACTTTCCCCCGCAGACGTGGAGGACATTCAGGGAAAATCTGTTTAACCTTGATCTGTGGAATAATTACCACAAATCAGCCAAGAGCGTGAGGGAAAGCGTCTCCAAGGTTCAAGCTTCTCTCAGTTCACTTTTGATATTTGTGTGACTATCAGGAAAAAAGATGACTGACCGTGTCCAAGTTCTGCATGATGTCCTGGAAGGATGGGTGCGTCCTGAACTGCTCAAAGAGCTCCCTCTTGTAGAGCAGCGCGTACACCAGGTTGGGGTTGTGGTGTAGAGAGTTGCACAAGCAAGAGTTGATGATTTCCAGCATCATGCGTATCACCTCTTCAATCACATTCAGATCCTGGGCCTGGGGGGGGAGAGGGAGGATGTAAAGGTTAATTGGTTTCCCACTACACTGGTTTCACTTATAATGGTGTTTTTAAGTGATTGCTTCCTGATAGATTGATCAGCAGGGGGGAACAGAGAGGTGGGAAAAATGGCAGTAGGAGGAGGATGAAAGGAAGGAAGAAGGAATGAAGGATGTTAATAAGTTGTCAGCCAGCTTCTCGGTGAGGGACAGATAAATGACCTTGTAAGCAAGAGATCAGGTCATGTCACAGCGTGTTTCCTCGAGAGGCCAAAAGACAACTGTCGCTGGTGACAGGTGACAGTATGGGAGCAGAGGGGTGTGGGAACGATGGAATGAAAGACGATGGGGGTTGGCAAAGTTCTTAACACAAAGTAGGCCTGACACAAATCACAATACAAGTAAGTTTATAAATAGAGACATCGAGCACAGACAACATTACATCAAAAAAAGCTGTAAAAAAGCAGGAAGTTGTGCGTGTAAGTCTGTTGTGGAAAATACAAACTTGTACTTATGCAGAGATTTAAATGAAAAAAAAAATGATAACACTCTCACATTTGTACTATAAGTAGTAACTACCACCCACAGCTGTTAATTTAGCTTAGCACAGAGAACAGAAACGGGGGAAACTGCTAGCCTAGCTCTGTCAAAAGTTACAAAAAAAAAAAAATTATCACGTGAAGCCGCTGAGTCACAAAGGAATTACAAAATGGAAAAAAAAAATGTCTGAGTCTTAAATGAAACTTAAGATGCTATAAAGACAAGGGCTTGAGGTCTCTATGACTGTGTGTGGGTGTGTATGTGTGTGTCCAAATACATTGTCCACTAGTAATGCTTGATCTAGCTGTGGTTAGTCATTTCACGCAACAACACTTCTTGTTATTCACCTGTTCAGAAGCCATGTAAACACTGATAGAGAGACAAAATGAAACATTTTAATAGTGAGAAAGGCCTTAACTGCAGTATCGCAGTTATTGTAGTCCAAAGGTGTTACAGACCTTCGAAGAGTCACCTGATCTTAAAGGGGTGGTCATACCAGGTCTGAACTGACCTAAGGGCAAGTAGACTTAATCCAAAATGTTGACTAGAACAGACTCAAACATGGGAAGAACACAAACACAGACTGACCTGAATTGACTGAACTTAATATAGAACTCAGTCTGAG
>JAPZDY010000011.1:15107335-15130664 GCA_029783645.1 Ctenochaetus hawaiiensis
AACAAATCAACAAAACACTATCAGAGTAACTGGTGGATCAACGGATAACAAAAATAATTGTGGCAGCCTCAATGCGAACTCAGCTGTATCTGTTGAGTCTGAACACATTACAATAATCAGTGGCTGATCGACATGGTGACAGTGGAGGAGGACAGAAGTGAGAACGGGAGGAACAATACAGAAGAAAGGGAATATTGATGAAGAAAGAGAATGAATAGGGAATAGTGAATAAGGCAAGTGGGTGGTGGTGGTGGTAGTGACAATTTAAATCCACTGTTGCTTGTAAATAAACAGCACCAATGATGAGTCTCTCTGAGAGTCAATTAAGGAGCAGAGTTCAGCGCTGCCTGGCAGACAGTTGGAAATTCCTGGCAGGAAATTCCCTTTATCTAGCCAGCCGGCTTGCCAGTCTAGCCCAGCCCTGGCCATCAGAGTCATCATCATTACCATTATCATCAGACATGGAGTCAGTTGCTCTACATCACTACAGGACAGACAAGCACACATTCACAGACAGTGTTCCTCTCTGACTCAAAACATGGGAGAGTCACAGATACAGAGAGAGACGCAGGCGGGGAGATAAGAGGATCCTTGGGTGTGCGTGAATGTGTGCACGTCTTCAGGGAAGGAAACATTCCTTCCTGTTTGCCTAGAGTTCACAAACAGACATGAATGACTTTTTTTTCTTGTACGTGTGTGTATGTGTGTGACTTGGACCTTGTCCTCTAAAGTCTTCCGTCTGCTTCACGGGCCAGAAACCTTTCTCTTAGTTCCTGCATGTTACATAATGTTCTTCCTTACAGGCACACCACTCTCTCAATATTTTATTTCTTACCCTCTGGCTACACTGAACATGTATGTGGATAGTTCCTGAAGCTGCAACACAGTAATCGATGAAACTGACTACACTTGGCATGAGAGCAGCACAAAAGTGGTGTGTGTGCACCACAGAGATCCACCCTGCAAACATAGCAACAAGTCAGTCTTCAGTCTCTTTATGCAAGGTGTGTGCAACTCTTTTACACAGAAATGAGTCATTAAGTGTCTTGTAAATTAAACTACAAGTACACAGGAAATGACTCCAGCTCATTGGCAGTTTGGTTTCGAGAGTCTTGGTCAACCTGTTGGTGCTTATTTAGACGAGTCCAGCTGGCGGTTGCCTAGTAACTTTATCCCTCAGCATACTGTAGTCTGCAGATGTTGACTTATTCATATATCACAAACTCTGAGAAAAAGTTGAAGTTTCACAGCACTGTGCTTGGTTCTAAAACTGAAGACACAAAATGGAATAAAATTCAATTTTTTTCGCTGTCTCGTTTTGTGTGTGACTCACACATCCTACACCCTACATGTGCTACAGGTGTAGCTAGTAAAATATATATATATTCTGTGGAACATCCACTTCCATATGGTACTACATGTTCAATGTGGCCAGAGCATTAGTCTCCTCCGCTGCGGCTGCTGCCAAGTTACTCTCGCAATAAACATTTTGTGCTGATTCAAAATGAATCATTTAAATGAATGAGTGTGCTTGTGTGTGAATTAGAATTTCCACCCTTGCCTCTCTTTTGGCTCTTTTGCTCATCCTCAAGCAGATGACAACTGTGCGTCAAGGACTACCACTTATTTAAGGCAGCAATGATGAAGTTGACATGCCAGTTTGGTGTGTAGTCACCTACTGTACAAAAAGCTCTAGTTGTTCAAATTCATACTCAAATGAAGATCCCTGGATAAAATACATGTAACTCCTGTTATGTTTATTAAGTATGTACCTCTTATGCACCTATTGTCTCTTTCTCTCTCTAGAATGCATTATTTCTGTCATTGTTATTTACATTGTCAGCCAAAGAAAGCACATTCAGTGTGGTTTATTGTTGGCTGGAGTAGACATTATGATGATACCATGCAGAATCATTGGTAGTCATTTTTCCATCATCCCTTTGTTAAACAGTATTTTAATTTGTGAGGTATTTATTTCAAAGAGTTCATCAGGAACAAAGATTTCTGTCTGTTGTTTTATATTTGTTAAGAAATTCATAGCTTCATTATATCAAAATATGCATCAGTGTTGTGATGTTATGGAAATATGCATGAAGGGAAGCAGCCACCAGTTAATACACTCCATCATCATTGGGTCTGTTCTACCTAGTGTGTCATTTGTACACCTGCAGCAGGTCCTCACCTGATGATGCGCTGAGCAGCGTACTGGTGGAGACAACGAAACTGGGCTGACATATTGGCAAGTGCCGCCAGACAGTTGGTGTGGAGGTATTTATCCTGTGGAGGGTGCGTACACAAACATACATGTTACCTGATATTAAAGTAAATCTCCAAGTGACTACTGTTATTTCAATCTGTTTATCTTTTGTGTCTACAGTTTGATGGATTTTTTTTAAATTGCAGAGCTGTTTGCTTTGCAGGTGCACATGCTTACCCTTGTCCGGGTCATGTTGAATTGGATGGTGCGGATGACCACCAGGATGAGCAAACTGCCCAGTGAGATCTCTGTAAGTGACCTCTCTGTGTACCATGAGATGTTCTTCAGTACCTGCGAGAGGGAGAGAGACAGAATAATGAGGTGTATCTTATGAAAATCTCAGGAATGATTATCTTAGCCATCGCAAGTAATGGAACGCTGCAGTGGCAAAACCTGAACTCTGTCTATTAAACCATGCCTACTCACCACTTCATGGATGGAGCGATTGAAGGCATCATCCTCTGTAAGGATGAGCAGAATAATGAGGGCCATGTAGACATGATGAGAATTTCTGTCCTCCACGTGGTAAAGGATCTCGAGTATGGGCAACACCTGCGGAGGAGAGAGGGAGAGCAGAGGGAAGAGGCTTAGTGTGTGCGTAGGTGTTGTTAAAGAAGTGACATTCATTAAATCCACGTTTCAAGATATCTGAGTGGATCCAGGGCTGCAGTTTGTGCACCTGTCAGGAGATAAATTTAGCCATACCACGTTAGACATGTGCACATAATTCTGCATCACCTGGGTATTGATTTTCTTTATCAAAACAAAAAAGGAGTGTCAGCCTACTGACAACTCTGCAACTCTGTGGAGTTTATGGATGGAGGAAGCTTTCGGTGTCTAGCCAGGGGGCTCTTTTGAAGCTAAATCAATCAACTAATCCAATAAAATCATATTATTATTTGTGCTACATAAAGCTCTGCTCCTATGGGATTGTTTCCACCTGTGTTGCAAAGTGAGTATCAGGCAAAAAAGAATCACTTAACAGAAAAAGACATAATTTTACATAATCATGGCTGCTACACTATAGGTGGAAGCAGGTGTTATGTTCAGTACAGTATATGCAGAACAGATGGTAATACAACAACAGTGTGCAAAACATTTAATTCTGTCAGAGTGAAAGCAGTTAGTTGCTAGCATGTTGAGCTATGAACACACACAGTTATAGTGTTAGCTCATTACTCTGTCGCGTGGCGGTGCTTTATTGCTCATCCAAGAAAGTTGGTTGACTCATTAGAAGCCCCCCTTCATAAGCTCAATGTAGATCTGCTAATGATGATATTGTATTATAGCAGCTATAAATAGGAAATAACACTGAAAAGGTCATTCTGGTATCAGATGTATGGGGATTTAATTGATCTGCAGTTTCAAAATGTAGCGCACAGTGGGATATATAGCGGGTTTCTGTTGTAATTAGTTCAGATACTGTTAGCTCAAGTCTGTTTAAACCTGATACAAAGGCCAAGACAAAAACATAAAATACTTTAACTGCTGCTTTTAAACCTTTCAAATAGGACCAAATTACTTAGTGTTACACTGTGTGAAAGAGCCTCGTATGTCTCATACAGCCATGTGAGATACCATCTGACATGTTGAGCTAAAGACTGATTTTCATTCACTAAATGCCTCCGTACATTCACTCTGCTATAAAGAATAACTGGCACTCATCCACATGGACAGAATAGCACCAGCTGCCACTGCATACATCCTCGCTGTTTACTGAGCCATAGCATTGGTCCTAGATGAAAGGATTTCATGGCCAAACCCATGTGTGCGAGGACAGACTGTATAATGTGTTTTTTTGAGGATTACCCAATCACACTTTGATTCATTTTTAACAGTGTGCTTTGCTTTTGCCAAATCAATATATTTAACAAAAAAAAATGTCAGATTGAGGCAGGGATAATGAATGTGCACGCATTTATGTAACCACACTCTGTGAAGTAACAACCTTCTTCATCGCTATCCTACCCACCAGATTTTCCATGTCTGTTCTGGAGAGCATGTATGTCCTCATGTTGGCGTTCTGGTGAAGGAGGGTGTACAATAGTAGTGTGGCCTGGTCAGAGCGCTGCTGTTCACACAGCGCCGTGTACAGACTGTTGAAATTGATCTGGAAAGTGTGAGGTTGCTCCACGGACAGCGACGATGTGTCTGCATGGGCAGAGGGAAACTGATTATCTTTTTTTTTTTTACATTACATCACGGCCATCTGGTACATGTCATGCAGATAAACAACACTCACATATGTGCAATGGAATAAAATCAACAAATACTGTGTATCACCTTGTGTGTTTCTGAAACAAGTTATAGCCTGGCGGTAAGGGTTGGGCCAGTCAGGCCCATCTGTCAGATTGGCTAGGACCAGCAGTAACAGAAGGCTCTGATTGGACAAAGGTAAGGGGTTGTGTTCCTGGTCTGTCCCAGCTTTGCTCCCAACTCCGCCTAATGTGAAGACACTCCACAGCCCACCTGGAGACAGACAGACACAAAAATAACACATGAACAGAATGCAAGCACACATACTGATATAAACAAAACAAATTTTTGCTAAGTAACTAAAATGTGTTTGACTTTTATTTCTGCAACCCACAATAGCTGATTCCTTGGTCACCGGAGGGCAACAGAAACAAGTTGTGAACACAGCAGCGACGTGTTATAGCATTTTTGTTACTGAAAATGAAATGCTGCTTATGTACACATCAGCAGTTACATTATAAATTACTTTGTGAGTTGTGTTTCTGTCCAATAGTCACATTCTTCACATTCAAAACTCAGATTTTGGTCGCTTCAAACTAGTGAGGTAAATACCTTGATTTAGGCTGCTAAATGCTGCAAAATGTTCACTATTTAGTCTTTAACAATGTCTGTGTGTCATCTGGTGCACAGCAGGCAGCATATAGCGAGTTTTAAGAGATTTTTTTCTCTACAAAAAAGCTAGACTTGCAATAGAAAGTGATGTTAGATGGGCAATGACAGTGAAACACCAAAGTTGCAGCTAGACAGCTTAAAAATGAGCTGATACTGATTATAAAGCTCTGTGAAGCCGAGGGAAGTTGCAGATTCAGATGATAATTCTCTAGGTTCGTCACTATTGTCACATTGTTTTCACTCTGTCATTCCACAAGGGTTTATTATAAACTTGGTGATTAGGATGGATTTAAGAACAAGAAAAAAAAATCATGTCTATCTCCTCTAACACCCTTCGCCTGGTGTGTTATCTAGGTTAGATTTCAGTACAGAGAGTTTCAGGAATGGCCTGAGAACTGCGGCGGTTTCAGCACAACAGATGGTAATTTGTGCAGGTCCATACATCCAGTAATGAAGAGCAGTCAAGTTGTGTATGTCAGCCTCTTTACAGAAAGCCCTTAAGTATTCTCACAACTTGCAGCTCTTCAACCTTATAAGTGATTTATGCTTCATAGGGAAATGAATGCAAAACAGTATGTGCAGTCAGACTGATGTAATCAAGGCCAAAACGGGCACAATGGAGTCACGCACGATGGGTTGCAGCACCTGAAATTTGAAACAACATAGACGGCGCCACAGAACAAAGAGAAACTGGAACTATGAGCCAACTGGAGTGGGATTCGTTTTTCTTGTTTGGGGATGAGAGGGAGCCGAATTTCCTACAGAGCCACTGAAGTGCTGGTGCTTTCAGGCGTCAAGAGAAAGCACGAGAAGCATGAGCACCAAGGTACACAGATGACTGTCTTTGGCTCCTGCACGTCTAGCCACACAGAATGCACGAACCAAGCAGAGAGACAGGGTGAGAGAGCTGCAGGTCCACACTGAACAAGGTACTTAATCTGAGAGGAAGACAAGTAGATGTGTTGCCATCTAGTGGCCGAGAATGGAAGAGCAGATTAATTCTATGACCGACTTTGCACGCTCTCTCCTTGATGTGAGAGTAATGTCACTAAGTAATCCTGATCCATCCAACTATGACACACTCACATAATCTGTTTACTTGGTCGCTGAACCCAAAAAGATTTAGTTCAAGTGAACAAGGAGACATTAGTTCGGAACATTATAGAGGTGAAATGATGCGTGTACACTGACATTTTACTACATTCAAAAATGAGGTCTAGGAGAAAATGAGAGGGCACATCCCAGTGTCTTCTCCTTGTGCTGTTTTGAAAGGAAGGAGATGGAACAAATTATACTTCTTTGAACAACTTGTGACTGTTTAAAATCTCAGTACCATCCATGGTTTATGGTTTGCCTCTAAATTCACTAATGGCTAGTAAAGAGCTACTCCGACACTCAGTCCACTTTGGGTGTGTATATGTGCATGCAATTCCAGTAAGGAGGGGAATGAATTTGTTTATATTTGAGTAAAAGAACATCAACAACAAAAATAAATCCCAGGACAGAAAGGAGACAATCGTGCATCAGTCGGCCTTTCTCTCTCTCTCTCTCTCATGCACGATCCTCGTCTTTCCATCCGCTGCTCAGAAAGAGAAGTGAGTGTGAGAGCGTGTGAGTGAAAACAAGACCTCGAGAGAGAGGGAGAGAAAGAAAGAGAAAGAGAAAGAGAGAGAGAGAGAGAGAGACGGGGGCCAAGTTGTGACGGAGCCCTGTTCATCTCATCACTGGCACCACAGTGACTAGCCCAACAGTGTCAGAGAGCCTGGTCTGGCAGCCACATTTCCTGCACTCACACACAAGCACTCACAGAGCTCTATTTTACCTTAGTGGGTGCCGTTTGTTATCCATCTGGCTCGGTTCCCTCTGCCTGTCTGCCTGCCCACCACATAAACCCAATAATGCTACATTGCTTAGGCTGCTCTGGCTCTGGCCAACCGCCCAGTGGAAAAAGAGGAGGAGGACACGAAGAGGAGGAAAGGGAAGGGGAAAGTGAGGAAGAAGAGAAGGTCACACGCGGACACAGAGGCTGGCACGACGAGATCAGAATCTGGGCTTCAGGACTCAGACCCAGTGAAGGCACCGTACTCAGAGACACGCAAGTCAACTGTACCCTCAAAATCGTACTTTCCTTGAGTCTGTATCTACAACACCCTTTGAAACCTCATCGCCGAAAACTCTTCATAACCTACAGACCACCACAGGTCTTCTTACAATATTTACACATCATAGATGCTTATTAAAATCCATTAAAAAAGATTTTGAAAGAGAGAATGAGCTTTTAATGTTTCACTAAGCCTTAGTTTTTGGACAGAGGACTGTGACATCCAAATTGTGGTCTTGCAATATGACCACCACTATCAGACATGACAGCTTTCACAAAGTCAGTTCCTATATTTTGAGTAAAATCGAACCACAAAATCAAATATCTGCTGATTCTGACCAAATTTTGTGGCACAAGTGGAAAACCATCTCTTCTAGATTCACATCTGCACCCCTGACATTTACTTGGCAAAGGCTTGGATCGAAAATCTATTATGGATTGGCAGGAAATCTTCAGCCAATCCGTAAAAAACATTTTTTCAGGATAAGTGAGAACCTTGACTTGTTGGTCACACTACAGGAAAAAGTCAGGGAATCACTAGTTTGGATTAATCCTCTGGGCAACATGAATATCTGTACATAATTTCATGGCAGTTCAATAGTTTGTCCAAAAGCGGATCAACACTGCCACAAATGGAGCCATGCCACAAGTAAATGTACACAGTGGTGTGAAAAGCCAACATTAAGTGTCTCAGTAAGACGTCTGGGAACCAAGTGCCACCAGAACAGCTGCAGTGTGCCTTGGTATGTAATGTCAAGTCTTAAGAGCTCTACTAGGGGATGAAACAACAGTTTTAAAAGGACGTTCCCTCTTTAGGTTTAGGACGGTGGTGGCAAGGAGCGTTGTCTCACATGACAGTCCAAAATCTCCCATGTGTGTTAAACTGGGTTGAGATCTGGTGACTGTGAAGGCCTGAGCATACGATCTGCATCATTTCCACACTCATCAGACCATCCAGTGACCCCTGTGCCCTATGGATTGGGGGGTGGGTGGTTGTCATCCTGTGCCTAAGGTTTTTCATTTTTTCTTTAATTTGTCCCACATCTGAACACCACCAGTATATAAATATATATATATATCTGTGACAGACTAAATCTCTGTGTAATTGGTTAAACATCTGCTTTTCCATTTCACTTCTGCCACACATACACTCGAAACATCTCAGCTCTCACATGCATGTGGAGATGGCAGTGAGCTGAGGTGGGAATATTTTCTCAAAGTACTGCTGAGAAACATGCGCTCGCTTCAGTGCAGACAGAGATGTGAGGCCCCGGTGAACAGAGACAGACAGAATGTGCTACTTACTTATTTACTTACATAACATTGAATGAAATATGACATCAGGGCTTCAAGCCAATGCCTTGGCCAAGCATGCAGACACACACACACGCACACAAAAGTACACCAAGCTTGTGATGATTACCCAAAAAATGCACGTGGGGAAACATGTTGTGCAGACAATAAACAAACACATTATTCTGATAATCTCACGCTATTCAAAATGTATGCTCACAGCAATGTTAGCAAAAACCCAATCCAAAATCTCTCTTACACAATTAAACATAACAACATTCCACACATGTAGAATGGTTTCGCAACAAATTATTATAATAAAAAGTTAGGGCTGACACATTGAAGACTTTTTTCAAAGTGCGCTGCACTAACGAGGACATAGCCCACATACATGCAGACATAACAAGGTGTCTAGTATTCGCAGGGCTGTCACCAGTTGACATAGTTACTGTTGGCTTCTCTACAGCAACAATGTAAAACATGAGGATTAAACATGATATTTTTGTGTGTGTCTGCTTGTAGGCATGACGGATGACTCATCTAGTACATATTGTGTGTGTGAACGAGCATTAAAATTCACAAAAAGTAGAGTAGAGAGGAGCAGCAGAGAGGAGGAAGATGAAGAAGAGACGCTTAATTAATCCCCATGGGGAAAATTACATACCCCACTGTTGGATCTTATACGCACATACATTTACACACACACACACACACACACACACACACACACACACACAGACTTAAAACATACAAATGCACAGACATGCAGCTGTTGTGCAGTGATGTTAGATGATGGGGCTGCCACACAGTCAGACGCTCTCAGAGGGGCTTGGTGCCTTGCTTAAGGGCAACTAGACAGTGTCTAGGAGATAAACTGGCACTTCCTGCACTCCTGGGAAGGAGAGGACTGTTAAGTAGATGAAATAGAGGAGGAGAGCAAAGTAGAGTGGAATAAAGTAGAGAATAAAGGAGAGGAGAGGACTGTAGAGTGGAGTGGAATCGAAAAGAGTAAGTAAGAGTCGAAACAAGTCAAGTCGAATAGAGGAAATAAGAGGAGCATAGGGCAAAGTGGAGTAGAATAGTTTAAAGGAGAGGAACGCTGAGTTGGTAAAGGCAGAATAAAGGAGATCAGAGAAGAGGAAGGTAAAGTAGAGTAGGATCAAGTGGAGGGGAGAGGTGTATAGTAGAGTGTAGCATAAGAGAAGAAAGCAAGTTTAGACTACAGTCATGTTAAGTTAACTCAGTTAGCTCTTAAAGAACAAGAGAGGAAAGTCAAGGAGAGGAAAGTATAGTAGAAAGGGGCAAGGAGACAAGTGAACAGAAGAGAAAAGAGAAACAGTAATAGAGAGGGAGAAAAGAAGAGCAAAGTAGAGGAGAGAAGGGATTAGAAGAGTAGAGGAGAGTAGAGAGAGGAGAGAGTAAAGTATAACGAAGTAGAGGAGAGTATAGTACAGAGTAGAATGAAACAAAGTAAGAGCTGAGCTGAGTTAATTCAAACAGAGTAGAGGAGAAAAGAGGATAGGAGGCTAAAAAGTTCTGAGTTGCCAGTCTGGGTGATAATCCCCCTTACAGACGCTCAGACTCAGACAGCACAGTGTGTAAAAGGGACAGAAGAAGAGACATCTGAACCCCCCCAGACATTAAAATGTCAATGGAAATTTAGTTCTGAGGAAAATCCAGCCTTTCTATGAAAATAAGTGTGCAGACATTACAGGTTACTAATATGGGAAAATATAGATTCATATTAAAAGTGAGGTAATGTAGAGAAGGTTGTGATAGTGTTGTTTAGTCCACAGCAATGCATGTGGACGACATTTACTTACTAGATAAAAGTGCTTTTCAGTTTTTTAGTTCCACACCTACAAGTTTTATACTGTGAGTTTTACTGAGTTTTAGAGGTTTGTAGTTTCTTTTTCCAACAGTTCAAGAGAGCCACTGTTTTCCACTTATTTTTTGAATGGCAAACTAATAAACTGTGGACCAAAATTGATCAAGATGACAAATTCATTATGGGGTAATGCAATTTAAGGCAGAGACTAGTTTCAAAATTTGCACTGCATGACCTCCCAACAATAACATTACTCAAACAAAGATAATGCAATACTCAAATGGATTACACAAGTTCAGCATGTTTCAGGGGTCAATTATTTATTTTTTTGGTGGCAAAGAAGTTAGTGGAAAGCAACAGATACCCGAGGATTTGTAAGTGATTTGTATGAAAGTCCCTAAACAATAAAACAAATGCTACATGCAAAATCACTGACACGCTCCTTTAAAGGGGTAATCAAATTAATTTACTGAACTGCAGCATCAAACTCGTAGGGTTGTGAGTCAGATTTAAAGAAAAAAAGGTTTTAAATTTAAGCAGAAGGCAGCTGAAATATCCTGATTGTTTATTCCTTAATACAGGTCAAGCTACAAAATAAGCAGGATCCTACGTTTCACCCATCACCATACTGCCAGGTAAAGTCCCAGATTGCAACACAGGCTTTTCGCATGATATCACCTGGGTTCATTTTTCAGACTTAATACGGGTCCTTCAAAGTGACAGAAGATATCATACAACTGTTTCCACAGACGTTAACGTACTAAACATGACTTGTAAACTAACATTAATATGTACAAAAGGCTCTCTTAGCTGATTAGCCATATTTGTTCATGATTTAAAGTTTAAAACCATCCAACTGTAATATATTTACTGTCATTATAGAAGAAAACCCGTGGATATTCCCATTTTAAGAACTCAAATTAAGATGTATTTGTGTCTGTCAACCCTAAATGACTGTGTGCGTAAGAGACAGAGACACAGAGAGACAGAGAAAGAAAACAAGTGTTGTTTCTGAGCTCGAAGTATAAGAGAGCTTGTGTCTTTGTTGGTCTGTGCGTGTGTGTATAAGGGAGGCGGCTGCAGACAGACAGGCTCTAGGGGATTACAGAATAGGACAGGGCACCATAACTCATCGGGCCGATCACTGGCCACAGACAGACAGGCTGGGGTGAATGCTGATGGCTCACTGATAGGAATCTGCCACCAACAACCGACAAAGAGCATTTATCTGCGGGGGAAACCCGGCCCTATTCTCACACTCAAATAAACACGCATTCATCACACACACACACACACACACACACACACACACACACACACACACACACACACACACACACACACACACACACAGAGCACATCTCCAATCTAATACACACATACTCTGTTCGTTTCTGACTCATCACTTTCATCCACACTGCCATGCCTGTCAGCATGGCTGGCACTTATAATTCACATATTAATCATGTTTCTCGCTCACTTGCTCCATGAAAAAATCCTCGCAATCCTAATTTATTTAATTGTTTGGCTCTTATTCTTCTAATCTTACCATCATTCCCATATTTAGGATAACATTTCTACTTTCCAGCTTTATTTTGTCCAAATGGGGCAAGCAACACATGCAGTCAAATAATGAGAAAGATTAAAAGCATACTTAGTTTTTCCAAATTACCTTAAGGCCGCATCCCTTAAGGGGCTCCAAAATGACTTTAAGGTGACACGAGATGATTAAAGGATGAATGAAAAAGTCATTCTTTCTCCTCTTGTTGTTCTCTTACACGATAAAAGTTTTAGTTTCTGATTTTTATGTTCATGTTTATTGTAAAGAAATGGATAATCTCATGTCTTTGAAGTCGGAAAAATCCTTCATCATTTAAATTAAATGATTTTAGGAATAATAAAAAAAAAAACCTGGATTGAACTGCTAACCAATCACATACACACCAAGGGCTTTAAGTGAAACAAGTCTGAAGCCACAAGAAAATTTGGTAAAAAGTTTAGTATTCCATATGATTTTTCTCCTCCACAAAACTAACAGAAAAACAAACAACCTGGGAAAACCTGGGAATCTGTCTGCCTGCATCCCAAGAGCAGAAAACAAGGAGGTTAGTAAACAAATGTTGCCAAAAATATGATCTAGGTTTTGTGTTTTTTGTTTTAGTTTGTGAGTAGATGTGTTTTCTCTTACTTGCCACCCCAGACGCCAGGCCGTAAAGAAGGCCTCCCTCGTCTTTTGGCTCAAAGATGTGGGTTGCTGGAGGTGGACACTTCTCCTGCCTGATGAAGTTGTAGAGCAGAGTCTTCACCAGGCGACTGGTTAAAGATAAACTGGTGGAAAAAGGACAGATGAAGAGATGTTATCAAGGCACAACATTATCACGCATGTTTAGTATTTTGCGACATTACAGAAAATTGATCGGAAAGTTTCATTTGATCTTACTTTATTATCTGATTTTAAAGAAATCTTTAATCACAAGGCTGACACTGTTTGACATTCGCTAGCAGCTGCAGTGCATCAGTTTCATTGCTTGTTTCCACATTCAGTGCTTGGCCTACACAAATACACAGGTCGTAATAGAAAAAAGCACCTCTGGCCATCAGCACATCAGAGTCTTCTTTAATAATCTTTTCCAGTAAAAGCTCTGGTTGAATTGTTTTGCATGCAGATGTAAATCAAAGAGGTCCAACAGTGTTAGATGTACTTTTTCTTAAAATGCTTTAACAGTATGTCAAATAATGGTACAACTGCGCCTTTAGTATGCAATTTTGCGTGTGTGCAAGCTGATAAATGTGCAGTTTGCCACCTATTGACTTTGTGAGCTGCTGCTAAGTTAACGGTTACATTATTGCACTTTTTTGCAAATCTTGATTTATTATTTTTTATTCTTCTTTTTACTATATTTATTGTGATTGTTATGAACCAAAAAAAAACAAAACAAAACAAAACAAAACCTAACTAATAACTCAATATTAGGAATAAGTATACATTTAGAAAAATCAGTGAGAACATTGTGTTGTTTTCAATTAAAAGCAGAACATAACATTTCTTTCTTTGGTGATGTAAAATATTCATGATCATTGTTTTTCTGGTTATGCACAGGCTTTTTTTTTAGCAAACCGAATGGTAAAACTGCTCCAGATCACCCTCTAATCTATTTTGCCAGCATCAGCTACTTGGAAGCCTTTCTTCAGCTCTATGGCAATTAATCCAAAGTGCTCTCATTTGGCTCTTATGCTGTGAGAGCCCTAAAAGAAAATTACTTCCATCCTCTGTGCACCCATCTTAACTGCACTATTTGACTTTGAATTACACTCAGTGTAACAGCATTTATCCCCATTTATTAATAACATACAAGGTGAACTGCAGAAAATTGGGTTCAAACTATTTATAAGTACCAGTCAACATCAGAAGGTTAACATCCTTTGATTTAATTTTATTGACTTTGACATCACGTTTTAATTTTTGCATTTCGATGTTTATTTACTACTAAAAAAAAAAAAACAGCCTGAGTATCACAGACTGCAAGGTCACAGCGGAGACAGAGTCTTGGCTGACTAGATTTTGTTTCTTCTTTTCCTTTTGGCACCGACTGAATAACACATGAAGACATTGTTTGGAACATGATGAGACTGACTGGAAGCGCAGAGAGAGAGAGAGGCTAACTGTATCAGAGTCTGGGAAGAGGAACAGTAGGCTGGATCAGACGGTGTCATGTTGGATTGGAGAATATCCAAAATGATCTGGGCCTGTGTTCAAAGCGAGTCGTTAACAGGTTGCTTGAAGACCCAGTTTTAGAGGCGAGAGAGGAAAACTCGAAAAACTCAAAATTTGATGAAACTATTTCGTCTTGATGTGTTTGTTTTACATTTTGTGATTTTATTTCTTTGGTTTTAGGGTAAATGTTAATGTAAGTTAGTTACCGATACTTAAAGTGTACATTTGTGTACTTGCTTTGCTATCTTTGTGCAAAAACAGTTTTAGCTTTAAATCAGCATTTTGGGGACATTATTATGTTGTGAGAACATCTAGATCAGCCCTCATAACTTTAAGGGAGTGTTTGAGGGTTAGGCCTTTGTTTTCCTCATTTCAAGTCCTCTTGAGGATACAAATTCAAGTGTTTGGAGTGTGTGTGCGTGCTTGTGTTTTCTCACCATCGCCCCTTCATGATGTGCTGGTAGATTAATCCGTCTCGGAGGATGTCTTTGTGGAAGAGCTGATAGGAGAAGAACACGAGCAGTGTGGTCACTGCTTCGAACAGGATGCTATAGGTGATGTCGCTGCAGGAAAAGAGATGTTTGTTAAAGTTAAAGTGGACAGATAACATTTTCTTGTACCACAACTCTTTAACTCTTTTCTTGTGTTAGGAACATATCAAATAAGAATTATTACTCAGAATTAAAGAAATTTATATAGATGTCAAAACATGTCTGGAGGGAATCTTTAACCAATTAAGTAACTGTCTCTGTCAATGTTTAAATAATCTTACTATTTATCATTATGAGTATTTTTATGTGTAGTTAGTCTAAATCAACATTACATAATCTAACAGCAAATACTGTTAATAATTCCTCTGAGAAACAGGATGTGGCGGTATGTGTGAAACAGCAAGGATTTATTGTGATTTGTGTGTCAATGTGGATAAACTGCCTGCATGGAAAAATAACTACTGACATCCATTTTCTTTTACAATTAAACCAAAAGAGTTTCTCCTGAGCTTATGCACAAAGTACAAACGTTTGTTGGGGATTTGGGGGGGTTGTACTAAAAGAATGGTTATATTCTAATCCAAACCAGGAGCACGTACAAAGGAAACTGGCTGACGGCTACAAAGTGGTGGAGGGAAGAAAAACAGGTAGAGTCCCGAAGCTTGAAACAATGAATAATGTTGGAATGCTGAATGCACTTACACAATAGCCAGAGTTTGATGTCTGGAGACACCAAAAGAGACTGGGAGAGGATGAAGGAAAAAGAAAGAGAGTAGGATGTCTAGAATGACACAATGCAGACAAGGGAAAAGAGGGGAAAAGTGGAAGATGCTGCCTCAAGCAAACAGCGATTGTCAGTCATGTTTCTGTGAAGTTGTTTTGACACTGCAGAGGATTTTGTCGACAGAGATGTACACAGTGTATCTCTTTCTCTCTGCGACAGACTGAGTGGCAGCCAGGCAATAATTCCACCATTGATAAGTAAATACATCAAAATATTCACTTATTAAGGCAGAGTGTGTTAGCGTGCACACCGCCCACAGGGAGGAAAGGCTGATACCATTTTTCAATCATTATGTTCCCTCCTCTCCCACTCACTGGCACCACTTCTAACCCAACTTTCATTTCAAACATTTTCTCTTCTTCCGAAAGCCGTCACTTTCTCTTTTTCATATTTATGGTGGTCATATCCACTCAATTTTCTTGTGTTTTGTCCCTTTGTTCATCACGTTGCCAGCTCAGTGCTCCAGAATGTCATTCTGGCTGAGGATTGTGGACATGAAACATGTGGACATCTGAGCCCAACCTTGTTCCATAATGGATTTCAGCTTCTCCTAGTTAGTAAATCAGGGAGCAGATGAGCAAGTGGAGCACGCAAAGACAGAGTCACACATACAAACTTTTCTCAAACTGCTTTTCATTAACGGCCAAATGACTAACATCTTAGACACTCTAACAACCGACAAACATGAGTAAAAACAAGGAAACTACACAAAAGTAGCCAATACTCCATGTTTCCATGTGAATGTCATGTTCATTATTTAATATTAAACACGTGATCTGGAACAATTCGCGCTGTGATATTAACACATCCCTGTATTTGGGGGAGGGGGGCTCACAAATCTCACTTTGAAGTGTATCAGAATCTTGCATGTCTGACCTTTTAAGCGTGAGCGAGATACATTTGGGGTATTTAATTCAGTCTTCCTATCTCATTCATACATACACACACACACACACACTCACGTACACATCAACTTGGGAGATACTTACAGCAGGGGCACTTCAACGATCAGGTGAATGAGGTTGGACAGCAGCTCCTCGAGGAGGTCCTGGCTGCCTGTTTCTGTAGGAGAAGTTGAGAAACTTTTTAACATGAGCCGTGCATGGCAGCTCCCTGTGATCATATAGGCTTGTTAGTCTGTCTTTGCTCCCATCAACTCCCACTGTACCAATCCCTCTTTCTACCATTCCCTTCATCCATATTTCATGCTCACTGTACAGAGGAATGGCATTGAGGGAAAGGAGCTAATTGGGATTCTGCAGGGTTCATCGAGTTAAATTTCATATTTTTTTAGGGCACATCTTTCTATACTTCAAAGCTGCACGGACTCATAATTGGTATTGATAGAATTTGTTAAATTACCAAGTACCGAACTGAGATAAGTGACAGAAAAAGAATGGATAGATTAACCAACTTAAAATGATTCATTAATTTTACTTTTCGCTTGCATTCGCACTTACTCATTATGGCAGAGCAAGCTTAAACTACTCTAGCTAGTACTAGTGACTGTGTTTACTGCAGATCTCACTGTGCTACTCTCTCAATTTTAGCTAAAAGTGAATGACATCTTCTGACAGCCTGCAAAGGGATACAAAGACATTTTATAAAACTTAATACTGTCTATAGCGAGGGGTAGAAAAATAAGAACTTTTTCGAGCCTCTGATGCTTTTTAGGACTGTCCAGTATGTGCTGACAGCCTTCATTATCTTCTGTTTGCCATTTTAAATAACTTGTAATTAGCTCAGAGTAATTTTGCAGGCAAAGCACAGAAAAATATCAATATAATGATCATCCAACTTGTCAAACCTAAATCAAGGTCTGTATGAAGCAGGTTTTCTTTCTCACTTATTTTAAATGGCATCTTTATTCTCTCTGTACATGAGCACTAAAATGTTGTTTAATTATTTACGTTTAACAAGGTTGTCAAGAGGACACGCACTTGCAGAGTGATTATTCAGGGACTTAGCTCAGACAAGGCTCATGTTTGAGGCCAAAAACTGACGTGCAGATTCAGACTTTTATTACCAGAGTCTCTCGGAGACAGCTGATCCAGGTCAGTAGCCAGGGGCTTTTGTGCTCAATTAAAAAGCCAATTTCTTATCTCTCTTTAGGTATGAAGGGGAGAGTTACACATCTGACCCTTGTGACTAAATTGTAATAACTCATTCCTTATGAGTTTAGTGGGAGTGAAACATTTTTCTGAGATGTTGTTCATTAGATTTCCCAGCAGATAGTGCGGATTTTTGTGAAGAGAACACTACGCCATAAAAATGCTTCGAAGTGACCTAAAGCATTTACATTTTTGACCCAGACAACAGAGCAGCTTGTTGCTCTGTGTGAACTAAAAATGCTGCTTTCTTTATGCGTTTTCTAGCCCACTTCAGTCTCCCAGTGGCACTCCTTCATTTTCCAGATGAATGTGCTCACCTCCACAGGAGCCTAGTGCCCTCTCCTGGTAGGAAAACTGTAGGTGCAGCTCTTCTTCACTCATCTCCCTGATGAACACCTTGAGCAGGCAGCGAATCATGAACAGAGCGTTGTGGGCCTGCCAGATAAACAGCTGACTGCAGAGGAGAAACAAAAAGAGGACATCACGTTCAAGGTCAAACGCAGAAGTGTGACAGAAATAAATGCTATGAAGGGAACGACTCCGTGCTGCTGGATGATGTCCAGATTTTACCAAGGATTGCTTGGCTGACAGTGGATGTTTTTTAGTAACATGCTGCATCCTGCTGGCCCTTCTAAAATAATGTCACTTCCCCTGTTATATTGTTTTTTTTATGACCTTGTGTTTCTTTTTTATCTGTTCTCAATGCCTCTCTTAATTTGTACACACAAAGCACTGTGGATGAAAACTGCTACAGAAATAAACTTTCTTAACTAGGACATAAGTTACTATACTGTATATTCACACATGACAAAGAGAAGATTGGGAAAAAGTTGGTGAGAGACAAATGAGGGGGAAATACGGCATGATTGGAACCATTCAGTGCAAGCCACAGTGTTTCACAACCACCAAATGCCAACATGGGGGTGTCTAATCGGACCCACTGATTGCTGATGTTCACATGCCAATTAGTTCCAGAAAAAAGCTTATTTGTTTATGGCCGGAAATCTGTTACAAAATGTGAGAAAACAGATTGGAGTGGGGAAAGATGTTAAATAGAGAATGAAGAGTTCCTGCTCGAGGCATTTGGTGACATGGGCAGTGCTGACCTCTGTGGAAATGGAGCTCAGCACTCAGTGAGTGCAGAATAACGCCACATGTGTTGATGGTTATACCTCAACTATTTTCTCATGGGAAACATCAACTTCTTCAGTGTCTCTCCATTGTGAAAAATAAAAAAAAAATCCCTGACAGCCTGTGATCTAACAATAACTGGCCTGCACCTCCGCACAAAGAACACTAACATGCACAGGATCTTACATTACTGCTGCTGTCATCCAAGTTCCTTCCCTCCTCTGAGGTTCCCATACTCACTCTTGGCATTCTGTAGAGATTTTCAGCTCTTTGGTTCTTCCCAGGAAAATTCTCACAAGAGCACCCAAGTTCCCCGTTCTGGGATTGTTTTCAACTTGGAGGGAAAAAAAAAAAGACGGAGAGAACTAATCAGTGGCAAAACATTAGCAAAAGAAAATTTCTTATTTTATAGTCTGGCATGAAAACAAGGAGAAGAAGCAAATGTTTCTTATTTTATGTAAACTCTGGAGAAGTTGATATTCACTGTGACCCAAGTTTTGACCAGTAAGAAACACATATGAAGTAAATTAATATCATAGGCAACTCACTGAGGATCTTGGCGAGGGGGATGACAGCCTCTTCCAGCAACTTGGATTCACCACTGTTTTAAGAGAAAAAAGGAGAAGAAGAAGAAGTTTGAAAGAAAGTGAGAAGATACTAAAAAAATATATGCAAGAGAAAATAATTTAAGAGGAATTGATCGCTTGTGTCATCTGCTCTCTGTTTTTATGCGAGAAAACTGCAAGATAATCAAACACTAATGAAATCCAAACAGCTGCTTTTTGCAGTGACACAAATAGTTATGTAAATGATCTGTCAAGTTCAATCAATATCATGCTTTTGGCGCAGTGTGTTTTGGGGGAGTGTGATTCATTTTTGACAGTAAACCTTCTCTGCCCTCAGGACAAAACTTTGATCATGAACCCATCAGGTTTTATGAGCCAGGACAGGCAGGACCAACTGGCTCATATCAAAACCTTTAAATTTGTAGACCTTTAAAAGTGTTAGATGAGAACATTGATACCACTCTTATGCCTGTATAATAAATATGTAGCTTCATCTAGGAGCCAGTTTGCTTAGATTAGCAAATGCTAAAAAAAATCTCATTCAAGCTCCTCAGTTTTCAACATTAGTTGACATAATTATTATTTCCAATATAATATTCATGTTTTTTTATCAAGATAATCTAAAAATCTTTGGGTTTGGACTTCTTTTATTCTGACATTTAACAGTTCTAAAAAAATTCAGGAAAGTATCGACAGCTTAAATGAATCATTAAAGTAATCTTTGATTGCAGCCCAGACTAAACCTATTCTCATGGTCCTCTTTTCTCTTGTTGCCTTGAATGCTTATTTGTTTATTTTATATCTTTCTGTCTTCCCCTGCGTGAAATTTAACTTTATCAGGAAAGCATAGTTCAATCACGAGAAGGATTTGATTCCTATATACAGAACCTCAGATAACAACATTAAAGATATGAATGAATGAAACACTGTCACAAGATAAATATTTCTCATCATTCACAGTCTAGCTGCAAGTGGGAATGCAGCATCTTTTCTGCTCAGTATCACTTACAAAACACCTAAATATTCAACAGTCAATCTATTTTGACAGGACAACAACACTGACAGTCATACATGGCTGTAAAGAGTTTTGCAAACATCCTGTCTAGAGTTTATTGTTGGATCCTGGCTGGAATCCTGAGGGACTCTCTCATTGGAAAATATGTCAAAATTGAAGGAATTTTTAAGAAGTAACAGACAGTTAACTTATTGTTCTACAATAGAACTCTGATGAGAGACACTCCCAGGAAATACATTTTTCACCAGGATCCCCAATGTCTACAATTTAGGAAATTCTGCTACTGTATTGCACTGCTATAAGTGTTTTACCTCAAGTGTTTTTCCCCTCAAGACTGGCTGGCTACTTGTTCTATTTGTTGTAAAAGTAGGGATTTAATCCAGAGCTGCAACTGACAGTCATTTTCCTTATCTGTGAGGTTTTTTTTATAATGTTAAGTAAGTTTAAATGAAACTAATGCAAATTAGCAACATTTGATTAACAACTAGTAAAACAATGTACTGAGTGTGAAAATTCTTGACTTTGGAAATATTAATCTGGCAAAAATCCTCAACATAAAGTCCACCCACTAATTTTCTCCTGAACTTCCAGATGTATTTTTGTTATCATCATGAGAAGCAGCTGAAATCTTTGGAGAAAGAATGCAAGTGAACCTTGTGTCAGTTCTTATTTAAAGTATTTAATTTGTAATAGTACCAAACAGAGAAAACAGGCAACATTTGTGCATCTGTGAATCTTCAACCAGGAGATTTTTAGCACTTCATAATTCCTGAATGGAGTGGATTGAATAATTTTGCATTGTTAACAGTGCAGCAGTCTGAAAGTGCTGCACTGCAGCCTTCTGGCATTTTATGTCACATTTGCTTACCTGCTGGTGGGACTGATGAAGGTGAAGGAGATGAGCTGGTTCCAGAAAGGGTCATTCTCTGATATGGACTCAGTGCCTACCAGGGCCTTGAGGTTTGGGTTATCAGACAGGTCACTGACATGGCTGGTGTTGGCACCCATCTCTGCTGGCTCCACTCAGCCAGACTCACCACTCTTCACTGCTTTTTCACCAAGCATATGCCAAAACCTGGGACAGAGGAAATGCTTTAACTGTTGGTCCAATCAAAAAGAATTAATAATTAACTCAACACACAGCACATCTGTTAAATGTTGATTTTCCAAGAAAGTCAGTATTTGCTAAATAAAAACAACCTGCCACAATGTCTGCACAAAATTATCAAGAATACACTAAATGGGTGAAATTGGAGAACATGTTAGAGTTTGATTCTCTTTGAAATAAAACAGACATTTGCAAAAAAATGGCCCTTACTTGCACTTGTAAACATATTACATTTTAAATTACTATTTAGATTTGGATTGACTGTCACCTATAATTTTGCTTCACTGATATGAAACAGATCCAAAGCAAACAGCTAAACAAAGATGTATCATGAGTAGCAGAGCCCTCAAGTGTACTTTTGTACTGTGTAAGAAGCTAATAAACAAGAGGGCATGCTGCCACTTGGACCAATAATATGGGTGTCATATCTCCTGATCTATGTAATTCAAATCAAATTCTCCACTTGAGCAGTTGTGTGTTGGCACAATTGATCTGCCCTTAGCAGTGTGTTTACATTTACTAATGAGAGGCCAAGCTTACTATAGGAGGACACATAAGGAACCAGGATGTGGTTTGTTGTCGTGGAATGACACACCCTTGACACACAGGTGTAGCCAGCTAGCCTACATATGCCCAAGTAAACTGGAGCATACTGGGAGCACAAAGAAGTGATAACCTGCAAGGGACAGTTTGTGCCTCTCATGTAATGTAAAAAGTGCCGCAAACCTGAGTTATACAAGATATACATGCCACCAAAACATGGCATTTACTTATGTTATTAACGTCAATGAACAGACTACTATAACCTGTCAAGATAAGAGTTTAAACTACAGATTCAGTGATCTATGTAATGCGTCTATATTTAACTGTATCTGCTCATAATATAACACTTCAGTTCACCAACTTGCATGACGTTAGCTAGCTCACCCTATTCTAAGTGCAAGAAGGGCTCTCTGCCTCGGCAATTATGACAGTCAACACGGATACAGTTGGTCCAAAATTAGCATGAAACCATAGCCAGATGAATTACTGACTCATGACCGTGTCTGTTAACCGGTGATTAATAACTCACTGTCCAGAAACCAGCTAACGTTCACAGCTTGTTTGATATCAGCTGACCGCTCGGCTTACCTGTCATAAATGCTCCTCGCAGTTTCCGCGCACCTCTGCTTTCAGGAACGTTACGTGGCGACTCTTATTTAAACCGATTAAAGACTTGGATCAATTTTCTTGATCGAGTGTAATTTACAAAGACAAATACCTTAAATTCGGAGGAATTTGAGACGATTAAGTTAACTCTTCTTACTCCTGTCCACCATGTTTTCCACGTCGCCACCCCTTGCGTAATGACGACACATGGGCGTTAATTACGTCGGTGACGTTGCAGATAGAAATAAAGCCCTTAGATCATGAGCGTATACAGTCAATGGTCTGATCTAAACTCTGTTTCTCTAAGTACATACAAGTTCTTTTATGTACCTTAACCATTTTGTAACCCGAACACCAGCACTGCTATTACATTTATATTGCCTAATATAATAAGTAAACAACATAAAGAAATAACCAAACCCCCAATTAATAAGTTGCGAAGGAGACAGTTGTCACATGTTGGCGACGAATGATTTCAGATATTAGATTTTCTTATATTCATTAATTATCTGACTTAAGACAACTAATCTAGGTGATTTAAGGTCATCCAACACGTATCATGATAATCAATGAGAAAAAAAAATCATAGTCACAGTGAAATTAGTGACCAAAATGTTAGAATAAGGTTTACAGAGGACTTAAAGAGACATAACAACATACAGAAATAAGTCAATATAAAAAGAAGAGTTAAAAATATGCCCCTGTCTCCCTGTAGAAGCCAATAAAGGCAATAAAGTCTATAAACCAGGCATTAAATACCAATATTCTGGTTACACTGTAGCTTATGGAAGCGTATTGCTGCCAAAACTAAAATGACATTGCAAACATGAAAATTAAAATGCAATACACTAAATGCATTTTCAATTCAAGATTAAAGGTGCATTATTTGCGTCAAAATGAAAATTAAATGTC
>JAPZDY010000011.1:15131674-15154302 GCA_029783645.1 Ctenochaetus hawaiiensis
AGAATATCAAGTTGTTATTTCTAATGTGTTGAAATGTCACCTCTTGCAGATAATTAAGCACTTATTTAGTATTGTGTTTCTGGACACGTTGGAACAATATTGTCAAGCTTTTCTCTTAGCTCTGTGGCCTTAAAAAAACACAAAACAATTAAATAAAAAGATGGTAAATCAGAGACCTCTTAAGTAATTCCTGTCAGACTATTACAAATGTAATATGTGTTCAAAACAAGACACAGTGACAAAGAGAATGTAGGAAAATCACCTGATAGAAGTTCTTTATTTTAAGTATTTCTTTTCATTTTAGACAATGGTAATCAATGTTCAGACCCAGAAAGAAAAAATAAAAAGCACATTACTGTTCCCGAGTTCTTTAATTCTGAGAATGACACAAGAAGCAACACAAAACATTATATTACATTTATATATAATAATATAATCATTTAATTTCTATCTACATTATAGCTCTGCTTCTACTTTACTTCAGGAAATTAGCAAGCTAAAGTGGAAGCACAGCTTACAATGATAGCAATAAAGGAGCTTTTTTTTAATCATTCAAAGGTTATTTGACTGCATGTTTGCCTTAAAACTTTCTTTAGAGATTGAACATTGAATGTTAATATAAGAATTCTTAATTAACAATAAAATAATCAACAATAGATGATTTCTTTAAGAATCTGTGAATGAAAAAAACAAGTTACACACAAAATGGAAGGTTATAAAAACCAATCCATTAAAAACAGACTGATAATTTAATTGACTGTTTCTCTATGACATATTATTGGAATATTTACAGTGTTTTAGTTGCAATATTAAAAATATTTGAAGCCGTCAGTCCGTCTTCTTATCTGTTGCTACGGCGGATCCATTGGCTATGACCTCACCATTGCTTTCAGCCTGAAACACACACAAAAAAAACCTTTAAAAATGTTGTTATCAACAAAATACAATCATTAAAGAGGTTCAAACCTAAAAACTGTGTTAGTCATTATTTCGTCAAGAGAGACCCTACCTACTCACAAAACCAATTGCCCCTGTTGGGATTAATAAAGATGATTAAACTGAACTTATAACTCAATCACTTAAAGTTATGTTAACTATGAGAAACAAAGAAAAAAAAATCACAATATTGAAGTATCCCCTAAAACTTGCGAAGTTATAAATTAAAGGAAAAAGTTTCACTATCCAGACGTAATGATTAAATGATTATTTCATTACTTTTCCATTAACTTACTTTGCAAGTCCCGTTACTCTTTCCACTCAATTTCTGATCATTTGTGCCTGTCTCCTGGACTGCTTTTTTAGTCCAGAATGTATTGATTATCGGTGAAATGATAGGATAGATGAAAGGCTCCAGGAACCTCTTATAGACCCACAACAGGACAGGAATCACGATACAGGGAATGCACACCATGACTGTGGCTCGGACAGGCTGCCAAGAACGATGAACCTGAAGCAGAGAGAGAAAAAAAGTACAATAATATGTTTTCATCTCATGGATGACAGAGATTTTAAGCCTTTCATTCCTATATATAGAAAAGGTCAATAAATATATTCTTGATTTAAAGCCACCAACACAATGAACAGTACCAGGGCCATTCAGCCAACCGTAAGATTGTAATTAGCATTTATCCAACCACATGATGGCACAGGTGCTTCAGATAGCGTCCAAAGGCCTTCACTAGTCATTCATAAATAGCACTTGCTAGAGCAGCCCTGCCAAGTGAATACTAACCAACCTGATTGCAGTATCAACAGAACTTCATAGGGGGCGACAGAACAGCAACAGAGATAAAGCATAACAATCTGAATTCAAGTGTCACGACAATAATTTCGACTGAAGTGACTTAACATAACTAAAGTTAAGTCACATTTCTACCGATCAAACCAGTTAACAATGCAATGAGCTTTTAACACAAACGACCTGTCATTACAAGTGTTTAAGGAGCTATCGTTAATGTCAATTAAAAGAACACTGAAGAAGAACAGAGGTGTTTTTCTCAGCTGTCGTGGAAACGTTAATCGTTGACCTGTTGAGGCCCCTCCTGAGACCCAACAAGACTCTTGTTTCTTATTAACTAAACTTGTTACTTATCGACAAACACTTTTAAAATCACGACATCGTCTTTTGGAAACTGTTAGCCAACGCTAGCCTCCTTCCTTTGCTCGGTGGCAACCACAACAGTCATGTAAGAACATTTACAACTATACTAAATTTCAGATAAAAATAACAATTCTGTAGCCTTTTGACTTAATCTGAGCATTTAACCTCGTCTCTTTTGGTCACAAAACACCACTGATGTCACGTACTGTCGATGTAGACAGGATATTTTTCATGTGTTACAGACCTGATGCGAAGTCTCTCGAACACAATCGCGCATGCGCAGAATCTACTTCCGTTGAACGAGATAGAAGCGGAAGTTATTACATTTTGGAGCGGCTTTCTTCAAAACACAAGCGTATGAGTGTCTGAATTACAAAATTGTAAGTAATAGAAAAAAAACACGGTTACCAGTTACATTTTTAAAAGGCCATTTACCGAGGATGCTAGATAATACAATACGTGGCGCTAAAATTAACGTCTACTATTTAGGTTGCTTTCAACTCTAACTGATTTTATTCCGCTGCCATGTAGCCTAGCTTTAAAGTTGTGACAGAAAAAGACAGAAAATTTGACAGTTTATCACGTTTACAGTGCGAATTTATACAAACCTCGTTTGATTAACTTATCGCCCCTTATTTGAAAATTGTATCCAAGTTGTAATGAGAGAGGCATCTCGCATGTTGTTGTTTCCTCTTACCGTGGCTGTTATTTTATAGATTTTATGCAGCGTTTGCCCTACTGAACATTTGTCGTTCAAACATTCCTAGTGAATTATTTGTTTCTTTCATTTCAGTGCCACGATGCCTCTGTCAACTCAGACGCAACCCGATGATGAACAGTACGTTTTAGTGGCCAGTATGGATAATGCTCGCAATCTGTCCAATATACTGAAAGCAATTACCTTTAAAGACCATGCCATCTTCAGTGCCACACCAAACGGCCTGAAGGTCACTGTGGAGGACTCCAAATGCCTACAAGCCAATGCCTTCATCCAGGTGTGTTTTCTTATAAAAAAAAACAGCCATGCTCTTTCATTGGGTAAACATGGATGGTACCAAATTTAGTTTCTCTTTAATGCACCCCTGTATTTTTGGTGATATTCAGAAGAGCAAACTTGTCTTCCTTTATTCCAGGCTGAGATCTTCCAAGAGTTCACAATAAAGGAAGATCTAGTGGGTTTTCAGGTTAACCTAACTGTTTTGCTGGATTGCCTCAACATCTTTGGAGGAAGCACAATTCCAGGTAAAGATGAAGGAAATCTAATCTGAGAGTGTAATCAGACAAAACTTGAGTGTTTCATAGTAAGATTATTGTCCAAATTATGCAACATTTTCTTTCATGTGATGCTGCAGGAGTATCAACAGCCCTGCGAATGTGCTACAGGGGTTATGGTTACCCTCTGACACTGTTCCTTGAGGAGGGTGGGGTAGTAACTGTGTGCAAGATCAACACACAAGAACCAGAGGAGCCAATTGACTTTGATTTCTGCAGCAACAATGTCACAAACAAGGTGGACCTAAACTACATCATAAAATGAAAGAGAAAATCTATATTGCTACATAAACTTGGTAGACTGACAGAAACAACTTGTATGAACTCATACAAACCCATACAGGCTCAGCCTTAACAGTAAAATACAGTTTCTTTTGCTTGCAACAACTTGCTTACTTACCAAACTCAATAAGAATATAAATGACACTTTCTGCAAGTTTTATGCAAATGGTGTTAAAATAATTACTGCTCATGCACACCTGTTTTTTTCAAAGGTGATCCTACTTTCAGAAAGTCTGAAGGAAGCCTTCTCTGAACTGGACATGACCAGTGAGGTGCTACAGATCACCATGTCCCCCAACCAGCCTTACTTTAGGTTTGTTGATAAAGCATCATCACTTGATCCACAGTATAAAGTTTAGAGGATATTTTGATAATGCTCATGCATTTGTTCTGCTTTTTAGGTTGTCTACATTTGGGAACTCTGGGAATGCACATTATGATTATCCTAAAGACTCTGAAATGATGGAGCTGTTTCAATGCACTAAGACACAAACCAACAGGTTAGTGCAGAAAAAAAATGACCATAACTGTCTCCTCAGACTATGTGAATGGAGACTATAAAGATAAAACCAGATGCAAATAATGGCACAGGAAAAGTAGTGGATCAATTAACAGAAGTTGTGTTGTGTTTATTTCACATAATTTTTTTTGGATTCATTTAGTTGCCTTGTAAAAGTGGTGATGGACTTGTCTCTTTAAAGGCTGGTGATACTGATCCAATTATTATACAGATATACCTATAGTCAACATGCCTTGCTTTCATTGCATGCACCCATTATTATTATTATTATTATTTACACCTGTGCTTCTCCTTTTAAGATTGTTCACTTGTGGTACCACAGACTGAGAAAAACATTTGTCTTCCTATAATAAGTTTTGTTAAAGCTCCATAACCTGTGCTGTCTGCTCTGTTAACTGTGTTAGGTACAAGATGTCTCTGCTGAAGCCATCGACCAAAGCCCTGGCTTTGTCCTGTAAAGTCTCTGTGAGAACAGACAGCAGGGGCTTCCTCTCTCTGCAGTACCTAGTCAGGAACGACGACGGACAGATCTGCTTTGTGGAATATTATTGTTGTCCTGATGAAGAAGTGGAAGAGGAGTGATAACAGTGAACTGGTCTGTAAATAAGCACTTTAACTTGAGGGGTGGCCACTAGCTTTGGATGAGGACTCAAAATCTGCCAGAGGAAGAGGTGCAGCCAGTGTGGTGCACACGGGAAAGATGTACTGGATTTAATGTCCATAATAGATGGACAAAGTTGGAGGGACAAGGGTGTTACTAAATAAACTAGTTCATTGTTTGGCAAACAGTTACATTTGTAATAGAGCATTGATGCTTGATTTGTGGAGAGAAAATGTCATCTACTTGGTCTTGTTATGTACCTGTGTGTAGTAATACCACAATCACACTGAGTTCACAATTTCATAGAGGGATATGGAAAAGGATTGTATGTACAGTTACTGTATATTGTACAGTTTGTTGATATGGAGACCCAGTATTGAGTCCTTTAAGATGCTAATATTGTAAATAGTGTATAGTCCAATTACAGCAATGATTTGTATTCATTTAGTACTGGATCATATGTTTCTGAAACTTCTCCCTTCTTTTTCTTAGTATATCTAATGTACACAGACATTAGATGTCTCTGCAGCTCTGCACATTAATTGACCACCATTTGTTTGGAGCACAGACCAGATGATAACAGCATGTTTGAATAATTTTATTTTCATTACATAAAAAAAAAATTTTCGTCACTGAAAAGAAATAAACATGTTTTTCTTTTGTACTTGTGGAATACTCAGTTTATAAAAGAGATTGGGCAAATATTGTTTGCAGTATTGTAAAAAGACCTATGTCCACCTATAATCTGCACAGTCCTCCTGAGGGAGGGAGTGAAATATGTACAGTGTGAATCCACAAATGATGGCAACAGACACTGATCACATGTATATATTTTACCTTTTTTTTTTTTCAAAGTGTTGAACTTGATGATTAAATGATATTTTGCTCAAAAAGTCTTTTAGTAACCAAAAAACTCAGACCTAACTTCATTGTGGCATTGACACATATTCTGGAGATATAGTGAATCGTTGGCAACAGCAAGCCATTTACTCAGCTTCATCCAGTCCACCAGGTTACCTGCGTGCCATCCTTTGTCTTTTGAAAGCTTTGTGTTTGTTCTTCTTCACCACTTTGGGCTCAGGTGCTTCTGTCTCAATGTGAATTGGCTTCTCATCAGCTGGCGTTTGGAAGACATCAGCTGTAACGTCTGTGGCCAAATCCTCCTTTGCTTCAGTCCTCTTCATTTTCTGTAGCTCCTTCACCATTTGCTTCTCACGCACTCTGGCTGCTGCCGCCAGTCTGATCTCTCGTCGGTGCTATAAAGAAGGATAGTTGACATAATCAGAAAATGTATGATGATGATGTAGCATGGTCATTTATCAGGCACATTAAACTTGAGTTGACAAAACATCACATGCTTGTGATCTAATCTAGTATGCACTGATTTTACCATGTTAGGAGACTTGAAGTCTGGGTTTTCATAGAGCGTGGGCCCTCCGAAGCTCCCCTGAAAGATCTTGATGAGGTTGAGTACAAAGCGAGGGCCAATCTCCACTAGAGAGGCATCCTCCTCGATGATCTGAATGTGTCAGGGAACATTGCAAAACATAAAAGAACATAAACCAACCTCTGAATATTGAACCCAGGACACATTTCATTCTCAAAGCAATATCATGTTTCCAAATAATGCCAACACTAGTCTGAGAAGATTTGCAAAGATGTCAAAATATTACCTGGTAATTTCTAAACCATATCCTGTTATCTGCAATGGTGAATGTGAAGACATGATCCACAAAAGGCTGACTCTTGGGGTGGTAGCGTGGAGTGGAAAATGTCTGCAACAGGAAGATGTCATGAGTACCATCCTAAAATTTTTGAAGTGTAGTATACAAGCTACTCAGCTTTCAAAGGAAAAAAAAAACTTGCTTGTGGGTACATTCACAACTGGATCACAGGTCTACTTTGCTAGGCTACTACCGAAATGTAGTCAGGATAAAAGCATGCTTTTTCTTGTGTGCATCTTATAGACGCACCTGAGTAAAGAGCTCCTTCAGTAAAGCATAGTGGGGCTCCGTGTCAAATTTCTGAAAAAGAAAAGCAAATAGAGACAAAAAAGTTAAACTCTCTCCAACAAACTCTTACCTTTACTGAACAATCAGCTGTCCACATACATGTAAATACTAGGAATTTTGTTAAAGCACCTTAAAAGTTCAAGACCCCTGGTAACTAAAAACCTTCAATAGGAATTGTGTACCAGGAGTTCATAAGTTGTTTTAAAAAAAAAAAAAAATAAAAAATACCACTGTGGCATCAAGAAGAATGAGAAATGAGAAATGTGGGTCTTTGAGGCACTCAGCAATCCATTGCTGACATATACCTCTGATGTACTTATATAATTGACAACTACTGACAAAAACATCTTTGTCTGGCCAATGGTACTTACAGGGTCGAATGAGAGCAGTGGCCTAGATCCTTTGAGACAGTTTCCCGTCATTTTAAGTTCAGCCAGTGTATGAACTGTGGAGGAGACAATAGTGTAAACCACTTTATCCCCATTAGACATGACATATGTTGTCTACTACACTTCATGGCTATAGGAAAGAAGTTACTCACTGTTTTGAACCAGAAATTTTGCAGAAGGCCCATGAGGGCTGTTTGAAATCCTGCAAGACAAGAACATTGTTGAGTTTACTTTTAATTTGTTGTACAATACTAAATTCTCAAGGTCAGTGTAATGATCAGGAAATAAAACAACAGTCATATACTCACCACAAATACAGATCTTGCTTCTTTTTTGCCTCAAAAAATAGGCATTTGTTGCAGTTTTTGATTTCACACACCTAAGAACAAAGGATATATTTAGTTATACTGTAATGTATGTGACTTAATGTAAAGTGTGTACCAATTACAGATGACAAACTCACCTCATTTACAACAAACAATTTGTCCTTTCTGTCCATTTTTGTATCTAAAAAAAAGAAAATCTTTGTTACTATCTTTGATCAAAAAAATAATAATCTAACAAGTGTTAGCACATGTAATGTTGGTTAAGTGCTAAAACACAGCATGTGAATGACAGACAGTACTAACCTGCTTTTGAATGAGGCATCATGGTCCTAAGATCTTGCATCAAGTGTCTTGTTCTGAAGTTGATGCCTCTTGAGGAAAAAATGAGAACCCTTTCCTTGTTGGTCCATTTACCCTGTTCCAGAAAAGATATCTCATTACATCTAAACCAGCTACAAGTTTTAGGCATTTTCTTATTCATCCAGATGGCCTCTTTATTTCTATTTATGGGTAATGAAACACTGAGTGCATCACATTGAGCTTGGCTCTGTTACTAGAGTGTTTATAGGCAGGTTGAGATTAAACGACTTTACCATCCTACAGCCTCAAATACACTGGTCTGTCTGTTATTGCTACAAATGTTAGCCATTACATTCCCAAAGTTGCATTGAATAACTCTAAAATGTAACATTAGTGTATTGGTGAACTTAAGTTAGCTATCAGATAACTAGCTAACAAATTCAGCGGCTGTTAACATACACAAACACTTACCAACGACACCGGTGCCGGAATTGTGATTTCGTTTTTCTTCTCCTGTTCAGCTTCATCTGGTACTTCACCTCCATCAGCGACAAATTTAACCTTCTTTGATTTTTTATCAGCATGAGCCTGTCCTCCACGTTTTCTCTTAGGAGCAGACATGTTTAGTTTCTCCGTGGACACAACTCTCGCGCAGCCACAAGTCCAATTCAAACAACACACGTGCGAAGGGCGATGAGAGAGAGACTCCTGGTGGCGCGGAGGTGGTACTACAAGGATCACACCGCTCCCTTTCCCATCTTCTTGTCCTCCACGGTCTAGTATGCTCTCTATATAATCCTGTCCTTGTTTGCCATTATCTAGTTATCTTATACACCATGGCAGTTCTCTCAGATATGTATTTTCTGCAATGTTCTACTGTCTCTAGTTCTTGACAAAGTTCATTAAGATCTAATCTAGTCGGTCATTTCTAGCCCCTCTTTTTCTTGCATTCTCTGTTTTCAAGACAATGAAAAGCAAGTTTGTATTTTTCCTCTTTTTATCAAGCTGCTCTTTCCCTTTACCTCAAACCATTTTTAATTTCCAACAATGGGGGGCAGCAATTAGCAGTTATATCTTAAAATCTGCCGAAACGATGAATAAAAGAAGAACACTTCTCGCGAGATTTAGCGGCACCGCACCGGACAGTAGAGATACCTTATTTACACTGTCTTAATTACCGGCCATAGCTATAACTTAGTAATTGAAAAACTTACAAGCTTTTTTCAATAATAATTTCTATGGGATCTTTTTGAATATGCTATGTCAAAACAATATAACATTGTTGCTATCACCCAAGGAATCTGGATTATTTGAGCGGTAGAATAGAGATGTCTCTAGCTACATGCTAAAGTTAGCATCGTGTGGGACAACGTGATCATTTTACTCAGTATTTATCCTAGTGTCAAGTTTCCCTTTATTGTCAGCTAACAATGAAGTGTCATTATGAAATCTTGGGTGTGAAACGAGATGCAGGAGACGATGATTTGAAGAAGGCCTATCGTAAATTAGCACTGAAATGGCATCCAGGTAAGTTGTGAAAGAAAGCTCAGTGATTAGCCAAGTGGGATGTAAATATCAAAGTAACGTTAACCTAGTATATATATCGTCATAGAAGAATATCTGAATTTCTGATTTCACTTCTGTATATGTATTGTTTGTAATACAAGTAATGTTAGTATTTGTAAAGTAAACAGAACATACACTTTGCAAGGTGCGACATATTTCACTGCTGTACGTTTTATGACTTTTTTTTTTTTTTTTTTTTTACATTCCTTTAAAATTAGAAAGTAACTGGCTACTGTAGAGTGGACAACTACACCTGTCAGATAATTTTGTTATTGATGTTGTAAAAGTAAAACATCTGCTTCTGAAATACCGTGGAGACAATGCTCATTACATATTGATTACATGGTGTTTATATACGAAATCCTCTGGCAACCCTAGGTGACCTAATTTGCCTTTAAAACCATGTATTTTTATTTTTTTCTTCTGACTATATTATTAAGATGTAATGCTCTTGACTTCTTTTTTTGTAGTGCACCCGTTTTACCTCTAGCTTTTCACTTTTGCAGGAACATGTGATGCTGTTTAGTTTAACCATACATAATTGTTTTAAAGATTTAAGCCAAGTTTTTAATTCTAATTGGAGCTGTGGTTGTCCTCTGAATTATCCAGATAAAAACCTGGAAAATGCTGAGGAGGCAGCAGAGCAGTTCAAGCTGATTCAGGCAGCTTATGATGTCCTGAGTGATCCACAGGAGAGAGCATGGTGAGAGTAAACATATCTGTGCATGTTAAACACGTTCTTCCAGACTCATAACATCTTAACTGCTTGATGTACAAATCATACAGATGAAGACTGTCTTAATCTTATGGTCCTCTCTCCTTCTGTTTGGCAGGTATGACAATCACAGAGAGGCTCTGCTGAAAGGAGGACTGAGTGGGGATTATGAAGATGACAGCATTGACCTGTTGCAGTACTTCACAGTCACATGCTACTCTGGCTACGGAGATGACGAGAAGGTTAGTGTCAGTTTCTCAAAATACACAAGATTTGATGAAAACCCAGGTAGGATGTTTTGGTTTAAATTCATGAATAAGTCCACCACCTGAGCGACATCACTCGCTGTTCAGCTTCATTCCTTGGGATTGAAGGGTCAAGAATTCCTTGTGCATCCCAGAGCATTCATTTCCTCTTGTTTTGAACCCACTCCCTCTCCTTAGGGATTTTACACAGTCTACAGGAATCTGTTTGAGTCCATTGTTAAGGAGGAGATGGAGCACAGCAAGGTGGAAGATGACGAAGAGGAGGAGGAGTTTCCTCCTTTTGGAGACTCTCAGAGTGACTATGATACCGTAAGCCAGTCCCACATTTAAAGCTCTTTTCTTAAAGCTGTGTTTCAGTAGATAATGGAAGAGTTCTTTGTACAATTCAATTACATAAATAAAACAGTGCTTTTCCAAGCTACTTTTTATGCACGAAAGCAAACACTTAAGAGGAAAAAATGTAAATTATTTATAGTGAACCAGTGAAGATTTTCAGGAAGGCTGGTGTAATCAGTCACCATTTCCATATTTCAGGTAGTGCACGTGTTTTACGGCTACTGGCAGAGCTTCTGTACCCGTAAAAACTTTGCCTGGAAGGAGGAGTATGATACGAGGCAGGCCTCCAACCGCTGGGAGAAAAGGGCCATGGAGAAAGAGAACAAGAAGACCAGAGACAAGGCTCGCAAGGAGCGCAATGAGCTTGTACGACAACTTGTGGCATTTGTCCGCAAACGTGACCGCCGTGTGCAAGCCCACAGGAAGCTGGTGGAGGAGCAGAACGCTGAGAAGATCAAGAAGATGGAGGAGCTGAGGCGGAAGCAGAAACTCAACCAGGCCAAGTAAGTAGTGGATAAAGTAGTACATGTAACATTTTATTTCTTTATTTTCACCTCATACTTACAATAAAATGCTGTGTGTTAATCCAAGACTGGCTGAGGAGTACAAGGAGCAGAGCTGGGCGGCCATGTCGGAGCTCGAGAAGGAGCTGCAGCAGATGGAGGCTCAGTATGGGGAGGAGTTTGGAGATGCATCAGAGAGTGAAGCAGAGGAGAACAGTGAAGAGGGAGGAGGTCAGTGAGACTGTGTGTTTGAAATTAAAGGTTGCAGCTAATTTTGAGTCAAAGGCAGCACGTAAAACTTAACCAGACACAGATTTTGAATAGTACTTGTTATGTGTTTAGTTGTTTCTTGTTTCAGGGTGTAAATATTCCTTCACAGATGCAGAGCAGCCTGATGGAGAAGAAATGACAATCGACTATTATGACGATCTATACTGCCCAGCCTGTGACAAGTCCTTCAAGTCAGATAAGGCGTGAGTAACCTCCTACTAAGATGCTTATTCACCTTCCTAAGCCATGTAATTTTTTTATCCAATCTGATTGGTAAAAAAGAACAATGAAACAGTTAGTGTTGATTGACTAAATCTATGACAGTAGGTGAATTACAGACTGACTAAAACCTTTATTAATGGTTTTGGAACTTAGTGTATTTTGTTGAAAAAGGTGAAAAAGGTTTTATTTTGTTTGTGGTGAAGTGATTATGTTTGTAACTATGCAACCTGACATTTAAAAAAAATTGTAATAGTCCAACTTAAGTGGCAATGTGATTTTTTCTTTCTCTGCATTTTTATTGATTTGATCTTCTTTCTTTCAATGACTCATGTTAATTTTTGTTGGTGAAAACATAATCTCTAAAGAGTTTTAATTCACCTTACACATTATGGAATCTGTTATCAGAGCCTTTTATGTTACTTTTTATTGTTTCCTTTACTTCCCTCGCAATAGTATGAAAAACCATGAAAAATCCAAAAAGCACCGGGAGATGGTGGCGCTGCTGCGGCAACAGCTGGAGGAAGAAGATGATTCTTTGGGTTTGAACCAGGAGGGAAAGGAGGGAGAAGAGGAGGAAAACGAGCAGGAAGAGGAGGAGGAAGAAGAGGAGGAAGACAGACCGAGGCAAAAGTATGTAACTGGATGTAATAATAAAAAAACTTGCATTTTTACCTGGTTGTCAGGGAGGTTAGACCTAAATGAAACATTCAAATTGTAAAAAGTTTCTCAGTTGTCTTTGCTGACACTTAAATTTCCAACAACACAGGCTTTCCAAAAAGCAGAAAAGGAAAAAGAAACAGCAGAAAATCGTACATGTGAGTAAAATCTTTTTTTTCTCTCAGTGACTTTGTCTGCTTTCATGTACTCTTAATGCCTGTAAAGTGAACCATCTCTATTCATTAATGATCCATATTTGCTCTGCAGAGTGCTCCAGATCAGGAGGAGGAGGAGGAAAAACCAACACTGACCACCTGTGAGGAAAATGACCATGAGAAGGCAGCAGAGCCAGCAGAGCCTGTGAAGCAGGATGACCCCCCTCCCACAGAGGTTAAGAGGTCAGCCCACTTTTTTAGCCCTCTTCAGATCTGTACATTGTTCTTCATGATACCAGATTCACACCCTGGTTTACTGTATTCAAACGAGTGTGTGTCACTGACTAAGCTCTATCAGACCTGACTAAAGTCCTCTTGTTTCATGACTGAAACTTCTGGGTTTAGTTTATTACTGCTATGACTCGGTAAAAAATGACTCTAGTATTAATGACTGATCTCATTTATGCATTCACTATTGTGGCCACTTGGGGGCAGCATAAGATGCTTAAAAACCCCAAGTTATTACCTTGGAAAATTTTTATGACAAATTTTTTAGGGTTAGTCATTAAATATAAAAGGTATTTTTCTTCAATTTTAGAATCTGATTTTATTTGTTATTTTTTTTCATTGTGACTGTTTCCTCAGCAGCTCGGGGAAGCCAAAGGGAAAGAAGGGAGGAGGAAAAGACAAACCAAAGAATGTCAAGTCAAACACAGGAGGAGAACAGCTTCCTGAGGTTTGCACACTTGTTTTCTTTTTTTGTGGGATTAATTTGTATTTACCATTATCCATCCAAAAAGTACTACACATTTCTTCTACTAATGTTGAACATGCTCTCACAGCTGCCAGTTTGACAACAGTTTGCTTTTTGCTCATCCATCCCCTTAAGTCATCAGAAATAATATATAATATTGTAATTTGTAAGAAAGTCATTCAAATAATATCCTCATTTCTCCCTCCAGAAGGAAGTAATTCTTCGCTGTGTGACCTGCAACAACGAGTTCCCCACAAGAAACAAGTTGTTCGACCATCTGAAGACCAGCGGCCATGCCACCGCTCTCTCCTCAAATGCTGCTCAGGGCCCCATGACAAAGAGCAAAAAAGACAAGAAGAAGAACAGATGACACATCTGACATCTGGACTGATGAACACCCAAAGAGTTTGACTCTGCAGGGACACATGAAACAACACTCACAGAAAACTCTACCAAGGAAGAATAAATGAAAAAAAGCCTTTTGAAAGTGGACTTGAAGGGGCTGAATTGAAAGACTGAATGAATTTATTATTTTTTTTTAAATTACACAGTCATGTTTGATTGAACAGCTGTGTATGTGAGAGAAACTCCTTTCACCGTACTGAGTCTTCCGAGTTGGAATAATGAAAATATTCGATGTATCTTTCCCAGTAATTTATGAAAGTCTCTGTGTTGATAAACGAGTGGAGAAAAACCATACAGGATGTGGACAGGATGCAAATTTATCCCTGTTATTTGATCTGTTACTGTTTTGAAAATCATCTCTTGGTTTGTCATGAGGAGCTCCGTCGTGATGTTTCTGCATCTTTAAAATAAAACTGATACTGCACGTTGGTATTCATACATCAACTCCGAAATGATTTGCATTAATGCCTCAAATATCCCTGTTTATTAATAAACTAACTACTGTATGTTGGACACATCAGTTAAAAAATGCTTGTGTACCTTTTTTTTTAAAATTTTGTTTTATTGGTTAAGACAGAAAAATGAGACAAAATTGCATATTTAAACGTAAAAGCCTAAAAAAAAGTTGTTTCATCAAACAAGAGCATTATTACCTTCAGATAAAGTGACTTTATTAAACAGTGACTTCATGTATTGTGTATATATTTTGCTCAACTGCAGACTGAGTGTAAGTCAGGCATAATGTTGATTTAATGGATTTAAACAAGGCAAAACAGATTTCAAAACAGATTTTAAGCCAGAGAGACATCTCCGTATATATGAGATTTTTTTTCCTTCTATGAGCACTGACATTTGCTAGTGTGTTGAATTATTGTGAAGTATAAAGAAAAAGCTGGAAAGCAGCAGTTTAGATGTAAATGCAACATACAGATCAATTTAAGTTCATTTTTACAGAGGAAATAATATAGTCAGCAAAATATTTAACAACCACAGACTTTAAAAAAAATGCAATCACTGCTGATAGAGTTTCCACGTTTGATTCTGGACACAGAGTCACTCTGAATCGTTCATTTTCCATCCATGTAGTTGCTGATGGCCTTGTTAAAAACTGCCAAAAAGAAATCAACATCCTCCTTGGTGATGCACATGGGAGGTTGGACACGGAAGGTCTGAGGTGGTGAGAAGAGAGAAGATTAGAGGGGAGATTATGAAGTAACACAGATTATAATACAAAGCATGCGTAACCAGGTCAGGTGCTTTATTCTATGTCACATACTGATGGTGAAACAGGCACTTGAAGCATGTTTGGAGCACGTTAAGAGGTTGAGACTGGAATATTTATTGGCAAGTAAAATGGTTTAGCAGATCCATCAGTGTATCGGTCATGTCAGTGTTCTGCAACCTAGAATCAATTCCAGGACTCAAAAAAGTTATTTATTGTGTCTTGTGTCTCAGGTTAAATTTTACACCATTAATTAATAAGATGGTTTTACCCTAAGTGTTCTGCATCCTTCATTTCATATGTGAGCTGAAACTGACTGATCTCAATTCTTAGTATTGAAACGAGGTCACATTACTTCAATTCTAATGGTTTGGATTCGACAGAGTTTTACAGATTTTCTATAAAACCCTCTCGTAGTGTTCAAATCACATGCTCATGACGCTGCATAATGAACTAACAGATGAACAGGCTACTCGAGGGCGACAGCTGTTACCTGTCCATACACTCCTCCTTTTCCGATCAGGACTCCCATGTCCTTCACGTCCTCGAAGATCTCACTCATCGCCTCAAGAGGCAGCGGGTCCCTGCTGGCCTGTGGATGGTAGAGAAGAGGCAAATTGACTGGATGTGTTATATAAACTTATTCAAGTAACTAACACTTTGAACACAGATCTGCCTGTGTCTAAGCAACTAACTACTTATGCTGAACAGCGTGGGCTCCTTCCTCTAATTTCTAAGTTAATAATAACTGAGGGGTTCAAACAAGGCAGCAGAAAATTGTCTTCTTCAGCATCAATCAGTTTATCATCTGTACTGTGGTTTAAAGTTTCAAAAGGTATTTTTTTAATACAGAAAATAAGAGATTTGATATTTGACACCTATGTGAGCTGGGAAAAATAACTAGAACACCTTTATAAACGTGAAAGTAACGCTAAGTGGAATAAGCCTATAATGTTTTGGGGTGTGATTCAGATATTAGTCATAATTTTGAGTTTCTACTTTTAATCTCAGTCGGTTTTTGTAAGCAGTTATTATGACTACTCAAGCTCTCTGCTTGTTGGGTTATCCACAGTTTGGTGCAGGTAGTTTTGCAGTGTTACCTGCTATGCACAAGCAGCTGTGGGAGAGAATATGGCAAATTACAAACACAAAGGAAGCTACTGTGAGGGAGTGAAGTACTTGTTTCACTGTCATGAAACTGGTAATTACTGCGGGGCGACTGTGACATTTTGAAAGTTTTTGGTTCTGTCTGTACTGTTTAAAATTCAATATCTGTCAGATTTTACTGACTAAAAAAAAACATGTCAGAACTTCAGATGGCAGTAAATGTACAGCAGCTGAATTACAGATGATCACTGCTGCTTTGGGCTAAAGGTCAATTGGGGTTGGCCCACTGCTGAAACTGGAGGCACAGCGCAAACACACAAGAGAGTCACTGAAGTTACAAACTCAATACCTTGTCTTTGACCATTTCCACACCGATCTGCAGGCCTTTTCCACGGACGTCACCGATAATCTCATACCTGTCCCTGAGTTTTGCCAGTTCAGTCATCAGATAGGTGCCAACATTAAGACTGTTCTGTTGAATGCCGTCCTCTTGGATAGTCTATGGAGTAATAATCGGTTTAAGTTAACATTTAACTTGAAAAACATAAAAGAATGCATTTTGCAATCAAAAACAGATTGCATTATCGGGGTTTGTCTCAACAGAAAACGATGACTAACTTAGTTTATGAAGTGCAGTAGCTGGCAAGCTAACCGCTCACTTAACTAACTAGACAATACTAACTCTGAATTTGTCCTGTTTTCTCCTTTGTGTCCTCACATTTATATTTTATTCAATAAAGTTCTTTAAGAGGGACAAAAGCTCTTTAAAGCTCCCTCTTACTCAGCTTACAAGCTTATCTCAGTCACCAGAGGGACAAATGAGTTTAAACAGTTTATTCAAAAGCTGTTTTTGTGGCATGGACTCATGTTTTAAAAAAAACATATGCATTGTTGTGGAATGGTTGGCATAAAATGATTTAGCATAATGCAGTTTAAACAGTTTTGTGATTTACAGAGCTGTGTGTTTGCTGTTGCACAAAAGCAAACATAATTCAGTCCGCTTGTTATGAACAGTGACAATAAATGACTGGATTCTGATCAAATTAAACCAGAAAAAGCTTGAGCCTTACATCGAGCACTGATGAAGCAACGGCACAAGCCAGAGGACTTCCTCCGAAGGTGTTGAAGTGGTAAGCCTTAGCAAAAGAGGCAGCAATTTCTGGAAAAGTCATAAATAAAACAAGCTCACATCTTCACTCACTGCTGCCTCAAATGAATAAAGACTGTGTGAATTACAAATTATTCCTGGAAATATCAAAGTTTCATGTTGGTTTCTAAATCTTTACAGAAATGCCACACAGTAGGACTTTACAGGTTCTTAAAAAAGACAACAGTGGGTTTGTGAGTGAAGTAATTGTTTGTACATCTAAAGGCTGGTTACTAAAAGAGAGCTGGGGCAAAAAGCTCCTCCTCAGTGAAGCACAAAACACAGGAGGTGAAACCTGTGATCACACATCCGGTCATTAAAACAGAGGTGCTTGTTTCAAAGCTGCAGCACTGAAATGAAATCAGCATATGAATCAATATCTGTCACTGTTTGTCTTCTTATCTTTTTTGTTCTTATCTGGGTGCTTTTATTATTTGTTGGTGTCTTAATTCTAATCCTGAGAAAAACCAACAGTTTGTTCAGCTGTTTTTGTTTGAAATGAGAAAAGGACCTGAATCTGACATCAGGTCAGCACATTGACATGAAGAAGTGTAAAGCAAATGTACTCAAATAAAGTGATCAGCTCCATCATTCCTTGTTAGATTAAACATTCACCACAGATTGTGATGAGCAGCCTGCAGCTCGTAAGCCAGCTGTGGTGTGAATGTTTAATTTTTTACAAATGAAAATGTTTTTATCCAATAAATGAGGAAAACGTTTTAGGGGGTGAGACAAAAATCTTCCTCCTGTCATCTTACCTGGTGTTGTGACAACAGCTCCCATTGGGAATCCAGTAGCAATGCCCTTTGCCATTGTAACCATATCAGGAATGACTCCATAACCTTGGAAACCCCAGAAGTGGCTTCCTGTTCGCCCAAATCCAGTCTGGACCTGTCACATCGGGATCGGAGTAAATAAATAAGTAAGCTCATTAATAAAAATAGAACTGGGGGGGGGTAGTCTTCATCTTCTTGCATTTCCTGTGTTGTACACTGAAAATAAAACTCAGAAATTTAACTTACACTGAACATTTTCTACTAAAAGTAAACAGCCTCTGCCTAGTAAGTTGCTATTACATATAGCATCATGTTCACACATTGACTTTTACCTTTAAAACCTCATAAAAGAATAATTGGGGCCAATATTGCCTGACCTTAGTCTTTTTACATGGTGTATCTCACCTCATCAGCAATGCAGACCCCTCCTCTCTCTCTTACAAGTTTGTAAGCCTCCTTTAGGTAGTTTTTAGGGTACTGCACAGCTCCACCCATTCCCTGTACAAACACAAAAACATTCAAATCTCACGGCTCAACTCAATAAATACAAACACTCACGTCGAAGGAAACAATGAACATGGACGTAAACATGATGATATCAAAGAGAGTTCTGGCTTTTTTAAAACTTTGGTTTGAATAGCTCAAATAATCTTTGTCCTTATTTGAAAATGTCACATCCATGACTTACATTCAGTTAGGTTAATTATTTACTGTGAAACAAAATATAGCACCTGAATAGGTTCTGCAAAGAAACCAGCGATTCGACTTGGGAGACTCGTAGCGAATGTCTCTTTGAGTTGTCCGATGTATTTCTCGTTGGCCATGCAATGACCTGTGGAATAAAAGATGTTTGTTTTGGTGACAGTAGTAACTCACTTAGGACCGAGTCAGTACTCAGTTAATTGTTTAATGTCTTCTCAGTGAGAGAAACAACCTGAGGGTGTTGAGCCATGTGTGCATGTGTTTGTTTACCTGGGGTGCAGCTACAGTCTCTGATGGTCTGCACAGGAGAGTCCCTGCAGTGGCTTCCTCCCCACGGGCCTCTGAACACATCAGGACACATGGTCTGTTTATTGGGCAGAAACCTAGTCAGCTAGATCAACCTGACAGCAACAGTCACTCATAAGTAATACAGCACAAAAAATTGCATTTTTAGCAGAACACAGCTTAACCCTGTCTTTTGCGAGATATTTATTAATCATGAATGCATGCACACTATCCATGTCCATCACCATAGCAGCTCATTATATAATTCACCCTTATTAACATGGAAACATTAACAGTTGTATGATTTTCTCATGACATTCTGACACACGATTGCATACATACATTTGTGCAGCCCAGACCATTTGCAATGGGGTACTTATATGCTGCGTTGGAGGTAAGACCCATGGTCTGTGGGCTGCCACCATGGTATGACCCTCTGGAAGAGAAAAATCAATTAGAAACAACTCGACATTTACATAATGGAGAACTTTTATTAACAGTCAAGTGGTCACAACAATTATTATAAATATTTCTGAGCAGGAGCTGGAATTATTAATCTTGTTTTCTGCTTCATTACTCCAATAATAAGCATTACTATAAGATAAGGATCAAACAGTTTTCCATAATTCATATACCTTTCATGTAATTTTGGAGCACATAAGGATTTTCCTCTGTATTGAAAAGACTTGTACCTGAAAGTGATGATGTCAAAGTTGCCTGTGTGAAGTCGAGCCATCAACATAGCCAGGTCGTTGGCCTCTGAGCCGCTGTTAGTCAGGTATATCACCTGGACATGGACCATCAGACACTTTAATTAGAGCCTACATGTCTGTCCTGATTCCTTCCTTCAGTTGATTAATATGGAAAAAGCGATCATGGTACCTTTAGAGGATCTGGAAAGTAGGAAGCAAGTTTCTCGCAGTACTCATGGAGAGTGGGATAGACATAGATGTTTGTAGTATGCCACAGTTTCTTCAGCTGCTGCTCTGCAGCTGCTGTTACTTTCCTGTGCTCACAGATGTAAAGTATCACATTAAAGCATAGCAATGACAGAATGCATTGTTACTGATAGTAAATCAGAATAAAATTGCACTGAACAACACTGCAAAGCAAAAGGACCTTACGGGTGGCAGTGGCCCACACTGACAGTAGCAACACCAGCAAACAGATCCAGATATCGCTTCCCGTCCACGTCCCACAGCCACTGCATGTGTCCCTGATGGATGAACACTGGTTTCTTATAGTAGGTAACCTTCATAGTCATGGGGTTGCAAATTTGTCTGCGGATTTCCAACATTCGCTCTTTGGACATGCCCTGGATAGAGACAATACACAGGAAAGGAGTCTCAGTACAGAATGTTTTCCCCCAAAGTTTTTCAAGGAACTAAGCTGCATTCATTCATCAAAGCAATTGCAGTCTAGGTGAACACCTGTGACAATGTCACAATAAAAGACATTGACAATAAATACACTAGCATGAAATATATATTTAGTCTGAGATAACAACATTTTATGCTCACTATTGCTGTGAATACAGAATGCAGGGTCCAAACAGGCAAATCAAAGACAGTGCATGTCATATTGGTTTTACCTTGTATTCTTCTGGTTTGAAATTGCATGGGGGCATCTCTGGGACGTCTTTGTAAGAGTGACTCAAGACTGACTTCTGACATAATGCACCTGTGAAATATTAGCAACTGAAGTTCAGACAGAGAGGTAATAGAGAGTTATTCTTTGAAGAGCTCTATGAGCCCACTGTGTTACTGTGTTGGCTTTGGATGATGAAAGTTTTATAGCCATTCATCTCTAGTATTTTAGTATCCACATATGAAGTTATTAGTTACTTAACAGACTTTACAAACGAAAAGAATTTAACAATTTAAAAAAAAATATGTAAGTTGTTAAATTGAAATCCTGCTAACGTGTTGCATCAATAACAATATTTCTATATGTGAAAAGATAACGTTAAACCTGCAGCTGATAATACTTTTGTACTTTAACGTTATATAGGATCTTAACTTCTAATAGTATTTTTACAAAGCAATTATGCTCTCTTCGTGAATATAAACTTTATGAATGTGGAGCTTAATGTTGGACTGTTGTTACAAGACTGCATTGATTAGTTTTCACCTTGATGTCATGTTACGTAATAAATTGACAAGTTAGCATAATGTTGAATTCTCTTCAACTAGCTAACGGCTAACGCTAATTATCGAGTATGTATGTTAATTTATGCTGAAATAGGTCAGTTTGTTCCATATTAGGTTCTGTTTGCGACGTTTAACAATTAACATAACTTTATTAGCTAAAGCTCATTGACTAACCCTTTCTACAAGGACAGACATAGAAATGTATTAATCACATACTTGTACAGGTTGCAGCAGTGACAGATCATAAATAGTGCAACTAAAGTAGCTAGTTCTGGATTTTGCTTGTCTCCATGGTAACTCACCACTTGCCGAGTGGAATTTGGACAAAACGGGCCGACAGCAGGACTGTCCAGTGAACGCAGCACCGCGGCCGCTTACAACGTATGCGACTTTAAACATGTTAAGCTATGCAGAAACAGATGGTACGCTGTTGTCCAACCACCGTCTAACACTCAGCTTGGCAGACTTGCTTTCTTTCTTACGTTTTTTAAAAAGTTTTGGGGTGGGCAGTCAGTAGCTTCACATTCCACGACCCCGATTGCACAGCTGCAACGTCACGGGATACGTGAGCACGCACACAAGTGCGTTTGTAAACAAAGTGTGACTAAATATTTCTCAAAGACCCATGTACTATCTGCATTAGTGTAATCTTTTTTATTGTTTAAAAACGTGAACCAAAGAAGACAATTTTTGAGTGACATACAACTATTTAAAACAATATTTGTCATCAGACAAATTATTTGCCCTTCCTGGTTCATTGAAATAGAGATGACATTACCAATGGACAATACACGTGAGATTTAACACCTCTAAAGCCATACATTCACAAAAATTCCCCTCATAAGGCGTGATCAGCACTGAGTTTACTTTCTGTACTGTATCTTTAAGTACTGTATCTGAATGAGAACTGCGATTTTTAAAATTCACTGTGTCACCCCCCTTTCTGTCTTTCTTTCTTTCTTTCTTTCTTTCTTTCTTTCTTTCTTTCTTTCTTTCTTTCTTTCTTCTTTTTTTACTTTCTGTTGATCATCTCACGTGTAATACTAACAGGCATGTAAATATCAGTATAGAAGAAGACATTAAATAAAGTTCAGCATAATATTAATGTGTGATGTGCATTTATTTAAGCATTATTTCTGACAACTGATTGATGTTTCATATTGATTTTTGTATGGGTATCTGACTGCAAAGCTATACATAGATACATGTACATGTAAAAGAAAAATGGCAATCATAGCAATTTCTCGCTGTTAAAAATAACAAAAAAAAGTCACTTAAGATTAGTATTGTACATGAACAAGAAAGTATCATGACATTATTTTCAGATCTAAAGAAACAACCGCTTTGTAGAAATAACTGTTTCATTTTACTACTCAGTAGATCAAACCATTAATAAACATATATACAAATAAATGTATATACAATCTGAATTACCTCTTTTGAACAAAATTTCAAATATGTGTGTATATAATACATGTGTATACATAGACACACACATGAAAACACACACACACACACACACACACACACACATATATATATATATATATATATATATATACATACAATATAGTTGCACATAGCTAA